>OX393549.1:80704914-81060818 GCA_947650365.1 Chamaelirium japonicum
TGCGAGCTTTGCTTAATTTAAAAAAAAAAAAAAAAGAGAATTAAATTTAAAACCTAAATCTAAACCTATCCCACTACCCATTCAACCAACCCCACTACCCATTCAACCAACCCCACTACCCAACTATTCAGCCAACCCCAACCCAGCCGTCCCTATCTTTCCCTCTCTCTCTCTCTATCTCTAAACCCACCCAGATCCCATCTCTCTCCCTCTCTAACCCGATCTCTCCCTCCCTCCTCTATCTCTCAAAACCGACCCTCTCTCTCTCTCTCTATCCCGCAGCCCCTGTAATCCGATCCCCTGCACGACCCCCTCTCAATCCCGATTCCCTCGATTCCGATCCCCTTCCGATTTTCCCTCAATTCTGATCCCTTCCATCTCATCTTTATCTCCCCGTTAGCCCTGAGCTGATCTCCTCCGATATAACCGCAGCCCCTCTCCCCTATAAATCAAAGCCCCCAAGCTGTGAAGGCGACGGAGCCGCATCAACCCAACCAATTTTTATTTTTTTTATTATTATTTTCTCGTTCTCGTCTCCAATGCCGTCAATGTTTACCGAAACCCGTGGGAACCCTTGATCAGGGTTGTTTGATAATGCGATTCATCGGCCCTTAGTGGCTGATGGTTTACCCCCTGTTGGCACCTTATTCGGTTTTGGCATATGAACCATCGTGCCATGCACGTCGGTGGCCGCCAAGTGACTCATAGGCCAAAACTTGCCAATTCCCAGATTCGACCCATCGAGACTAGTTGTTTACCCCGATCCGAGTTTAGACTCGGTAAGGCCCACAAGTCCGTTCGTAAAATATTTTTTCTAAACCCAAAACCCTAGCCCGAGGACGTCTCGGACGAAAGACGAACCGAGCCCCGACTTGGCTTTCTCACCCTTTTAGAAACCCACCGACTTAGGTTTTAATGTATGCTCGTGTGTTTGAATTACTAGTTTGTACCGGGGCGATCCAGCCGTGGACGGAGCAGAGGCCAGAGACAGGAGTCCGTACGCGTCGACCAGGTGACACAGCATGCTTTCTTTAATAATTAATAATGTGAATATAGAAATTAAGGGTAGGTGTCCATAACGCTGCATGCGGGTCCCGCCGGACGTCGTCGCATGTGGTCGAGTGGACCCCGCCTTGCATGCGGAGTCGCGAGTCCGGCGACGCATGCATAAAAAGTTAATAATTTAATAACAAATATTATACTGTTTGCATGGACACCATAGCTAGATTTTCCCTTAATTTGAATAAATAAATAATTAAAGAATTTCCGGGACCCACCCTCCTGAGGGGAGCGTGATAACCCCGGTAAATGGATTTTGGGTGAGAGTGCTTATTTTATTTGATTATGATGCTGGGTTGTGAGTGGGTGCGAATCCCGGGGTAATCCATTGAAAATGATTTAAACACTGTTTAGTTTCTTTCAATGCAATGCGTTTTGTTAACCTACCTGGTTAGAGGGTAGGGACCCCGTGCGCGCAAGGGTCGTGAACCACCTTGCGCGTACAGCCGAAGTTGAGTAGGTTAGGGGTCACGGGCAAGGGTTGTGGTAAAGCCAATAGGAGGTGCCCTCGAGTAGGGATTGGCCTAGCAACCCTGTCCCGGGGAGTTGAAGTCCCCATAGTTAAGCAAGTTGGGCGGTAGAGCTCCACCGTGAAAGACGGGAAACCCCTTATGATCATCTGGGTGAATTGTGCATGGAGTTGGTGGATGCACGGCGAGAGAGTTGGCCCTCTACATCGAAATAAAAGGCCCGATAGTAATGCCCGACCGGGGGCAGGTTGAACAAAATATCCGGGGTTCATGTATGAGTGTGTAATTGTCTGATTATAAATTTTGAATTGTATGACTGTTCACACGATGACCTAGTGACAGTAGGATTTGCATGTGAATGTAGAAATTGCATGGACACATAGGACGTGTTTGAGAACATAGCTTGACAATTAGGTTAATCAGTAATTTGTCTTAAAAATTGAGCGTTGTTAGTTATTAAAATTGTTAGCTTGTCACTAGCCATTTATTTGGCTAATCTCCCAAATGTATTTTTGGGGGCTACTCATTCCCATGAGTAGACTCTTCTGCAGGAGCTGAGGCATCGGAGCAGCAGTAGGAGTCCAGGAGCGAGTTTAGAGTTGCAGCATTTTCTTTTAATTATAGTATGTCGTTTTATCAGTAGTCTCTTTCTTGCGATGTAATCTAGTGGATTGGAATAAGACTTCTATTATTAGGTACCTAGTGTGATAAGTGGTAATGTGCCAGCTGAATTTTCTTTGGGTAGGCCTCTCCTCAAGGCCCCAAGCCTAGGTTAGATCACCACAAAAATATAAGATGAATAATTGACCTAATTCGACAAGCCCAGTAGATAGGACCTTCATACAGATGCACCGAGTGCTCGGGAGCGGGTGAGATACTCGGCTCGCCGTCGGAGGCTTGAGCCGCGTGCTCCTTTGGAGTATATTCTGTCAGTATGTTGTGACACTGTTGAGTCGCACGTACTGAAAGGATATCCCTTTTAAAGGTCGAGCCTGATCTTTTGTTTCTCCCCCTTCTTTCATTTGCTTGTGTGTGAGCGTAGAAAGAGCCCAGTGAGATTCCTAAATTGGCATAGTTAAGTAACCATACCCATAACCCTCTTCCTTTCTCACCTCACACCCCAGGAATCGGTCTTCAGATTTCTGGGGCGTGACATGGCATGCTGATTGTCGAAATATTCTTAACCTCAATTGGTTGAATCTATGTCCAGTTTTGATGGAGTTCTATAATGTGAGTGGTATATTTTTTATGCGGATTGTCTTGAAATAGAAGGGTGTATCTTTCACTTATGCAATTGGCCCAATTGGGCATCAAGTTTCATGGAAAATAGATCTCTATAACTATAATGAATAAAATCAGATCCATAAAAAGAAGAGCATTGGCATTGGCATTTTGAGCCCAAGCTCGATAAGCTAAAGATCTTAATGCGAATGAAAATCAGAATCTGAATGACGACAAAAGTTCCACCGATCAGGCTTGAACTCAACAAAATAACTGGCATATAGGTTCAATAATACTGATTGTCGAAATATTCAATAATGCTGAAACCAAATGCTGATTGTCGAGGACCAAATGCTGATTGTCGAGGACCAAATGCTGAAACCAAATGCTGATTGAAACCAAATGCTGAAACCAAATCCTGAAACCAAATGCTGATTGAAACCAAATGCTGAAACCAAATACTGAAACCAAATATTGAACCTATTATACCTAATATTCAATAATGCTGAAACCAAATGTTGATTGTCGAAATATTCTTAACCTCAATTGTTTGAATCTATGTCCAGTTTTGATGGAGTTCTATAATGTGAGTGGTATATTTTTTATGCGGATTGTCTTGAAATAGAAGGGTGTATCTTTCACAATTGCAATTGGCCCAATTGGGCATCAAGATTTTTAAGATCAGATTTTTAAGCTTGAACTCAACAAAATAACTGGCATTGGCATTTTGAGCCCAAGCTCGAAAATGTATCAAGAAGAGAGTTAAAGAAAGGTGTGTATCAAGAAGAGAGTTAAAGAATAAAAAATTGGATATCGTACATAGAGAAAAATGTAGTTCTATCAAAAATTTCGAGGGTGGAACAAAATTTTGTGGGAGGGACAAAACTTTAAAGATGGCAATAACAATTTAAAAGTGATGATAATATTTTGAAGGAGGTGATAATATTTTGAGGACGACAACAATCTGTGCAGACGCCCACGTTTGACGGGGGAGCCTACATTCGACTTAGACGTCCATAATTGTTAAGGGCATGCTCACATAAGCAACATACTAAGATGGATGATAACAGAAACAAATACATCTTATTCCTTACCTTCAAACTAAAAAAATTGAAGAATAAAAAATTGGAGCGTCAAATCAGACTGAGGGAAGAGAGAGAGAGAGAGCATTGCTATTTGTTGAAAATACAGGGGGCATACTCTCGAACAAACTGTGGTGGTGGGGGCCAGCGACTCAATATGTCCGAGAGTGTCCCATTGTAAGTTGTAATAGCATCTCTTACCGGAAATGGCTATGCGATGGATCCATACCCCTTGACACGGGAAAATTTTCAATACAACTTTCGTATCGTACTCACACCGGCAACAACCTATTAGCACACGCCGAGGGCTGGGTTCACTACGCCATATGCCCCATGTGTATTATCTTGCACTGTTATTGGCGTGAGTCCAGTATATAGGTTGTATCAAAATTTTTCCTATTGACACCAAAGATAAAAAGTGTACTCGACTTCAGCCTTCCGTTCAACACCAAATTAAGTGAAACATAAAAGAGGACAATGACTTTTCAATAATCCAAAGAGAAAATCCTAAACAAATACATAAAAAAAAAAAAAATCATTGCAATTCCTGTTGCTTTATCACTGCCATCTTCAAACAGTGTGAAAGTCAAAACCATCAAGCCACACTTATTAAAGTCACCAACAACAGACTCCACAGATCAGACAGTGATGATATATGTTGGCACATTTTTCCATTTATCTTCATTCTCCCGCTCAATACAGAACAAAGAACACAATTAAAATGAGCTTAAAATGTCCTTTTAAAATCAACACATAAAAGAAATGATATAATAAGACTTGAAATTAAAGACGTAGAGATTCTTAGACAACGACGACCGAACCCATCTAACCTACCCAACCCGCCCGAGTGGCAGCCCTAGCATCAAAACATGCCCATTATTCAAACGATAATTCTTGAAAAATACATACATGACAATACATTGTCAACAATCTAAGTTAAAACTACAGAAAGTACAGTCCAAATGCAAAAGACAACATATCTTCATAGCAAGATAACTTAGCATTATAAATGCCCAACAATGACTATACATTTACAAAAATCATTATAAGAATTATCATCATCATCATCAAGGAAATAACATCATCATCATCATCATATAGAAATATCCAGCTATTAATTTGAATATGCATGCAAATCAACTCAAGAAAAATCTGATTACCCAAACACGATTAAAGAAAATCCTGATTTTGAAAACAAAAAGATGATAACAGAACCTATTTTTAAACAAATTGGCATTTTGAACTCTTATCCAATACCCGACCAACCCGAAATTTCAAATTTGAGGTTAAAATCGGATTCTAAATCGCCATCTTCAGATTTCGCAAAATGAATTTGAGGCATGAGACACCTAACATTTACCTGATAGGTGGAGCGGTGCCCATCGGTGGCTGTGACATCCTCTTCTTCCTCCATCACAACCTGCTAATTTTTTAGATCGACCAAGAATTTCAGCTTAGGTAATTTCATGGAATATTCAAATGAAGTTTGAATGCATGCAAGCATTACAAAAATCATTATAAGAATTATCATCATCATCATCAAGGAAATAACATCATCATCATCATCATATAGAAATATCCAGCTATTAATTTGAATATGCATACAAATCAACTCATGAAAAATCTGATTACCCAAACACGATTAAAGAAAAATCTGATTTTGAAAACAAAAAGATGATAACGGAACCTATTTTTAAACAAATTGGCATTTTGAACTCTTATCCAATACCCGACCAACCCGAAATTTCAAATTTGAGGTTAAAATCGGATTCTAAATCGCCATCTTCAGATTTCGCAAAATGAATTTGAGGCATGAGACACCTAACATTTACCTGATAGGTGGAGCGGTGCCCATCGGTGGCTGTGACATCCTCTTCTTCCTCCATCACAACCTGCTAATTTTTTAGATCGACCAAGAATTTCAGCTTAGGTAATTTCATGGAATATTCAAATGAAGTTTGAATGCATGCAACAGTTGCTTGAGAAAGTTCACTCCTCCCCTCGATTTACCCAGGTATGAAGTGGGAATTGCCGAGTGGTCGGGCTTCACTACTGGACGGATTAGTCCAAGCCTAAAGGGGGCCACTGCCCGAATGGGGCAAGCATTGCAAGAAATTAATTATAGATCTATCAATGTGTTGGTAAAAATAAAAGTGCATCTTGCTAAATGGTTTGTTTAGGGTTTTGGATGGAAAAATTTGGCAATATCAGATCCCACTACACAAATGGAGAATGACATGTGAATCATTGTGCCCCACGGCTAGGCAACTTAACATTTTTATCTTCCTTAAATAAAAAATAATAAAGTAGATGTTCTTTGTCTTCCTTTATTATTAATTAAAATACTGAATTAACATGTGAAAGATTAAACTTGGGCCGGGGTGCTTTATTTTGCTCTGTTAGATTTTTTTCTCGCTTCAACTGTCTTTCATCGTCGGAGATCATTGAGTTGACAAAATTTGATTTTTTTCTCGCTTCAACTGTCCTTACATAGCGTGAAGTAATGGGTACAAATTTTTTCTCACTTCCTCAAAAATTCTGTCCTTACATAGAACAAATTGGCATTTTGAACTCTTATCCAATACCCGACCAACCCGAAATTTCAAATTTGAGGTTAAAATCGGATTCTAAATCGCCATCTTCAGATTTCGCAAAATGAATTTGAGGCATGAGACACCTAACATTTACCTGATAGGTGGAGCGGTGCCCATCGGTGGCTGTGACATCCTCTTCTTCCTCCATCACAACCTGCTAATTTTTTAGATCGACCAAGAATTTCAGCTTAGGTAATTTCATGGAATATTCAAATGAAGTTTGAATGCATGCAACAGTTGCTTGAGAAAGTTCACTCCTCCCCTCGATTTACCCAGGTATGAAGTGGGAATTGCCGAGTGGTCGGGCTTCACTATTGGACGAATTAGTCCGAGCCTAAAGGGGGCCACTGCCCGAATGGGGCAAGCATTGCAAGAAATTAATTATAGATCTATCAATGTGTTGGTAAAAATAAAAGTGCATCTTGCTAAATGGTTTGTTTAGGGTTTTGGATGGAAAAATTTGGCAATATTAGATCCCACTACACAAATGGAGAATGACATGTGAATCATTGTGCCCCACAGCTAGGCAACTTAACATTTTTATCTTCCTTAAATAAAAAATAATAAAGTAGATGTTCTTTGTCTTCCTTTATTATTAATTAAAATACTGAATTAACATGTGAAAGATTAAACTTGGGCCGGGGTGCTTTATTTTTCTCTGTTAGAATTTTTTCTCGCTTCAACTGTCTTTCATCGTCGGAGATCATTGAGTTGACAAAATTTGATTTTTTTTCTCGCTTCAACTGTCCTTACATAGCGTGAAGTAATGGGTACAAATTTTTTCTCACTTCCTCAAAAATTCTGTCCTTACATAGGCTTATCGGATCTGGCCAGAGCTTGAAAATCAGAAACTAAAATTCTTTTTCAAAAAACATGATTCCTAAAACCTTGACCAAGACTATAAGCCATCTAAAAGCCACCTTAGCATTAAACAAACCCTGCAAACCACTGAATTTGAGGCATGAGACACCTAACAATTACCTGATCGGTGGAGCGTTGCCTAGGTGAGACCGCAGAGGGCTGGTGGATGATGGTCTCCTCTTTCTCCATGTCGATATCCATCGCTTCATGCTAAACGAAGAGATAGAGAGATCAGAAAAATCCTAAAAAAACGATAGTATAAATCATCATTTTTTTAAATCAGATTTTTAAAAAAATTTCCAACAACAGTGCTCACCTCGGTGGTGTCGGCGACGGGCGAGGGGGATGAAGAGGCATTCAGCAGCGACGATGGCGACATTTGCATCAGCAGAGGATATGAGAAAGAGAGAGAGAGAGGGGGGAAGGGATAACCTCGGCGACGGAAGGGGCAAACCTTGACGGCGTGCAATCGACGACGGGCTACAGAGAGAGAGAGGAAGAGAGAGGAGGGCGCTGGGTTCAAATCAGGGAGGAGGGGAGCGGGAGGCAGGTGATTAAACGGGGACGAAATCATCATGAATTCGGGGCGAAATCGACGGAGATCTAGGGCTGGGTGAGGGAGAGATTTAGGAAAAATGGAGAGAGAATTCAAACCCCATCCCCATTTGGCCGATCTCTTTCCAAATTGGGCAAGCGTCATCGAGAGAGAGAGAGAGAGAGAGAGAGAGAGAGAGAGAGAGAGAGAGAGAGAGAGAGGATCGCGCTCGAGAGAGGAAAGGATCTGCAGGCGTTGATCGCGGGGGTTCGAGAGAGAGGGAGATCGAGAGAAAGAGAGAGAGAAGGAAAAAATAAGCAAAACAGAGAGAGAGACCTGGGTGGATGGAGAGTTTGCAGGAGGCTTTGATCGCGTAAGGGTGGTCGGAGAACTCCCTCTCCCTTTCCATATGGGGCGGCAGCGGCTGATCGTGGGATTTGGAGGGGATCGGGATGCAATCGGGATCGTGGGATTTGGGGAGCGGGAATTGGGGGCTCGGGATTGATCTGGGGCTCCATTTATGAGAGAGAGAGAGAGAGAGAGAGAGAGAGAGAGAGAGAGAGAGAGAGAGAGAGAGAGAGAGAGAGAGGGGATAAGGGGTGAGGGAATTAGGGATTTGGGGCTCATTTATTGTTTTTTTTTTTTGAATTTAATTAGGGGATCGGGATGCGAATATGCTACCGGGATCGCCGGATTTGGGCCGCGGGAATTGTGGGCTCGGCTTTTATGAGAAAGAGCGTGCAAGAGGGGATTGGGTTCGTGGGATCGAATGGTTGAGAGTGGGTTAGAGAACGACGATCACAACCGTTGTTTGTACCCCCCACAAAATTGTAGCTTATTATATAGATTAGTCCACTGGTTTTTTTTTTGAGAAATCACTCTCGGAGATGGAGGGGGGGATTCGTATTAGTTCACTGATTAAAATTACAATGGTATAGAGAGTAGCGAGGGAATGTGCACCTTTGTTTCGGTCCCTACGGCTAAAGCTGATTTTGATGGACGGTGTATATTTGATGATCGTCATGATGCAGTCGATGATAGTGGTGATCTCTCATGGTGGATCTGGATTTGGTGGTGTAAAAGGGCTTTATTAATTTCCATAATCCCGTAGGCATGACATCAACAACCAGGGCTTGCACATGCAAACAAGGCACAACTTTCTTGAGGGAAAGTTATCTCCATAGTGTCCATACCCGGAGCTGTGTTTTCAAAACCGGACCGGAAGGTGAACCAAAAAGGCCTCCCGTTAGGTCCTAATCGGTTCAAACCGATGGTTCAAGCGTTTGAACTGTATGGAAATATGTTTTTTTAAATAGATATTTACTAAATTCTTCCATGGCATGGTTTGATTCCTGGGTTAACATACAAACCAGTTTATTCAAAGATCAAACCGAAACATGTTTCGGTTCCGGTCCAAACATGTTCCGGTTCCGGGTCCGGTTTTCAAAACACTGACCCGGAGTCGAACATGAAACCTCTCCAACATGAAAGGAAGGAAGAACCACCAGGTAAAGACCCCGTTGGTGGGCTGCTTTTCCGGTCAAGCCCGATTTCGAGCTGAGACACGGTTCAAGGCGGCAGCCCAAGCCTGGCCCAAGAGCTTGAGGCGCCACGCACTGATGCATTGGAAACGTGGCATAAATAGCATCACAGTCGTTCAGTGGAGTGCAGGTTGAGTGCGACTAACTTATCACGGTGTGGCCGCCATCAAGGGGCTGTGATGCACGCTCACCGTCAAAAATTGGAGAAAGTATATGAACCAGAGAATCCAAACAGGGGATTGATTGGGCCGGGCCGTTGTGTTTTCGGGCCAGCAAGCTATATTTACACCTCTCATCCAACCAAAATACTTAATAGAATTAGAGCTGTAATTCAAAATATTGCAAACCCAAACAACCATACATGGTGCAAATCGGGCCGGACCGGACCGGGCCGGGCTCAAATAGTGACGGTTTTATCCGGATCAGGCCGGGAAGAGCGGAGCTCGGTCTTTAAGGTCTGTCTGGTCATGATTGGGGTAAAGGCCCAAGCTCGAGCCCGGCCCGTATATACAATACTTCGAATTTTAGGAGTGGATTGAGCCCATTCAACATGTTTTTGGTATATAAAAAAAGAGGGGACTTGGTGAAAAGTCCTTTTTTTGAGATACTTTTAAGCTCCAATCACGACAATGTGTTCTTTTGTGCTCAAACCCTACCAAAAAGATTATTTTAACCATTGTTGCTACAGTTAAATCATTGTACTAGTTACAGTGTTTTGGATCTACTATTGAAGATTTCACTGTACATCACTGTTTAGAAGAAAAAAAATTGCACAACGGCTTCATATCATTATACCCCTCCATTTTTAAAAAAAAGGAGTAAGAGAGGGACGTAATGATAAACGTACGCAACAGATACAAGAGTTTATCATAATACATGGTAAAAGGGCCTGTTCGATTAACCCCTAAAATATAATTTTGTTGTTCGAACATTTGGACCTGCCCTTGACACAATGCTCAAAGCTTTCACCATCCCTACATTAAAATTTGGTGTAATATTATATAAAGAAAAATACTTTTTGTCCCGAAGCATCTATTCTAAATGGCCAAGGTGCGAATCACAGCAATCCATTGCACTCAGCTCGGACTGGTGACTCACACTTAGGCCCGACTAGCAAGCAGAGGGATGTTGCCATGGGATATATATATATATATATATATATATATATATATATATATATATATATATATATATACCATGCCATTCAAGTTAAGCGTTTGGGACAAATGCTTCGGGTTGAATAGCATTGCTCTTATATCAGTTATAAACATAATATACTAGTGCATGCCCGTGCCTATCGGCACTGCAGCGGTCCCCCTTCGGCGACATCTGTCGGCACTACAGCGGGTCACCTTCGGCGACAACACACCTGAGCTTCTTTGGCAACCAAACACTTTCGACGACAACACCGGCATTCATAGGGACACCCATTTCCTTGCCAGTCTCGATTGGCACGAAACGAGTGCCTTCGGCGCGACCAACTCCCCCCCCCCCCCCCCTATAATCGATCAATCACAGCTGTCTCTATTCGAACGGATTCCTCGAGATCGACTCGATGGTTTGGGGCGGCCGAAATTTCAGCATGTGGGTTTATAGCCATTGATGTGAACAACGATCACGGAATGAACGATCGGGTTTAGTGAAGTTTAAATGGACCAAGAGTTTAGGGTTTAGTGCAGTTTAAATGGGTCGGGATTTAAAACCAAAGGGAGGGAGTTGGTTGACGGGGAAATAGTGATCATGCGTTGATTTTTAAACGATTGGTTAGATCTATTCGGTTCAGTTTTGTCTAGTCGGCACAAAACCGAGGTGCCATATATGTTATATAGATTCGAATTGATTCCTCGAGATCGACCCGATGGTTTAGAGCGGCCGAAATTTCAGCAGGCGGGTTTATAACTGTTGATACGAACAACGATCATGGGATGAACAATCAAGTTTAGTGAAGTTCAAATGAGCCGGGATTTTAGGGGTTTAGTACTGCAGTTTAAATGCGTCGGGATTTGAAAACAATAGGAGGGAGTTGGTTGACGGGAACATAATGATCGTGCGTTGATTTTTGAACGAATGGTTAGATCTATTCACCTCATTTTTGTCCAGTCAGTTTGTCCTTGTCCGCTTCTGTTTTGTCTAATCAGCACAAAACTGCCGTGCCATGTAATATAGACATACAAATTTGATGATCGGGCTTTGGGCCAACCTGTCAGGCCGACGGTAGGCTCGGTTTTGGGCCAGACCTTGGGCTCAAGATGGCTCGTGGCCCAAGCCCGGCCCATACATTCCTAAGCAGTCATACCTACGTTTTTGAGTTCAACAATGTCCAAACTACCTCCAACACGACGATCGAAAGGTGCAACGAGAACATAATTCTAAAGTCAAAATCCTAACCACGTGACGAACTAGTTAATTTTGCCGAATGATTACATATAAACTCGGATCGAAAGGTGCAACCCAAAACGAACTGAACTCCCCACCATGATCATCACACCACCACTCCCATCACTTGTATTGCTGCTAATGCCGTCAATCTTCTTCTGCTTTGCCCTGCCAGCCTTCTCGGCTCCGAAAGAAGGCTTGCGGATCGAGCTGACCTTCATCGACCCCACGACCGACCCAACCCATTCACCCGATTCGGCCGCCGATGAGATCCGAGCACCGGTCCACGCGCACGACGGCGTCTTTCTGATGGATCTCGCCGTCGGCACTCCACCGGTCCACGTCTTTGCCGTCGTCGACACCGGCAGCGACCTCACCTGGACCCATTGCAAGCCCTGCACCGACTGCATCGACCAGCCCACTACCACGTTCGACCCCTCCTACTCCTCCACCTTCTCCCAGGTCCCGTGCAATGACAACCTATGCTGGCTGCTGAACGATGGCGACGAATGCGACGAAGGCCCAGCAAGCCCCTGCCTGTACGGACTCTGGTACCTGGACGGTACATCGACCCAAGGGGTTCTGGCCCGTGAGACCTTCACCATTGGCTCCACCAGGATCCCCGGCCTGGGTTTCGGGTGCGGCTACAAGACCCATGCGAAGCACCGGCTCGGCTCCGGCATCGTCGGTCTGGGACGCGGAGCACTATCGTTGACATCACAATTGGACGTCCCAGAGTTTGCCTATTGCTTCGCCTCCTATCCGTACGCTAAAAATAACAAAAGCCTTCTTCTCTTGGGCTCTCTTGCACGTGCAAAACTACACGACGATGATGACGACGGCGACGGCGACGAGAATGCTGATGTTAAATCCACGCCCATACTTCGTAACCTTTCCAGGCCATACCTGTACTATCTCAATCTGACAGGGATAACAGTTGGTGGGACCCGGCTCGATATCCCAGAATCCACGTTCTCCATAGAGAAAGACGGGAGTGGGGGTGTGATCATCGACTCCGGAACCGCCTACACCCAGTTGCAGGAGGCCGCATACGAGGCGGTGAAGGAGGCTTTCCTGTCGCAGGTGGAGCTGCCGGTCACTGACGGGTCGGGTTCCGCCGACGAGCTCTGCTTCGTGTGGGCATCGGTGAACCTACCGGCGAACTTCCCCGGGATCGTGCTCCACTTTGAGGGCGTTGATCTGGATTTACCACAAGTGAACTACTTCTACAGCTACGGTCTGCGGCTCTGCCTGGCGATCCGAAGGGTGAGAGGGATGTCGATAATAGGCAACTTCCAGCAGCAGAACATGAAGGTAGTGTATGATCTGAAGAGGGAGAGGCTGTCATTCCTGCCCGGCCGCCATGGATGCCATCCTCGATGAAGTCGTCTCCCGGACATTTGTTATTGGTGATCTCACTGTACATCATGTTATGAGATCGTTAGATTGGATGGCTGTCCACCGTCCGATCTTTTTCACGGATTAGGATTTTTCATAGATTACTTAAGTCCTAAGTAAATCTACTCTATAAATAATATTCGATCCCTTAGGGTGGCGCACGTTTTGGATATCAAGTATCTCCTATTCCTCAACACGTTATCAGCACGAATCGGGCCGAGAGAGAAAGAGATGCGGCCGATCAAAAAGAGGAGAGAACAGAGAAAGAAGAGAGAGAGAGAAGGTCGAAGTTCGTCGGCAGGACATCCAGCGACTCACAAGCGCTTCAACCTCAACGGCAACCCACTTCCCGGCTACATCCATGGCTACTCATCGCAAGGTACGCCCGGATCATCTCTAACTTTGCCCGCCGGTCATGCCCGGCCAGAGACCAACCACCCTAGCAACCCCCATGCCCGCTCGAGACCTCCCGTCGCACACAAGTCCGGCCGGTACGCAAGCGGCGCGCGGCCTGCACCCTCGTGCAGCACCGACGGCGGCCTATGATCGCTTGCAGCCTCGGTGGCGACCTGCGCTCTCGTGCAGCGATGGCGGCCGACTGCGATTGCGTGCAACGACGACGGATTGCACACGCGTGCGTCGACGGCGGGTTGCACCACTGGCTACAGTGGCCTGCGTGCAAGCAGCTGCGGGAGACGCGAGCGAGCGCCAATGGCACGTGTGCGTGGGGCGGCTGTCTCGGTGGTTTAGGTTTACTCCGAACACATCGGAGAAGATAAACAGTGTTTATCTTCGATGGGTTCAAAACCCATTTACAACCCGACCCGTTTTTACTTTATATTTCCAACCCGACTGCTTAAATAGCATATTCGACCGGACAGCTATATAGCAAATCCGACCCGTTAGCCATTAAATGGCAAACCCGACCCGTCAGCCATTGAGTGGCTCAATCCAATCCGACTAGTATATTTCCGGGCTGGTTTAACCCGACCCGATTTCATATCCCAAACCCGATCTGAGATTTAGGCTCAGACCCGACTGATATTACAGACTCAGCCCGAGCCCATGCTCAAGCATGTCGAGATCCAGGCCCAATCTATTTTGAGCCTCTAAATTGCTGTATATTTAATCTATTTTTGATCTGAACCATCAGTTTTATAATTGTGATTCTGTCCCCCGAAATTATTGTATATTTAATCTATTTTTGATCTGAACTGTCAGTTTTATAATTGTGATTCCGCCCCCAATCGGGGGTCGATCTGGACGACCCATATATATAAATCTTGGCTATATGGACCGTTCCAGACGCATCGGTACGGTCCGATTTTATAAATTTAAACTATAAATAATATTCGACCCCTTAGGGTGGGGCACGTTTTGGATATCTCGTATCTCCTATTCCTCAACACATCACATGTTTTTCTATAAAACAATTGCATTGCGGCTTCATATCGTTGTGCTGTTATAGGGGCAAAATAGTTATTTAAAAAAAAATAAGAGAGGGGCTTAATGCTAAACGCAACAAATACATGAATTTATTCCTTCGAGGGGAAAGACCCGGAGGCTATCCTTGCTAAGTTCCGAGAATTGGAAGGATCAACGACTTCTTAGCCTTAGGCTGACCTTGGGGTCCTTTGCTATAGTGCAGGGTAGCCTTCTTGACCCGTGTGGGATGTGGCTTCCCCCCCCCCCCCAATATTCGAGAGGGATTTCTTACAAAAAAAAAAAAAACAGACACATGAATTTATCATAAAACAAACTTAGTTAGAAGGGCCTTAGACTAATTAATAACCCTAAAAAATCATTTTGTGGTTCAAACATTTGGACCGACCATTCACCCAATGCTCAAAACCTTCACCATCTCCATAATACAATTTGGTGAAAATTTATATAAAGGAAAATACTTTTTATTCCAAAATGTCTATCCTGAATAGTCAACCAGAATGACGTATGCTGATCACAGCTGTTCGTCTCACTCAGCTCAGACGAGTGACTCGCACTTAGGCTCGACCATAAGGCAATCGGATGCTGCGACTGGATGCCACGATATTCAGGTTGAGCATTCGGGACAAACGCTTCGGGTTGAATAGCATTGCTCTTATATAAATTATATCCATAAATATACAATTTTCTGTATCGGGATTTTGGGCCAACTCGTAAGGCCGATTATAGGGTCGGTTTTGTGCTAGGCCTTGGACCCAATGTGGCAGCCCGAGCCTGGCCCATACGGTCCACAATTCGGACGGTGTTGGACCGTTGGATCAGTCAGAGTCGGGTTCGGTCTATTGACTTTGGGCTGGGTCAGGTTTGCCCATTGCCCAATAGGCATTCTTGCATCCCTTCCGACATGATTCATTCTTATTATATACTAGTAAGAAACTCAAGCAATGCCCGGATGACATTGATGTACGTCACTAGGTCCAAACGACATCACAGTCGCTCGAAGAAGTCTACACTCTCGAATGAGTGCGATTCACTTGTCGGGTGTGATTTACTTGAGATAGAGAAATAGCAGTAATGATTTTACTAATTAACATCAAATGACCTTTAAATATCATTGAATAAGTATTTATCATCTTTACAGTAAGTTTTTAATATGATTTATGAGAAAGTTACGTTCATAACATGGAAAAAGGATTATGGCTCTTCAAAAAAAACGTCCACATGTCACAACGTACACGGAAGAGAGCTAGGAGGGCTCCGTTTTAGTATATATACTAGTAAGAAACCCGGATAATATCCGGATGAACTTGATGCACACCACTCGACACAGACGACATCACCATTGGCGGAGCCAGGATTTCACTCTAGTGGGGGCAAGAAAATTTAAAACCCTAAAAATTATCTCTTTTAATGATAGTGCAAGCGCGGGTAGAACTTAACAAGCTATTGTTTTAAGTGATACTGGATGCAGTCAAGCAGGGGAAATCGATGCTCAGGAGTCAGTCTAGCAAAGTATCAAGCCGTGTGGTGTGCCGGTGTGACCCTTGCGAGGCTGCGACTTGTGAAGAGCAAGCACTACAAGGTCGTCGTCCAAGTTAATTACTGGGTATGATTTTTTTTTTTTTTCTCAGATGCACTAATTGTATATGGCGGCAATTCTTGGTTTTAGATTTTAGTGGGGTGAGGATTCCATAGAGATGGACTGACACATGCCTCTAAGGGGTATAAAATTTGGATAAATTATATTTTGGCAAAAAAGTTTAGCTCAAAAAAACTTAACCCCGGCCTCTATAGTTAAAAAACTACATTTTTCACCATTCAATTCTGTTTTTGATCATATAAACATTACCGAATGAGGTTTTTTTTTTTGAGTGGTACCAAATGAGTGCTACCAAATGAGAAAATTTAGTTGACAAAAGGGGTAATGTGCTAATATTTCAAACATTGGGAAGCGATTTGGGAAAAAATTAACTACAAGGGGGTTAAATATTTTTTGAGCTAAACTTTAGGGGGTAAAGGGTAATTGACCTTTAACATTTCAAATCCCAGTGGGAGCAGGTGCCCCCACTGGGCCTTAGTTTGCTCCGCCTCTGAACATCACAATCGTATGAAGAAATATGCAATATGTAGTGAGTCTGATTTACTCGTCCGGATGTAATTTCAATTATTAGAGACAGATAGTACTAATGATTTTTCTAACTAACATCAAATGATTATTAAATACCATTAAATATATATTTTCTAATAACAGTCATGCCTATCTTTTCTTGGTTCCAGTTCAACAATGTAGAAGCTACCTCCATCACGATGATCGAAAGGTGCAACAAGAACATAATTAATTATAAAGTCAAAAGTCTCAAACGCATGACATGCATGCATTTTTTGTTAATTTGCTGAATCTCAAATAGATTCAGATATATAAATAGATACTGGATTGATCATCATGCATGATCAGATCATCATCACACCACCACTCCATCCACTGGTATTACTACTAATGTCGTCGATCTTCTGCTTCGCCCAGTCGAGCTTCTCGGGTCCGAGAGAAGGCTTCCTTATCGGGATGACCCATGTTGATGCCACCGCCGACCGCACCCAATCACCCGATTCCGCCACCGATGAGATCCGAGCGCCCGTCCATGGGGGCGAAGGCATCTTTCGATGGACCTCGCTGTCGGAACTCCACCGGTCAAGATCTCCGTCCCCATGGACACCGGGAGCGACCTCAAATGGACCCAGTGCAAGCCCTGCAACCACTGCTTCGACCAGCCCACTCCTTTGTTCGACCCCTCCAAATCCTCCACCTTCTACCAAGCCCCGTGCGATGACACGCTATGCGGGTTCCTGACTGGCTCCAACGAATGCGCCGAAGGCATGGACGGCCCCTGCAAGTATGAAGTCGTGTACCAAGACACTACATGGACCCAAGGGGTTCTGGCCCGTGAGACCTTCACCGTTGGCTCCATCAGGATCCTCGGCCTGCGTTTCGGGTGCGGCTACAGGACTAGGGCTGGCAATTTCGACCCGACATGGCAGACCCTACAGGAAGTTAGCGGGTCTGGGTCAGGGCTAAATGGGTTCGGGTCGTAAACGGGTCGACACGATAAACCCGTTTAATAAACGGGTCAGGTCCGGGTTTAGGGCCTGGACACGGTAGACCCGGGAAGACCTATTCAACGGGTCGTGTCGGGTCGGGTCTATCCGCAATCTGATACTATAATATATAATACCAGCGGGTCTTTCGGGTCAGGTCGGGTCGAGTCGGATCGGGTCAACTGAATAGACCCGGGTGGTAAACGGGTCTTATCGGATCTACTTGTTTATTAGCGGGTCGGGTACGGGTTTAGGATTTAGGCCCGATTAGTTAAACGGGTCAGGCCCGGATTTAGGGGTTTTGGACACGACACGACACCAGACACGACACGAACCCGACACGACCCATTGCCACCCCTATACAGGACCCGTATGTGTTACGGGATCGGCGACGGGCCATGGCTTATTATCACTGACATCGCAGATCGGCTTCAAGGAGTTTGCCTACTGTTTCACCTCCTACCCCTTGGCTGAAAATAACAAAACCCTTCTTCTCTTCGGCTCTCTCGCACGTGCACAGCTACAGGAAGACGATGATGAGGATGCTAATGTTAAATCCACACCTATATTTCGAAACCCTTCCATGCCATCCCATCTATACTATAGTAGTAAGCCGGACGAACAACTGTCAGGTTATTTTAAAAAAAAAATAAATCAAAAATTCTATAAAAAGGAACACGGCTTTCACGATCCGTCATGAAGAGAGAGAAATATCCCGAATATTTTTCCCACTTACTCTCCCCGTCTCTCTCTCATCCTACCCGATCCCCCCCTTTCCGAACTTCTCTCTCTCACCCACGTCTCTCTCTCTCATCCTCCCGTCTCTCTCTCCAACCGTCTCTCTTCTCTATCTCTAAACCCACGTCTCTCTCTCCAACCGTCCCTCTCTCTTCTCTATCTCTCAACCCACCCACGTCTCTCTCTCTCTCATATCCGTCCCTCTCTCTCCACACTTGCATCACACCCATACATGCACGATCTCCATCGTCCATCTCTCTCTTCTCTCTCATCCCACGCCTCTCTCTCTCATCCTCCCGTCTCTCTCTCACCCATCCATGCACGATCTCCACCGTCCATCTCTCTCTTCTCTCTCATCCCACGCCTCTCTCTCTCATCCTCCCGTCTCTCTCTCTCCAACCCTCCCCGTCTCTCTCTCATCCTACCCGATCCCCCCCCTTTCCGAACTTCTCTCTCTCACCCACGTCTCTCTCTCTCATCCTCCCGTCTCTCTCTCCAACCGTCTCTCTTCTCTATCTCTAAACCCACGTCTCTCTCTCCAACCGTCCCTCTCTCTTCTCTATCTCTCAACCCACCCACGTCTCTCTCTCTCTCATATCCGTCCCTCTCTCTCCACACTTGCATCACACCCATCCATGCACGATCTCCACCGTCCATCTCTCTCTTCTCTCTCATCCCACGCCTCTCTCTCTCATCCTCCCGTCTCTCTCTCACCCATCCATGCACGATCTCCACCGTCCATCTCTCTCTTCTCTCTCATCCCACGCCTCTCTCTCTCATCCTCCCGTCTCTCTCTCTCCAACCGTCCCTCTCTCTTCTCTATCTCTCAACCCACCCACGTCTCTCTCTCTGTCATTCTCCCGTCTCTCTCTCCAACCGAACCTCTCTCCCTCTCTCTCTTTCTCTCATCCTAACCGTCCCTTTCTATTTCTCACCCCATGTATGATCTCCCCCGTCCCTTTCTCTCTTCTCTCTCCTACCCGTTCGCCCCACTCCGAACTTCTCTCTCTCCATCCGAATATCTCTCCCTCTCTATCTCTTCTCTCTCTAAACCTGACTTTATCTCTCTCTAAATGATCCTAACCGTCCCTCTCTCTCCACACTTGCATCACAGCCATCCGACAGGCATCACAGTTCATCCTTCAGATTATAAAACCTTTATCTCTCTCTCTCTCTCCCCCACCTCATCCCTCCTCCCGTCTCTCTCTCTCTCTTCGTGGTGCGTCCCCAGACCGGCCAGCCATCCATCCCCTTCCGGTAAGATCCCTCCTCCCGTTTCTCTCTCTCTCTCTCACCATGTCGCCAATCACCACTCCCGCGAGTCCCTCCAACATCTCCATTCCTTCCACGACCTCTCACGCACCCCACTTCCCCAGTCCTCCGACGACCCATCCCGCGACCCCTCTTACGAGTCCCCCGGCATTCCCAATCCGCCGACACCCCTCCCGTGCGTACTTCCGGCGTCCCCAATCCCGTCCCCCAATCCCGTGCGTACAGTCCGTACATCGCCCATCCCGCGCATCCCGTCGGTCTCTCTCTCTCTCTTTCTCTCTCTCTCTCTCTCTCTCTCTCTCTCTCTCCAGTCCGGAGACTACCCTCCCGTAGTCCTACAACTCTCAGCCAACACCAACTCACATGGACGAAACCCATGCAAAATATCACAGCCGTCCGACTGCATCACCACCGTTGGCCGGCATTTGAGCTTTCAGGATGAAGCTTACCACAACCACCCCAAACTCAGAGCATCACACCCGCCCTGAACTCTCATGACGAAACCCATGCAAAAGATCACAGCCGTCCGACTGTATCACAACCGTCCGGCATTTGAGATTTCGGGTTGAATCTTACCACACCTGCATCACATCCGTCCGAACTGCATGCATCACTTCCACATACAATAAGACTCTCTCCCTCTCTGTCTAACCTATGTCATACATGCAGGAACCCAGTTCGTCGACCACCCCTCCGGCGTCCCTCCGGCGTCTCTCCAGCGTCCCTCCAGCATCCCTGATCTGCCAACCACCATTCCCGCGTCCATCCGGCTCCATCCGGCTAATGGTAAGACTCTATTTCTCTCCCATACCGTACATGCAGGAATGCGCTATTTCTCTCTCTTGCTTCTCGGCCCAGTTCATGTCATCCATCTGAGCGATAAGTAAGTCCTCCGTCAAAGCATGTAACTTTTTTTTTCCCGGTAGGAGATGGACCAGTACTGTGAGGTTCGCATCACCACCGGCAATTCAATCGCACTCTGTCCAGACCGGCAGTACCACAATCGCATTACGTCCCGACCGGCACCACCGGGCGGTGAATTGTCCAATAAATCATATACAAAGTAAATTGTATCAAGTTAGGTTGCATTAGGCTAGCTTGGGTCAGGTCGAACTAGGTTTATCGGGTGAGGGTCTAGATCAAGCAAGTCAACTATTTGGTTTGATGTACCTTCCATAACAGAGCTGGCATGTTTGTATGATCACCAAACGCCCAAGATTTGTAAATCTCACCGTGATAAAAGCATGTGCCTGTGGATAAAATAGATATGGAAAGATGGACCAGTGTGAGGTTCTCCGTCAAAGCATGTAACTTTTTTTTTTTTTCCGGGAGAAGATGGACCAGTGTGAGGTTTGCTTCACCACCGGCAATTCAATCGCACTCTGTCCAGACCGGCAGTACCACAATCGCATTACGTCCCACCGGGCGCTGAATTGTCCAATAAATCATATACAAAGTAAATTGTATCAAGTTAGGTCGCATTAGGCTAGCTTGGGTCAGGTCGAACTAGGTTTATCGGGTGAGGGTCTAGATCAGGCAAGTCAATTATTTGGTTTGATGTACCCTACATAACAGAGCTGGCATGTTTGCATGATCACCAAACGCCCAAGTTTTGTAAATCCCACCATGATAAAAGCATGTGCCTGTGGATAAAATAGATACGGAAATATTTTGATGTATTTACGTAAAAAAGATACGAAAATGTGCCCTTTTCCTGGGAAATCCCAATTCCCATGAAAAAGAATAGACGGTTCAGTGACCATTTACGCCGAGCCAAAGCACCAAAAGTGGCCACTTCCGCTGCCGTCGGTTACCCACAACAGATGCGCCACTGGGATGAACGGGGGTCACAACGTAGCAAAGCTGTCGTATGGTGCAGCGGACAGGAGAGTGAGATATTGTCGCCCAGGGGCAGCCGTGGAAGCCAAATGTTATCGGGTCCATGCCGTAATGTTATCGGGTCCAGGACCTCCGTCAAAGCATGTGAGGTTCTCCGTCAAAGCATGTAACTTTTTTTTTTTTCCGGCAGGAGATGGACCAGTGTGAGGTTCGCTTCACCACCGGCAATTCAATCTCACTCTGTCCAGACCGGCAATTCAGTCGCACTATAGTAGTAAGCCGGACGAACAACTGTCAGGTTATTTTAAAAAAAAAATAAATCAAAAATTCTATAAAAAGGAACACGGCTTTCACGATCCGTCATGAAGAGAGAGAAATATCCCGAATATTTTTCCCACTTACTCTCCCCGTCTCTCTCTCATCCTACCCGATCCCCCCCCTTTCCGAACTTCTCTCTCTCACCCACGTCTCTCTCTCTCATCCTCCCGTCTCTCTCTCCAACCGTCTCTCTTCTCTATCTCTAAACCCACGTCTCTCTCTCCAACCGTCCCTCTCTCTTCTCTATCTCTCAACCCACCCACGTCTCTCTCTCTCTCATATCCGTCCCTCTCTCTCCACACTTGCATCACACCCATCCATGCACGATCTCCACCGTCCATCTCTCTCTTCTCTCTCATCCCACGCCTCTCTCTCTCATCCTCCCGTCTCTCTCTCACCCATCCATGCACGATCTCCACCGTCCATCTCTCTCTTCTCTCTCATCCCACGCCTCTCTCTCTCATCCTCCCGTCTCTCTCTCTCCAACCCTCCCCGTCTCTCTCTCATCCTACCCGATCCCCCCCCTTTCCGAACTTCTCTCTCTCACCCACGTCTCTCTCTCTCATCCTCCCGTCTCTCTCTCCAACCGTCTCTCTTCTCTATCTCTAAACCCACGTCTCTCTCTCCAACCGTCCCTCTCTCTTCTCTATCTCTCAACCCACCCACGTCTCTCTCTCTCTCATATCCGTCCCTCTCTCTCCACACTTGCATCACACCCATCCATGCACGATCTCCACCGTCCATCTCTCTCTTCTCTCTCATCCCACGCCTCTCTCTCTCATCCTCCCGTCTCTCTCTCACCCATCCATGCACGATCTCCACCGTCCATCTCTCTCTTCTCTCTCATCCCACGCCTCTCTCTCTCATCCTCCCGTCTCTCTCTCTCCAACCGTCCCTCTCTCTTCTCTATCTCTCAACCCACCCACGTCTCTCTCTCTGTCATTCTCCCGTCTCTCTCTCCAACCGAACCTCTCTCCCTCTCTCTCTTTCTCTCATCCTAACCGTCCCTTTCTATTTCTCACCCCATGTATGATCTCCCCCGTCCCTTTCTCTCTTCTCTCTCCTACCCGTTCGCCCCACTCCGAACTTCTCTCTCTCCATCCGAATATCTCTCCCTCTCTATCTCTTCTCTCTCTAAACCTGACTTTATCTCTCTCTAAATGATCCTAACCGTCCCTCTCTCTCCACACTTGCATCACAGCCATCCGACAGGCATCACAGTTCATCCTTCAGATTATAAAACCTTTATCTCTCTCTCTCTCTCCCCCACCTCATCCCTCCTCCCGTCTCTCTCTCTCTCTTCGTGGTGCGTCCCCAGACCGGCCAGCCATCCATCCCCTTCCGGTAAGATCCCTCCTCCCGTTTCTCTCTCTCTCTCTCACCATGTCGCCAATCACCACTCCCGCGAGTCCCTCCAACATCTCCATTCCTTCCACGACCTCTCACGCACCCCACTTCCCCAGTCCTCCGACGACCCATCCCGCGACCCCTCTTACGAGTCCCCCGGCATTCCCAATCCGCCGACACCCCTCCCGTGCGTACTTCCGGCGTCCCCAATCCCGTCCCCCAATCCCGTGCGTACAGTCCGTACATCGCCCATCCCGCGCATCCCGTCGGTCTCTCTCTCTCTCTTTCTCTCTCTCTCTCTCTCTCTCTCTCTCCAGTCCGGAGACTACCCTCCCGTAGTCCTACAACTCTCAGCCAACACCAACTCACATGGACGAAACCCATGCAAAATATCACAGCCGTCCGACTGCATCACCACCGTTGGCCGGCATTTGAGCTTTCAGGATGAAGCTTACCACAACCACCCCAAACTCAGAGCATCACACCCGCCCTGAACTCTCATGACGAAACCCATGCAAAAGATCACAGCCGTCCGACTGTATCACAACCGTCCGGCATTTGAGATTTCGGGTTGAATCTTACCACACCTGCATCACATCCGTCCGAACTGCATGCATCACTTCCACATACAATAAGACTCTCTCCCTCTCTGTCTAACCTATGTCATACATGCAGGAACCCAGTTCGTCGACCACCCCTCCGGCGTCCCTCCGGCGTCTCTCCAGCGTCCCTCCAGCATCCCTGATCTGCCAACCACCATTCCCGCGTCCATCCGGCTCCATCCGGCTAATGGTAAGACTCTATTTCTCTCCCATACCGTACATGCAGGAATGCGCTATTTCTCTCTCTTGCTTCTCGACCCAGTTCATGTCATCCATCTGAGCGATAAGTAAGTCCTCCGTCAAAGCATGTAACTTTTTTTTTCCCGGTAGGAGATGGACCAGTACTGTGAGGTTCGCATCACCACCGGCAATTCAATCGCACTCTGTCCAGACCGGCAGTACCACAATCGCATTACGTCCCGACCGGCACCACCGGGCGGTGAATTGTCCAATAAATCATATACAAAGTAAATTGTATCAAGTTAGGTTGCATTAGGCTAGCTTGGGTCAGGTCGAACTAGGTTTATCGGGTGAGGGTCTAGATCAAGCAAGTCAACTATTTGGTTTGATGTACCTTCCATAACAGAGCTGGCATGTTTGTATGATCACCAAACGCCCAAGATTTGTAAATCTCACCGTGATAAAAGCATGTGCCTGTGGATAAAATAGATATGGAAAGATGGACCAGTGTGAGGTTCTCCGTCAAAGCATGTAACTTTTTTTTTTTTTCCGGGAGAAGATGGACCAGTGTGAGGTTTGCTTCACCACCGGCAATTCAATCGCACTCTGTCCAGACCGGCAGTACCACAATCGCATTACGTCCCACCGGGCGCTGAATTGTCCAATAAATCATATACAAAGTAAATTGTATCAAGTTAGGTCGCATTAGGCTAGCTTGGGTCAGGTCGAACTAGGTTTATCGGGTGAGGGTCTAGATCAGGCAAGTCAATTATTTGGTTTGATGTACCCTACATAACAGAGCTGGCATGTTTGCATGATCACCAAACGCCCAAGTTTTGTAAATCCCACCATGATAAAAGCATGTGCCTGTGGATAAAATAGATACGGAAATATTTTGATGTATTTACGAAAAAAAGATACGAAAATGTGCCCTTTTCCTGGGAAATCCCAATTCCCATGAAAAAGAATAGACGGTTCAGTGACCATTTACGCCGAGCCAAAGCACCAAAAGTGGCCACTTCCGCCGCCGTCGGTTACCCACAACAGATGCGCCACTGGGATGAACGGGGGTCACAACGTAGCAAAGCTGTCGTGCGGTGCAGCGGACAGGAGAGTGAGATATTGTCGCCCAGGGGCAGCCGTGGAAGCCAAATGTTATCGGGTCCATGCCGTAATGTTATCGGGTCCAGGACCAGTGTGAGGTTCTCCGTCAAAGCATGTAACTTTTTTTTTTTTCCGGCAGGAGATGGACCAGTGTGAGGTTCGCTTCACCACCGGCAATTCAATCGCACTCTGTCCAGACCGGCAATACCACAATCGCATTACGTCCCACCAGGCGCTGAATTGTCCAATAAATCATATACAAAGTAAATTGTATCAAGTTAGGTCGTATTAGGCTAGCTTGGGTCAGGTCGAACTAAGTTAATCGGGTGAGGGTCTAGATCAGGCAAGTCAATTATTTGGTTTGATGTACCCTCCATAACAGAGCTGGCATGTTTGCATGATCACCAAACGCCCAAGTTTTGTAAATCCAACCATGATAAAAGCATGTGCCTGTGGATAAAATAGATACGGAAAGATTTTGATGTATTTACGAAAAAAAGATACGAAAATGTGCCCTTTTCCTGGGAATTCCAATTCCCATGAAAAAGAATAGACGGTTCAGTGACCATTTACGCCGAGCCAAAGCACCAAAAGTGGCCACTTCCGCCGCCGTCGGTTACCCACAACAGATGCACCACTGGGATGAACGGGGGTCACAACGTAGCAAAGCTGTCGTGCGGTGCAGCGGACAGGAGAGTGAGATATTATCGCCCAGGGGCATCCGTGGAAGCCAAATGTTATCGGGTCCATGCCGTAATTTAGCATCAAAACCGAGGGCAGATATGTACCGGGCGATTATAATCGTATAATCACCAATGGGAGGTTCATATCAGTCCAATCCATATTTGAATCGATCATCCATGCCATCAAGTTAATCGAAATTCGTCTCGGCTAGAAGTACCACAATTTCAGTATGTACAGGCTAGCATTACCATTAAAGCATGTAAATTTTGACTTAAATAAAAACTATCAAAAAATAAGAAATATTAATTAGTAAATAAAATATGGACTGTTTCTATAAGCTAAATCTATAAAGCCGGATTTGGAACAAATTTTTTTTCAAGTGGTTAGGTGATTTAATTTGGCTTAATTATCAGGGGGCAAATTGTAAAACTTTTTTATAAAAAAAAATCAATGTATAAGGTTCAATATTAAGAATTTTTAAAAATAAAAAATTCTAATTTTTATTACATTGGTTTTAGTAGGTGATATTTTTAGATTTATATATTTTTTAATTTTTGGTAGTCAACTTACAACCTACTACATGCAGTTAGGCAATCACCAACGGTTGGTTAATATCAGTCCAATCCGTCGGTGAATCGCTCATCCATGCCATCAGTCTCCTTGCATTAAGCCTGTCCACGAGCAGGGCCGTCTCGATACAAACTGAGGCCTAATGCAAAAATTCTAAATGGGACATTTTTATTTAAAATTTTCTAAAATAATATTATTACTAAAAATTAGATAATATGAAAAAATTATTTAAAATTTATTCTTTCAGTCGTGAGCGTCGAGCGATTGTTGTCCAGTCGCCGGTCACCGATGGCTCAGTTAGCATGGGCCGTCGGGCACAAAGACAAGAGCGAGAGGGGAGCTGTGGGCACAACGGCGTGGGCCTATGGCTGGCGACTGCCGGCGTCGGTGCCTCGGTGGTCATCTGGTATGATGGGCCGACGGCGTCGGTGGTCGGTGTTGCCGCGTCAAATGGAGAGAGAGAGAGAGAGAGATGTATAAAAAAAGGTAAGAATTTTTTTAATTTTGGTAATAGGGTTTATGCATGGCTTACAGCCAGTGGCGAACTTAGGATTTTTCCTCAGGGGGGGCTTAATTATTAAAAAGTAACTACAATCGCTGCCTCACAGTCGAAGGCTTCGGCAGGCGGCGTGACAACGTCCCTACCCTTCCTTCAATCGCGCAGCAAAAGGCCTATTAGGATTTTGCCTCTAGTGAAGGAGAATTTCGATCGTCGGAGTCATTCGAAAATTTGGAATTATAATTGGCCGACTCGATCAAGGTGCACAGTTTGTAAATAATAGACCATATTTTTTTTTTCTTTGGGGGGGGGGGGGGTACATTTCATACATACCCCCAAAAACATATAAATAGGGCCCGATTCCCACTCGATTTTTATTCACTAAGGGTCATGGAATGAACTCTATGGGGATGCCACGTGTGCGGGAGGTGGCATACCACAGTAGGTGTCGGTCGGACTGTGGTGGCCCTGGTGGGCGTTGGTGGCCGGCAAACGGCGAGGTCGGCTGTGGGTTACCAATACTGGAGGCGATGGGTGGTCCATGTGCCGGTGGGGTGGTGGTTGGTGGCATGACGATGGATATTGATCGACGGGGGGTGATGGCTGGTGGGGCGGTGACGGCTGGTGGTGGCCACCTCCATGTGAAGTTGACTACCAAAAGTTGGCTATAATTGTTTTATGAGTAAATTAAACTTTGCTTTCCTCCCTCCTGACGTTTAGCTAGATCAGATATAAATTACAAAATGAGGAAATCAGGTAATTGACAAAAGGGGATTGTGCTAAAATTTCAAACTTTAGGGAGTGATTTGGAACAAAATAAACTATAGGGGGTTAAGTTTTTTTAAGCTAAACTTCAAGGGGGGTAAGTGTAACTTTTTTTCCCAAATTGAGAGGGGGCTTGAGCCCCCCCTGGGCCCAATGTAGGTCCGCCCCTGCTTACAGCTGATGTCTCGGAATCCGATGAAAGTTTTGGCAAGTGTAACGAATATTTATATTATTGTACGTGGGGTCGTGCAAATTTTTTTTTCTTATTTTGGTGCCATGGGCCATGCAAAACTGTTACTTTCATGTTTTGGGACCAAATCATAATTGAAGGCCCAGTGAATGGGGGCCTTCTTCACAAATGAGGCCTTAGGCAATTGCCTGAGTTGCCTTACTATTGGGCCGGCCCTGTCCACGAGATATATGGGACTCCTGCCATACATGCAAGAATCCCGTATAACTCTTCATTCCTGTATCTTTCTTTTCGGCCCAATTTGTCAGAGCATGTAGTTTTTATTTATGGGTGGAGATGGACCAGGGTGAGATTCGCATGGCTGCTGGCAAGTGAATCGCAATCTGTCCCGGCTAGCAGTACCACAATCGCACTACGTACAGGCTAGCATTACCGTTAGAGCATGTAAATTTTGATTTAAATCAAAACTATCAGAAAAAAAGAAATATTAATTAGTAAATAAAAGATGGAGTGTTGCTATCAGCTAAATTTATAAAGCCGGATTTGAAACAAATTTTTATCCAATTAGTTAACTGATTTAATTTGGCTTAATTATCAGGGGGCAAAGTGTAAAATTTTTTTATAAAAATAATTGAATGTATAAGGTTCAATATTAAGAATTTTTTAAAATTAAATAGCCCAATTTCTGTTATATTGGTTTTAGTAGGTGATATTTTTAGATTTATATATTTTTTAATTTTTGGTATTCAACTTACAACCTACTACATGTAGTTAGAACCGACTCCATACTCATTTGGGTCTTGGATCGGGTTTTTAATAGTTTTTGGATATAATTCCCTTTTTCTCATATGAATAGGGGGTAAAGGGTGAACTACAATTTAGATTTTGGTTTAAATAAAAATTATCATAAGATAAAATATATTAATTAGTTGATAAAAGATGGTGTGTTGCTATCATTTGCAACTATAAGTACGGATTTGGAATAAATTTTAATTCAACGGTTTGAGTGATTTAATTTGGCCTAATTATCAGGGGCTAAAGTGCAAATTTTCTTTTTGATAAAAAATAATCAATATATAAGGTTCGATATTAAAAAAATTTATAAAATAAAAAATCTAATTATTGTTATATTTGTTTTAGTAGGTGATATGTTTTGATAGATTTTTTTTATAATTATTAATAGTCAAGTTACAATCTACTACTTGCTGTTACAACCTACTATTTTACTCATTTAGGTTTTGGCTCGGGTTTCTGATAGTTTTCGGATAGAATTCTATCTTACTGATATGAATCGTACGAATTTGTCTATCCCTGTCGGTAATCACCAATAGTCGGTTATTCGCATGTTGCATATTGGTGTATCGCTCATCCAGGATGCGGTCTACACGAATCAAGGTCGATCGGCAAACACATTCAATTTGTGAGAACATGCATTGTTTTAATCCTTCAATTGCCACAAGACTACAATTATTTTTGCTTATGACTAATCATCAATTTATTCGTTGTGCATCCCTTCCGTTACACCTAGACTTACATCACCATGTGCATCACAATTATCACTCATAGGCATGCTCAATAAAAAAATTTTGAGTTGTTGTTTTCCAACGTGCCTTTAGGACGTCTGTTGGTTTTGCCCTCTCACTGATACTCTCTTTCTCTCTGTGTATATGTGTGTGTGTCTATATATTTCTGTGATGTGCTGACACAGTTGTTTATGATACAAAATTTATCATTTGTAGGTCCATTAGCATCAATTTTATATTTGTAGATATCGGTACTTATAATCTACATTAATTTATTAGTCCATATCAATATCAACTCAGGTACATATTTCTCAATCCTTCATTTTTTGCATATTCACTTTTTATATCTAATTAATATCTCCTTATCCTGTTCATTTATAATTCATTTGTATGTTAGTCATACATTGTTCTAATAGATTTTAAATTTTAAATTTATATATTTAAGCTGATTATACATGCAAAATCATAAAGGCAATATCTTATTATGAGTATGTTATAAAAATTGCCTCCATTGCATGACTCTGATCATTCACATTTATGACTATTATTATATATTAAAAAAATTTATAAATTCTTAAATACTTTTCATCAAATGAAACAGTATCTAACAAGACAATTCATTCAATAAATTTTACATTATTATGACCCACAATGACAATCATAGTGTGTATGTTTATAGTGTACAAATAATTTAAAATATCTTTATTGTTAATTGAAGATATATTTTAATATTGTCTATATATGCCAAATGCAATATTAAAGTTAAGAGATATATATGATAAATTACGTTTGATAGTATAATAGTTTGCTCTTATTTTTTTAGCATATTGTAATCTATAAATTAACAATAGATACCTCTATTTATACTTCTAAGCATTTATTAAGATGTACTCTCATAAAATATTTTTACAGATTCAAATAAGAAGAAGAATATTTGAATTAGATATTTAATATAGAAAAAAAAATGTACAAGATTTTATAAGAGAATTACAAAGGTTGTTAAGACAAAGACGTATTTATGTTTTATGTACTAAAAGTAATGTTAATTTTTAAAATTTTAAAAATCAATATAAAAAGGAGGAAGACAATGTTTAGGTGGATAAAACTATAAATGCTCTAAAGGTTGTACTCGGGACCAGGCACCCTACACCTGCCGGGTACATGGGTCCCGAGCTTCTTAGACTCTCTGTCTTAAGAAACTCATGATCTATATATACCAAATATTAAATTAAAGTTAAGAGGTATGTATAATAAATCAAGTTTGAGATGATGATAGTTTTTTCTTATTTTATTAATATATTATAACGCATAAATTAACAATATATATCATACTTATACTTCTAAGTGTTCATTAGGATGGACTCTCATAAAATATTTTCAAAGATTCAAAGAAGAAGAAGAAGGATCGAATTGGATATTCAACGTGGAAAAGTAAATAGACAAGATTTCATAAGAGAATTACAAAGGTTGGCAAGACAAAGACGGATTCGTGTTTTATGGGATAAGAGGAATGTTAGTTTTCAAAATTTTGAAAATCAACATAAAATAGAGGAAGACAATGTTCAGGTGGATAGAACTATAAATGCCCAAAATATTGAAGAAGTACATCATACTAACCAAGGTATGTTTTTCTTTTGGTTATAGTGAGTTTTAATTATGAAGCATGTAATTATGGATACAATAATTTGAATATTATTGTTATCCTACAGTTCATATTGAAGACGATGAATATATCCTACAAAGAAGAAGAAAAGGAAAAGAAGTTATGACATATGATAACTCCGATACAGATTCTAATCAATGTATGGTATAATTCATTACATAAAAAGTAGTAAATATATCTCATTTCATTAATATTAAAAAAAAAATTTTTTTTTTTAGATTACAACATCCAAAGAAACTACGAATGTGGAGCATTCAATGAAGTTTCCTATGCTAATGAATATGGACATGTCCAATTAGAACGAGAGTGTATTACAGAAGATTTATTACAAGGTATATTGAAAATTTGAAATACATTTTAATATTAATACATTATTTTTCCTGACTGATACTCTCTTTTAATTTATTAACAATACAGCCAATTCACCTAATATTTATTCCAATGATGGTGAAAATATTGCTGAAGAGAATATCCTACTACCTCGAGATTTACGAGATCATCATTTACATGATGCTACAGAAGGTATAATTCATAAAAATAAATATATTTTAATATATGTTGGACCATATTAATATTGATGATGTACTAATTATCATTTTTTGATGGAATAATTATTTACTGAACAAAGACAATACTTGGAATTTTGGAATGGCAACAATTGAATGTCCCTTCTGTAAAGCTATCATGTGGATTGAAGAGAGGAGGTCTAATAGTTCTAAAGATGATCCAGGTTTTCTAATGTGTTGCCAAGATGGAAAAGTATCGTTACCCTTGCTACCCCATACTCCTGAATTTTTACAATCACTTCTAAATGGAGAATATGATATTGGAAGGTTTAAATATAAAGATAATATAAGAGTATTCAATTCTATGTTATCTTTTACTTCAATGGGTGGAAGAGTTGATTACAGTATTATGGATGGTAGAGGACCATACACATTCCGGATCAGTGGATGCAATTATCATAGAATTGGTTCTCTTTTACCAGATACAGGTGCAAATCCAGCTTTTGGTCAGCTATATATCTTAGATCCAAGGCACGAAGAGCAATTTCGATTATGTATTGCTGATAACAGGGGATTACCAAAAACAGTTAGTGAGAATATTTTGAAGGGTCTAACTTATATGCTAGATAGAATAAATCCATATGTCAGAATTTTTCAATCTGCAAGGAATATGTTGATCACTGATAATGCAATCGATCTACATATAAGGATATTAGAAAAAAGAGGGACATGCAACAGACAATATAATATACCGACATGTGATGAAGTAGCTGGGTTGATAGTTGGTGATACTGCTGAAAATATGAATCAACGTGATGTTATTTTACAAAAAAAGTCAGGACAATTGGAACGCATATATGAAACTCATCCAGCATATATGGCACTTCAATATCCGTTATTATTTCCTTATGGTGAAGATGGTTGGAGAATTGAACTACCTTATAATATAGAACGATCACAAACAAATAGGAAGCATGTATCAATCAGAGAATATTATGCTTTCAGATTACAGTTTCGACATTCAGAAGGGAAAACACTGTTACAAAGTGGTCGTTTATTTCAACAATTTGTGGTTGATTGTTGGGCAGCAATTGAAGCAGAACGTTTAAAGTGGGTGAAGAAGAACCAAGTTCAATTGCGATCAGAGCTATATTATGGCCTTCAAGATGCTGTTACAGCAGGTGAAACCATAGCTGCAGCTATTGGAAGGAGGTACATACTGCCCTCTACATTTTACGGTGGTCCGCGAAATATGTACCAAAATTACCAGGATGCAATGGCTGTATATCGTTCTCTTGGTCCCCCAGATCTCTTTATCACTTTTACATGTAATCCTAAATGGTCAGAAATCAGTACGTCTCTTGAAAATATATCTGGTCAAAAGACAGAAGACCGTCCTGATTTAGTCTCTAGAGTATTTCATATAAAGATGAAGCAACTTATGCAGGATCTGAAGAAAAAATATTTCAATCATGTTCTAGCTGGTACGTATTTGAAAAACCATATTGTATTGTTCTTTATTTACATATTTATTTCTAATATATTGTTATGTTTTTAGACTTGCATGTGATAGAGTTTCAAAAAAGAGGACTGCCACATAGTCATGTATTGTTAACTTTGTCTGAAAGTGATAAAGTAAGATCAGTGGAAGATATTGATAATTTTATTTCAGCAGAACTTCCGGATAAAAATACTGACCCAGAAGGATTTGCGAAAGTTATTAGATTTATGATCCATGGTCCATGTGGAGTCATTGATCCGTCTTCTCTGTGTATGATTAATGGGAAATGTAGTAAACATTATCCCCGTCTCTCTCTCATCCTACCAGATCCCCCCCCTTTCCGAACTTCTCTCTCTCACCCACGTCTCTCTCTCTCATCCTCCCGTCTCTCTCTCCAACCGTCTCTCTTCTCTATCTCTAAACCCACGTCTCTCTCTCCAACCGTCCCTCTCTCTTCTCTATCTCTCAACCCACCCACGTCTCTCTCTCTCTCATATCCGTCCCTCTCTCTCCACACTTGCATCACACCCATCCATGCACGATCTCCACCGTCCATCTCTCTCTTCTCTCTCATCCCACGCCTCTCTCTCTCATCCTCCCGTCTCTCTCTCACCCATCCATGCACGATCTCCACCGTCCATCTCTCTCTTCTCTCTCATCCCACGCCTCTCTCTCTCATCCTCCCGTCTCTCTCTCTCCAACCCTCCCCGTCTCTCTCTCATCCTACCCGATCCCCCCCCTTTCCGAACTTCTCTCTCTCACCCACGTCTCTCTCTCTCATCCTCCCGTCTCTCTCTCCAACCGTCTCTCTTCTCTATCTCTAAACCCACGTCTCTCTCTCCAACCGTCCCTCTCTCTTCTCTATCTCTCAACCCACCCATGTCTCTCTCTCTCTCATATCCGTCCCTCTCTCTCCACACTTGCATCACACCCATCCATGCACGATCTCCACCGTCCATCTCTCTCTTCTCTCTCATCCCACGCCTCTCTCTCTCATCCTCCCGTCTCTCTCTCACCCATCCATGCACGATCTCCACCGTCCATCTCTCTCTTCTCTCTCATCCCACGCCTCTCTCTCTCATCCTCCCGTCTCTCTCTCTCCAACCGTCCCTCTCTCTTCTCTATCTCTCAACCCACCCACGTCTCTCTCTCTGTCATTCTCCCGTCTCTCTCTCCAACCGAACCTCTCTCCCTCTCTCTCTTTCTCTCATCCTAACCGTCCCTTTCTATTTCTCACCCCATGTATGATCTCCCCCGTCCCTTTCTCTCTTCTCTCTCCTACCCGTTCGCCCCACTCCGAACTTCTCTCTCTCCATCCGAATATCTCTCCCTCTCTATCTCTTCTCTCTCTAAACCTGACTTTATCTCTCTCTAAATGATCCTAACCGTCGCTCTCTCTCCACACTTGCATCACAGCCATCCGACAGGCATCACAGTTCATCCTTCAGATTATAAAACCTTTATCTCTCTCTCTTTCTCCCCCACCTCATCCCTCCTCCCGTCTCTCTCTCTCTCTTCGTGGTGCGTCCCCAGACCGGCCAGCCATCCATCCCCTTCCGGTAAGATCCCTCCTCCCGTTTCTCTCTCTCTCTCTCACCATGTCGCCAATCACCACTCCCGCGAGTCCCTCCAACATCTCCATTCCTTCCACGACCTCTCACGCACCCCACTTCCCCAGTCCTCCGACGACCCATCCCGCGACCCCTCTTACGAGTCCCCCGGCATTCCCAATCCGCCGACACCCCTCCCGTGCGTACTTCCGGCGTCCCCAATCCCGTCCCCAAATCCCGTGCGTACAGTCCGTACATCGCCCATCCCGCGCATCCCGTCGGTCTCTCTCTCTCTCTTTCTCTCTCTCTCTCTCTCTCTCTCCAGTCCGGAGACTACCCTCCCGTAGTCCTACAACTCTCAGCCAACACCAACTCACATGGACGAAACCCATGCAAAATATCACAGCCGTCCGACTGCATCACCACCGTTGGCCGGCATTTGAGCTTTCAGGATGAAGCTTACCACAACCACCCCAAACTCAGAGCATCACACCCGCCCTGAACTCTCATGACGAAACCCATGCAAAAGATCACAGCCGTCCGACTGTATCACAACCGTCCGGCATTTGAGATTTCGGGTTGAATCTTACCACACCTGCATCACATCCGTCCGAACTGCATGCATCACTTCCACATACAATAAGACTCTCTCCCTCTCTGTCTAACCTATGTCATACATGCAGGAACCCAGTTCGTCGACCACCCCTCCGGCGTCCCTCCGGCGTCTCTCCAGCGTCCCTCCAGCATCCCTGATCTGCCAACCACCATTCCCGCGTCCATCCGGCTCCATCCGGCTAATGGTAAGACTCTATTTCTCTCCCATACCGTACATGCAAGAATGCGCTATTTCTCTCTCTTGCTTCTCGGCCCAGTTCATGTCATCCATCTGAGCGATAAGTAAGTCCTCCGTCAAAGCATGTAACTTTTTTTTTCCCGGTAGGAGATGGACCAGTACTGTGAGGTTCGCATCACCACCGGCAATTCAATCGCACTCTGTCCAGACCGGCAGTACCACAATCGCATTACGTCCCGACCGGCACCACCGGGCGGTGAATTGTCCAATAAATCATATACAAAGTAAATTGTATCAAGTTAGGTTGCATTAGGCTAGCTTGGGTCAGGTCGAACTAGGTTTATCGGGTGAGGGTCTAGATCAAGCAAGTCAACTATTTGGTTTGATGTACCTTCCATAACAGAGCTGGCATGTTTGTATGATCACCAAACGCCCAAGATTTGTAAATCTCACCGTGATAAAAGCATGTGCCTGTGGATAAAATAGATATGGAAAGATGGACCAGTGTGAGGTTCTCCGTCAAAGCATGTAACTTTTTTTTTTTTTCCGGGAGAAGATGGACCAGTGTGAGGTTTGCTTCACCACCGGCAATTCAATCGCACTCTGTCCAGACCGGCAGTACCACAATCGCATTACGTCCCACCGGGCGCTGAATTGTCCAATAAATCATATACAAAGTAAATTGTATCAAGTTAGGTCGCATTAGGCTAGCTTGGGTCAGGTCGAACTAGGTTTATCGGGTGAGGGTCTAGATCAGGCAAGTCAATTATTTGGTTTGATGTACCCTACATAACAGAGCTGGCATGTTTGCATGATCACCAAACGCCCAAGTTTTGTAAATCCCACCATGATAAAAGCATGTGCCTGTGGATAAAATAGATACGGAAATATTTTGATGTATTTACGAAAAAAAGATACGAAAATGTGCCCTTTTCCTGGGAAATCCCAATTCCCATGAAAAAGAATAGACGGTTCAGTGACCATTTACGCCGAGCCAAAGCACCAAAAGTGGCCACTTCCGCCGCCGTCGGTTACCCACAACAGATGCGCCACTGGGATGAACGGGGGTCACAACGTAGCAAAGCTGTCGTGCGGTGCAGCGGACAGGAGAGTGAGATATTGTCGCCCAGGGGCAGCCGTGGAAGCCAAATGTTATCGGGTCCATGCCGTAATGTTATCGGGTCCAGGACCTCCGTCAAAGCATGTGAGGTTCTCCGTCAAAGCATGTAACTTTTTTTTTTTTCCGGCAGGAGATGGACCAGTGTGAGGTTCGCTTCACCACCGGCAATTCAATCGCACTCTGTCCAGACCGGCAATTCAGTCGCACTATAGTAGTAAGCCGGACGAACTGTCAGGTTATTTTAAAAAAAAAATAAATCAAAAATTCTATAAAAAGGAACACGGCTTTCACGATCCGTCATGAAGAGAGAGAAATATCCCGAATATTTTTCCCACTTACTCTCCCCGTCTCTCTCTCATCCTACCCGATCCCCCCCCTTTCCGAACTTCTCTCTCTCACCCACGTCTCTCTCTCTCATCCTCCCGTCTCTCTCTCCAACCGTCTCTCTTCTCTATCTCTAAACCCACGTCTCTCTCTCCAACCGTCCCTCTCTCTTCTCTATCTCTCAACCCACCCACGTCTCTCTCTCTCTCATATCCGTCCCTCTCTCTCCACACTTGCATCACACCCATCCATGCACGATCTCCACCGTCCATCTCTCTCTTCTCTCTCATCCCACGCCTCTCTCTCTCATCCTCCCGTCTCTCTCTCACCCATCCATGCACGATCTCCACCGTCCATCTCTCTCTTCTCTCTCATCCCACGCCTCTCTCTCTCATCCTCCCGTCTCTCTCTCTCCAACCCTCCCCGTCTCTCTCTCATCCTACCCGATCCCCCCCCTTCCCGAACTTCTCTCTCTCACCCACGTCTCTCTCTCTCATCCTCCCGTCTCTCTCTCCAACCGTCTCTCTTCTCTATCTCTAAACCCACGTCTCTCTCTCCAACCGTCCCTCTCTCTTCTCTATCTCTCAACCCACCCACGTCTCTCTCTCTCTCATATCTGTCCCTCTCTCTCCACACTTGCATCACACCCATCCATGCACGATCTCCACCATCCATCTCTCTCTTCTCTCTCATCCCACGCCTCTCTCTCTCATCCTCCCGTCTCTCTCTCACCCATCCATGCACGATCTCCACCGTCCATCTCTCTCTTCTCTCTCATCCCACGCCTCTCTCTCTCATCCTCCCGTCTCTCTCTCTCCAACCGTCCCTCTCTCTTCTCTATCTCTCAACCCACCCACGTCTCTCTCTCTGTCATTCTCCCGTCTCTCTCTCCAACCGAACCTCTCTCCCTCTCTCTCTTTCTCTCATCCTAACCGTCCCTTTCTATTTCTCACCCCATGTATGATCTCCCCCGTCCCTTTCTCTCTTCTCTCTCCTACCCGTTCGCCCCACTCCGAACTTCTCTCTCTCCATCCGAATATCTCTCCCTCTCTATCTCTTCTCTCTCTAAACCTGACTTTATCTCTCTCTAAATGATCCTAACCGTCCCTCTCTCTCCACACTTGCATCACAGCCATCCGACAGGCATCACAGTTCATCCTTCAGATTATAAAACCTTTATCTCTCTCTCTTTCTCCCCCACCTCATCCCTCCTCCCGTCTCTCTCTCTCTCTTCGTGGTGCGTCCCCAGACCGGCCAGCCATCCATCCCCTTCCGGTAAGATCCCTCCTCCCGTTTCTCTCTCTCTCTCTCACCATGTCGCCAATCACCACTCCCGCGAGTCCCTCCAACATCTCCATTCCTTCCACGACCTCTCACGCACCCCACTTCCCCAGTCCTCCGACGACCCATCCCGCGACCCCTCTTACGAGTCCCCCGGCATTCCCAATCCGCCGACACCCCTCCCGTGCGTACTTCCGGCGTCCCCAATCCTGTCCCCCAATCCCGTGCGTACAGTCCGTACATCGCCCATCCCGCGCATCCCGTCGGTCTCTCTCTCTCTTTCTCTCTCTCTCTCTCTCTCTCTCTCTCTCTCTCCAGTCCGGAGACTACCCTCCCGTAGTCCTACAACTCTCAGCCAACACCAACTCACATGGACGAAACCCATGCAAAATATCACAGCCGTCCGACTGCATCACCACCGTTGGCCGGCATTTGAGCTTTCAGGATGAAGCTTACCACAACCACCCCAAACTCCGAGCATCACACCCGCCCTGAACTCTCATGACGAAACCCATGCAAAAGATCACAGCCGTCCGACTGTATCACAACCGTCCGGCATTTGAGATTTCGGGTTGAATCTTACCACACCTGCATCACATCCGTCCGAACTGCATGCATCACTTCCACATACAATAAGACTCTCTCCCTCTCTGTCTAACCTATGTCATACATGCAGGAACCCAGTTCGTCGACCACCCCTCCGGCGTCCCTCCGGCGTCTCTCCAGCGTCCCTCCAGCATCCCTGATCTGCCAACCACCATTCCCGCGTCCATCCGGCTCCATCCGGCTAATGGTAAGACTCTATTTCTCTCCCATACCGTACATGCAGGAATGCGCTATTTCTCTCTCTTGCTTCTCGGCCCAGTTCATGTCATCCATCTGAGCGATAAGTAAGTCCTCCGTCAAAGCATGTAACTTTTTTTTTCCCGGTAGGAGATGGACCAGTACTGTGAGGTTCGCATCACCACCGGTAATTCAATCGCACTCTGTCCAGACCGGCAGTACCACAATCGCATTACGTCCCGACCGGCACCACCGGGCGGTGAATTGTCCAATAAATCATATACAAAGTAAATTGTATCAAGTTAGGTTGCATTAGGCTAGCTTGGGTCAGGTCGAACTAGGTTTATCGGGTGAGGGTCTAGATCAAGCAAGTCAACTATTTGGTTTGATGTACCTTCCATAACAGAGCTGGCATGTTTGTATGATCACCAAACGCCCAAGATTTGTAAATCTCACCGTGATAAAAGCATGTGCCTGTGGATAAAATAGATATGGAAAGATGGACCAGTGTGAGGTTCTCCGTCAAAGCATGTAACTTTTTTTTTTTTTCCGGGAGAAGATGGACCAGTGTGAGGTTTGCTTCACCACCGGCAATTCAATCGCACTCTGTCCAGACCGGCAGTACCACAATCGCATTACGTCCCACCGGGCGCTGAATTGTCCAATAAATCATATACAAAGTAAATTGTATCAAGTTAGGTCGCATTAGGCTAGCTTGGGTCAGGTCGAACTAGGTTTATCGGGTGAGGGTCTAGATCAGGCAAGTCAATTATTTGGTTTGATGTACCCTACATAACAGAGCTGGCATGTTTGCATGATCACCAAACGCCCAAGTTTTGTAAATCCCACCATGATAAAAGCATGTGCCTGTGGATAAAATAGATACGGAAATATTTTGATGTATTTACGAAAAAAAGATACGAAAATGTGCCCTTTTCCTGGGAAATCCCAATTCCCATGAAAAAGAATAGACGGTTCAGTGACCATTTACGCCGAGCCAAAGCACCAAAAGTGGCCACTTCCACCGCCGTCGGTTACCCACAACAGATGCGCCACTGGGATGAACGGGGGTCACAACGTAGCAAAGCTGTCGTGCGGTGCAGCGGACAGGAGAGTGAGATATTGTCGCCCAGGGGCAGCCGTGGAAGCCAAATGTTATCGGGTCCATGCCGTAATGTTATCGGGTCCAGGACCAGTGTGAGGTTCTCCGTCAAAGCATGTAACTTTTTTTTTTTTCCGGCAGGAGATGGACCAGTGTGAGGTTCGCTTCACCACCGGCAATTCAATCGCACTCTGTCCAGACCGGCAATACCACAATCGCATTACGTCCCACCAGGCGCTGAATTGTCCAATAAATCATATACAAAGTAAATTGTATCAAGTTAGGTCGTATTAGGCTAGCTTGGGTCAGGTCGAACTAAGTTAATCGGGTGAGGGTCTAGATCAGGCAAGTCAATTATTTGGTTTGATGTACCCTCCATAACAGAGCTGGCATGTTTGCATGATCACCAAACGCCCAAGTTTTGTAAATCCAACCATGATAAAAGCATGTGCCTGTGGATAAAATAGATACGGAAAGATTTTGATGTATTTACGAAAAAAAGATACGAAAATGTGCCCTTTTCCTGGGAATTCCAATTCCCATGAAAAAGAATAGACGGTTCAGTGACCATTTACGCCGAGCCAAAGCACCAAAAGTGGCCACTTCCGCCGTCGTCGGTTACCCACAACAGATGCGCCACTGGGATGAACGGGGGTCACAACGTAGCAAAGCTGTCGTGCGGTGCAGCGGACAGGAGAGTGAGATATTATCGCCCAGGGGCATCCGTGGAAGCCAAATGTTATCGGGTCCATGCCGTAATTTAGCATCAAAACCGAGGGCAGATATGTACCGGGCGATTATAATCGTATAATCACCAATGGGAGGTTCATATCAGTCCAATCCATATTTGAATCGATCATCCATGCCATCAAGTTAATCGAAATTCGTCTCGGCTAGAAGTACCACAATTTCAGTATGTACAGGCTAGCATTACCATTAAAGCATGTAAATTTTGACTTAAATAAAAACTATCAAAAAATAAGAAATATTAATTAGTAAATAAAATATGGACTGTTTCTATAAGCTAAATCTATAAAGCCGGATTTGGAACAAATTTTTTTTCAAGTGGTTAGGTGATTTAATTTGGCTTAATTATCAGGGGGCAAATTGTAAAACTTTTTTATAAAAAAAAATCAATGTATAAGGTTCAATATTAAGAATTTTTAAAAATAAAAAATTCTAATTTTTATTACATTGGTTTTAGTAGGTGATATTTTTAGATTTATATATTTTTTAATTTTTGGTAGTCAACTTACAACCTACTACATGCAGTTAGGCAATCACCAACGGTTGGTTAATATCAGTCCAATCCGTCGGTGAATCGCTCATCCATGCCATCAGTCTCCTTGCATTAAGCCTGTCCACGAGATATATGGGACTCCTGCCATACATGCAAGAATCCCGTATAACTCTTCATTCCTGTATCTTTCTTTTCGGCCCAATTTGTCAGAGCATGTAGTTTTTATTTATGGGTGGAGATGGACCAGGGTGAGATTCGCATGGCTGCTGGCAAGTGAATCGCAATCTGTCCCGGCTAGCAGTACCACAATCGCACTACGTACAGGCTAGCATTACCGTTAGAGCATGTAAATTTTGATTTAAATCAAAACTATCAGAAAAAAAGAAATATTAATTAGTAAATAAAAGATGGAGTGTTGCTATCAGCTAAATTTATAAAGCCGGATTTGAAACAAATTTTTATCCAATTAGTTAACTGATTTAATTTGGCTTAATTATCAGGGGGCAAAGTGTAAAATTTTTTTATAAAAATAATTGAATGTATAAGGTTCAATATTAAGAATTTTTTAAAATTAAATAGCCCAATTTCTGTTATATTGGTTTTAGTAGGTGATATTTTTAGATTTATATATTTTTTAATTTTTGGTATTCAACTTACAACCTACTACATGTAGTTAGAACCGACTCCATACTCATTTGGGTCTTGGATCGGGTTTTTAATAGTTTTTGGATATAATTCCCTTTTTCTCATATGAATAGGGGGTAAAGGGTGAACTACAATTTAGATTTTGGTTTAAATAAAAATTATCATAAGATAAAATATATTAATTAGTTGATAAAAGATGGTGTGTTGCTATCATTTGCAACTATAAGTACGGATTTGGAATAAATTTTAATTCAACGGTTTGAGTGATTTAATTTGGCCTAATTATCAGGGGCTAAAGTGCAAATTTTCTTTTTGATAAAAAATAATCAATATATAAGGTTCGATATTAAAAAAATTTATAAAATAAAAAATCTAATTATTGTTATATTTGTTTTAGTAGGTGATATGTTTTGATAGATTTTTTTTATAATTATTAATAGTCAAGTTACAATCTACTACTTGCTGTTACAACCTACTATTTTACTCATTTAGGTTTTGGCTCGGGTTTCTGATAGTTTTCGGATAGAATTCTATCTTACTGATATGAATCGTACGAATTTGTCTATCCCTGTCGGTAATCACCAATAGTCGGTTATTCGCATGTTGCATGTTGGTGTATCGCTCATCCAGGATGCGGTCTACACGAATCAAGGTCGATCGGCAAACACATTCAATTTGCGAGAACATGCATTGTTTTAATCCTTCAATTGCCACAAGACTACAATTATTTTTGCTTATGACTAATCATCAATTTATTCGTTGTGCATCCCTTCCGTTACACCTAGACCTACATCACCATGTGCATCACAATTATCACTCATAGGCATGCTCAATAAAAAAATTTTGAGTTGTTGTTTTCCAACGTGCCTTTAGGACGTCTGTTGGTTTTGCCCTCTCACTGATACTCTCTTTCTCTCTGTGTATATGTGTGTGTGTCTATGTATTTCTGTGATGTGCTGACACAGTTGTTTATGATACAAAATTTATCATTTGCAGGTCCATTAGCATCAATTTTATATTTGTAGATATCGGTACTTATAATCTACATTAATTTATTAGTCCATATCAATATCAACTCAGGTACATATTTCTCAATCCTTCATTTTTTGCATATTCACTTTTTATATCTAATTAATATCTCCTTATCCTGTTCATTTATAATTCATTTGTATGTTAGTCATACATTGTTCTAATAGATTTTAAATTTTAAATTTATATATTTAAGCTGATTATACATGCAAAATCATAAAGGCAATATCTTATTATGAGTATGTTATAAAAATTGCCTCCATTGCATGACTCTGATCATTCACATTTATGACTATTATTATATATTAAAAAAATTTATAAATTCTTAAATACTTTTCATCAAATGAAACAGTATCTAACAAGACAATTCATTCAATAAATTTTACATTATTATGACCCACAATGACAATCATAGTGTGTATGTTTATAGTGTACAAATAATTTAAAATATCTTTATTGTTAATTGAAGATATATTTTAATATTGTCTATATATGCCAAATGCAATATTAAAGTTAAGAGATATATATGATAAATTACGTTTGATAGTATAATAGTTTGCTCTTATTTTTTTAGCATATTGTAATCTATAAATTAACTATAGATACCTCTATTTATACTTCTAAGCATTTATTAAGATGTACTCTCATAAAATATTTTTACAGATTCAAATAAGAAGAAGAATATTTGAATTAGATATTTAATATAGAAAAAAAAATGTACAAGATTTTATAAGAGAATTACAAAGGTTGTTAAGACAAAGACGTATTTATGTTTTATGTACTAAAAGTAATGTTAATTTTTAAAATTTTAAAAATCAATATAAAAAGGAGGAAGACAATGTTTAGGTGGATAAAACTATAAATGCTCTAAAGGTTGTACTCGGGACCAGGCACCCTACACCTGCCGGGTACATGGGTCCCGAGCTTCTTAGACTCTCTGTCTTAAGGAACTCATGATCTATATATACCAAATATTAAATTAAAGTTAAGAGGTATGTATAATAAATCAAGTTTGAGATGATGATAGTTTTTTCTTATTTTATTAATATATTATAACGCATAAATTAACAATATATATCATACTTATACTTCTAAGTGTTCATTAGGATGGACTCTCATAAAATATTTTCAAAGATTCAAAGAAGAAGAAGAAGGATCGAATTGGATATTCAACGTGGAAAAGTAAATAGACAAGATTTCATAAGAGAATTACAAAGGTTGGCAAGACAAAGACGGATTCGTGTTTTATGGGATAAGAGGAATGTTAGTTTTCAAAATTTTGAAAATCAACATAAAATAGAGGAAGACAATGTTCAGGTGGATAGAACTATAAATGCCCAAAATATTGAAGAAGTACATCATACTAACCAAGGTATGTTTTTCTTTTGGTTATAGTGAGTTTTAATTATGAAGCATGTAATTATGGATACAATAATTTGAATATTATTGTTATCCTACAGTTCATATTGAAGACGATGAATATATCCTACAAAGAAGAAGAAAAGGAAAAGAAGTTATGACATATGATAACTCCGATACAGATTCTAATCAATGTATGGTATAATTCATTACATAAAAAGTAGTAAATATATCTCATTTCATTAATATTAAAAAAAAAATTTTTTTTTTTAGATTACAACATCCAAAGAAACTACGAATGTGGAGCATTCAATGAAGTTTCCTATGCTAATGAATATGGACATGTCCAATTAGAACGAGAGTGTATTACAGAAGATTTATTACAAGGTATATTGAAAATTTGAAATACATTTTAATATTAATACATTATTTTTCCTGACTGATACTCTCTTTTAATTTATTAACAATACAGCCAATTCACCTAATATTTATTCCAATGATGGTGAAAATATTGCTGAAGAGAATATCCTACTACCTCGAGATTTACGAGATCATCATTTACATGATGCTACAGAAGGTATAATTCATAAAAATAAATATATTTTAATATATGTTGGACCATATTAATATTGATGATGTACTAATTATCATTTTTTGATGGAATAATTATTTACTGAACAAAGACAATACTTGGAATTTTGGAATGGCAACAATTGAATGTCCCTTCTGTAAAGCTATCATGTGGATTGAAGAGAGGAGGTCTAATAGTTCTAAAGATGATCCAGGTTTTCTAATGTGTTGCCAAGATGGAAAAGTATCGTTACCCTTGCTACCCCATACTCCTGAATTTTTACAATCACTTCTAAATGGAGAATATGATATTGGAAGGTTTAAATATAAAGATAATATAAGAGTATTCAATTCTATGTTATCTTTTACTTCAATGGGTGGAAGAGTTGATTACAGTATTATGGATGGTAGAGGACCATACACATTCCGGATCAGTGGATGCAATTATCATAGAATTGGTTCTCTTTTACCAGATACAGGTGCAAATCCAGCTTTTGGTCAGCTATATATCTTAGATCCAAGGCACGAAGAGCAATTTCGATTATGTATTGCTGATAACAGGGGATTACCAAAAACAGTTAGTGAGAATATTTTGAAGGGTCTAACTTATATGCTAGATAGAATAAATCCATATGTCAGAATTTTTCAATCTGCAAGGAATATGTTGATCACTGATAATGCAATCGATCTACATATAAGGATATTAGAAAAAAGAGGGACATGCAACAGACAATATAATATACCGACATGTGATGAAGTAGCTGGGTTGATAGTTGGTGATACTGCTGAAAATATGAATCAACGTGATGTTATTTTACAAAAAAAGTCAGGACAATTGGAACGCATATATGAAACTCATCCAGCATATATGGCACTTCAATATCCGTTATTATTTCCTTATGGTGAAGATGGTTGGAGAATTGAACTACCTTATAATATAGAACGATCACAAACAAATAGGAAGCATGTATCAATCAGAGAATATTATGCTTTCAGATTACAGTTTCGACATTCAGAAGGGAAAACACTGTTACAAAGTGGTCGTTTATTTCAACAATTTGTGGTTGATTGTTGGGCAGCAATTGAAGCAGAACGTTTAAAGTGGGTGAAGAAGAACCAAGTTCAATTGCGATCAGAGCTATATTATGGCCTTCAAGATGCTGTTACAGCAGGTGAAACCATAGCTGCAGCTATTGGAAGGAGGTACATACTGCCCTCTACATTTTACGGTGGTCCGCGAAATATGTACCAAAATTACCAGGATGCAATGGCTGTATATCGTTCTCTTGGTCCCCCAGATCTCTTTATCACTTTTACATGTAATCCTAAATGGTCAGAAATCAGTACGTCTCTTGAAAATATATCTGGTCAAAAGACAGAAGACCGTCCTGATTTAGTCTCTAGAGTATTTCATATAAAGATGAAGCAACTTATGCAGGATCTGAAGAAAAAATATTTCAATCATGTTCTAGCTGGTACGTATTTGAAAAACCATATTGTATTGTTCTTTATTTACATATTTCTTTCTAATATATTGTTATGTTTTTAGACTTGCATGTGATAGAGTTTCAAAAAAGAGGACTGCCACATAGTCATGTATTGTTAACTTTGTCTGAAAGTGATAAAGTAAGATCAGTGGAAGATATTGATAATTTTATTTCAGCAGAACTTCCGGATAAAAATACTGACCCAGAAGGATTTGCGAAAGTTATTAGATTTATGATCCATGGTCCATGTGGAGTCATTGATCCGTCTTCTCTGTGTATGATTAATGGGAAATGTAGTAAACATTATCCTAGAAGTTTTGCCTCAGAAACATCAATTGATGATAATGGATATGTAATATACAAAAGACGTAATGATGGTCGAACGACTGAAAAGAAAGGAGCAGTTATTGATAATCGATGGGTAGTGCCTTATAATATGGATATCTTAAAGCGCTACAATGCACATGTTAATATAGAAAAAGTTGCACGAACTAAGGTCTTGAAGTATCTGTACAAATATGTCAATAAAGGATCAGATCGAATATCATTTGTCATTGAAGATAATAGTTTTGTGGATGAACATGGTGCTGACAGAAGACATAAAGACATTGATGAGGTAAAACAATATTTAGATTGTCGATACATCTCTTCTATTGAAGCATGCTGGCGAACGTTCGGTTTTTCAATCCACTCACAACATCCACCAGTTGAGCGATTATCTTTTCAACTACCAAATCAACAGACAATTATTTTTAACGACTCTGAATTCCTTGACAATGTTCTTTCAAGACCAACTATTCAAAGAACAATGCTGACATCATGGTTTGAAGCTAATTGTTTATATGAAGATGCACGTGAATTGACATATCCTGAGTTTCCAACCAAATGGGTTTGGGATTCAAAATTCAAAATATGGAATAGAAGAAAAGCACGTTTTTCCATCGGTCGTTTATACTATGCACATCCTACATCTGGGGAACGTTTCTTTCTTCGTTTGTTACTCAATATAGTCCAAGGTTCAACTTGCTTTGAAGATGTACGGACTGTTAATAATACTGTATATCCTACGTTTAAAGCCGCATGTATTGCACGTGGACTACTTGATGACGATAATGAATGGCACGAAGCTCTAAGTGAAGCATTTACATGGGCATCCGGTAATCAATTACGTCATATGTTTGCATCATTGTTAATGTTTTGTGAGATCACAAATCCAATTGATCTATAGGAAAAGCATTGGGAACAAATGTGTGATGATATATCATACCAAATTAGACAGAATATTGATTGTTCGTCTACTGTTTCAGAGGCAATGCTTAAGAACAAATTATTAATAGAGATTGAGAAGATTTTAAATCAAAATGGAAAGTCTTTGGTTGATTACCCACCAATGCCAACTTTTGATGTAGAGAGTTATATTTCTTTTTCGAATAAACTAATATATGAAGAGCTTAATTATGATGCTGATACATTTAAAAATGAGTCAGAAGCTTTGTACGTGCAATTAAATGTCCAACAGAGACATGTGTATGATTCAGTGGTCCATTCCAGTACACACAATTTGGGGCAAATTTTTTTTGTATATGGAAGTGGTGGAACTGGTAAAACATTTTTATGGAAATCTCTAATCTATAAATTTAGAAGTGAAAAGAAAATCGTTCTATCTGTTGCATCTTCTGGTATAGCAGCATTATTATTACCTGGTGGCAGAACTGCACATTCAAGATTTAAAATACCTTTACAGTTGGATAACAGCTCTACGTGTGCAATCAGTAAGCAGTCAGAATTATCAGAACTTATTCAGAAAACAGATTTAATCATATGGGATGAGGCACCTATGATGCATAGAAATGCATTTGAAGCAGTTGATCGTACATTTCAAGATCTTATGAATAATGAATACAGGCACGGTGGTAATATATGTTTTGGGGGTAAGACAGTTGTCTTAGGAGGTGATTTCAGACAAATTCTTCCAGTTATAAAAAGCACAAATAGAGGGGATATTGTTTCAGCAGGATTACAAAGATCTAATATTTGGAAAAATATCCAGTTATTTCATTTGACATCAAATATGCGTCTTCGGCTATCAGATAGTACTAATAATACACGTTCTGATGTTGAAGATTTTGCAAATTGGCTTTTAATGGTTGGTGACGGAAATATCAGAGGCTATGATCTTCTAAATAACAATGATGCTGATTGGATACAGATTCCAGATGATATGTTAATTCAAAATTCAAACAAATCCGTTCATACACTAATTGCTTCTATATATCCAGATCTTTCTGAAAATTACTCAGATTGGAGATATCTACAAACACGTACTATATTGGCACCTTTAAATGATGATGTCGATTCGATTAATGAATTGGTATTATCAATGATACCTGGAGAAAAGAAAACTTTACTGAGTGCAGATACAATTAATCCAACAAGTGATTTAGAGGTTGATGATCTAGCATGTGCACCAGAAACTTTACATACACTTAAGTTCAGTGGTATTCCAAATCATCGTCTCGAGCTGAAAGAGGGAGCACCAATAATGTTACTCAGAAACTTGAATCAGTCAGTTGGATTATGTAACGGAACGCGCCTATTAATCCAAAAGATCGGTAGAAAAGTTCTTGAAGCAAAGATTATTTCAGGAAGGAATTTAGGTGAAATTGTCCTAATTCCTCGAATAGTAATGACTCATTCTGAACCTAATCAGCCTTTATATTGAAAAGAAGACAATTTCCTGTGAAACTTGCATTTGCGATGACCATCAACAAAAGTCAAGGACAAACATTGGAGACAGTCGGAATATATCTGCCAAATCCAGTGTTCACACACGGTCAGCTATATGTCGCATTATCTCGCGTAACGTCAAGATCTGGACTTAAAATTTTAAGTCTTGATAAGCAAGGGAAATCAATATCATACATGCGAAATGTCGTTTATAAAGAAGTTTTCAACGACATCCAAAATTCCCACCGAATTGTTTTCTCTTAAGGTAAATTTTAAATTCAAGAAAAATTCAAATATAATTATATATTATTTGATTTTGTAATATTTCTTCTAATATTTCTTCTATTATTTCATAGATAGAGATACGTTGGATGCTACATGTCAAATAATTATATTTGAGTATATCTCTTATTGACAAAATATGGGAAATGCTTCAATTTGGTATGACATTCCGCTCATGGTCACATCTCCAATATTTTCGCAAACAATGAACTGGAGGTCACATGTTCTTTGCACATTTATCACACGTCAGGTATTATTCTTTTACTTAAATATGTATAATTTGTGTATTTAACTTTCTATTTAAGTGTAAATTTTAGAATAAATATTATTGTTGTAGGTGAAGATTATGTTTATGGAAGAATATAAAATAGATCGTGAACATTTCGAGAATAGATCAGTATAAATTTTCGTTGACATAATCATTAAAAATATAAATTTATGATTTGGTTAACAAATTTTGTAACAATTGAAAATATAGTTGGCAATACCAAGGAGGTAATTCAACTCAAGTCGAGCAAAAAAAATTACGATATCTATACAAGAATGCTAACAGGTATATTTTTATATTTTCACTTACAGTCAATAATTATTATTAGATTGTAGATATCGATCTTTTTATTTCTTAAGTGAAATATTATCCATAATTTTCATAAGTCATTATATTTTTTTCTTTATTAATCTTCGACAGAATGAGTACGTTGCAATATTATCCATTTAGACTTCTAAGAATGAAAGGAGATGGATATAAAGTTGAGGGACGAATCGTAAGGATGCTCGATGTCCATAGAAAGCAACATGGTTCTTTCACTGGCCACATCTGGCGAATGGTACTCTTAGACATAGAGGTAATTTTATATTATAGCATGCACTTATTTAAATTTAAATTTATATAAAAAAATTGTCTCTATATTTTAAAACAGGGTTTTGAGATGGAGGCACGGATTTTAAATGATGATGTCATTTATTTTAAGGATCGACTTAAAGAATGAAGAATTTATTCCATGTCAAATGTTCGAGTCCAAAAATCAGATGATCAATATCGGATTGTTGATAATGAATTTCATTTTATTGTGACTAAGAGAACAATTATTAGAGAATCTACTTCAAGACTGTTAGAGATTCCGAGATACAAATATAATTTTGTATCTTTAGGTGGTATCAAGCACCGGGATGGTCTACCTGCTAATTTAATCGGTATGTATAACTTTATTAGAATAAAAATGATTTAATATATATTTGTAATCTAATATGAATTAATTTTTTAATGATTATCAGATATACTTGGATTTGTGATTGGTATTGGTCCTGTGCAAGAAATAAAAAGGCAAGCATATCAAGATTCCAATGATAACATCAAGCAAGATATTGTAGTTTTTGATCAGAGGTAAGTTTTTATTTTATTTTTTATTTTTTAACAAGTATATATTTAATTAATAATAGAATTTTTATATACAGTTGCACTCCTATCACAATGACATTGTGGGGTCGACACGTGAAGGAGATTGGTCAAAAGTTAGAAAGTATTATTGATGAGAAACCAATAATTTTAGGTTGTGCCATTCAAATAACAAAATATCGAGGTAAGTTCGCTATTATGATCTTAAACTAAATTTCTAAATTTTTATTTATTTATAATTAATATGCATTTCTATTGTAGGAACAGGGTTATCAACGATGGCATACTCTAAAATATTCATCAACCGATTAATCAGAGAAACACGTGACCTTCAAGCATGGTAATTACTAAATCTATACTTTTATGTTTTATCATAGTATCTAATCTTGAGTTTCTCTTATAGGTTAACAGGAGATAAATATGCACAATTTCGGATGCAAAAATTTCAAAACTATGGGATGTCATCCGACGTATTATCCAGAGCTACGCGTATTTTGCCAAAAGAAATTTATGATATACCACAAGAATTTGCAACGGTAATTATATTTGTTGTAATTAAAATTATATTTAGAATGATAATACTAATTTATTGGATCTTTAGTCATTGTATTTCAGGATGAATGTCACAATTTATGACATAGATTTTAACAAAGGACTATGGTATACTGCATGCCATAAGTGCAATTCAAAGATTGAGATATTTGAAAATCATAACTTCTGCAATCGTTGTAGGTTAAGAGATCCAAGTTTCTCACAAAGGTTAAATATTAATTTTCTTTTACAGTAATATTAATTTTAAATATTAATAATTCATATATTAACTAAATATTTTTTACAGATATGCGATACATGTTATAGCTGGTGATATATGGGCAACTCCGAAATTTTTACTATTTGGGAAGGCGGCAGAGACAGTTATTGGAAAATCAATACAACAAATTAAAGAAATATTAACACAGGTAATCGTTTATACTATTTAATTATCATGTAAGATTTAGATCGATATTGATTTGTTTAACTTGATGATTTTACCTAGGAAAATATTCAGGATCATGTGCATTCTAGAATCTACGATCGATATATTTTTGTGATTGAAAAACCAATCACATTAATAAATGATCCAAAAATGCACGAATTTGTGGTTTATACTGCTTTTCCTATCAAAGAAAATGATAAAGTATTCAGATCCATTGAGATGGATTACATATTGAAGAAAAAAAACAAAAGGTTGGTATTTATTTCAATATTTATTACTAATTAACATTCAAACGTGGTTCTGTATAATTTATTTAACAACTTAAATGTTTTTTTGTAGAGCACGGAGTCACGATGATGCATAGTGATGATCTATACACGGAGTCATGATGATGCATGATCGGAGTCATGATGATTTATAATGATGATGCAAGAAAAAAATGATTTATTTTTGTTCAAGTATTAGTACAATAATAACTTAGTCTTTATCAGTTTAACTTTGTGCACGAACATTAAGTCGATGTCCGAATGGTTGATAAGTATTTTACCATATGTGTTGCATTGTCCTTCTGAGAATTTTTAGTAGTTCGAATGGTTTGAATGAAAAAATAATATTTTTACCAGATGTGTTGCATTGTTCCTCTGAGACTTCTCATATACGTGGACTTCGGCTTATCGTTCGTTGGGAAACTTCTTATATAAGTTGAGAGGGGAGATTTTTATAAGTTAACTTATGTCGTATTTAGTTTTATGACGTCAAATCAGATAAATCCTGCTCCCGTGCATTGCACGGGTTTTTTGCTTGTTACTATCTCAATCTGAAAGGTATAACGGTTGGTGGGACCCGGCTCAACATCCCAGAATCCACGTTCTCAATAGAGAGAGATGGGAGTGGGGGTGTGATCATCGACTCCGGAACCACCTTCACCCAGTTGCGGGAGGCCACGTACAAGACGGTGAAGGAGGCTGTTCTGTCCCAAGTAGAGTTGCCAGTCGCCGACGCGTCCGGTTCGGGCAGCGAGCTCTGCGTCACGTCGGCATTGGGTTACTTTCCGGTGAACTTCCCCGGGATCGTGCTTCACTTTGAGGGTGCTAATCTGGATTGGCCACCTGAGGGTGCTACGTCTTCGCCGACGATCAGCGGCTCTGCCTGGCGATCCATAGGGTGAAAAGGAGGCCGATAATAGGCAACCAGCAGCAGCAGAACATGAAGGTAGTCTATGATCTCAAGAGGAAGACGCTGTCATTCCTACCGGGCCGCCATCGGGGCCATCCTCGATGAATTCGTCTGCCTGCCATTAGCTCGGGTATCTTGACCAAATGGATTGATTAGGTTCTAAGTTTTGTGGGTCCAACTAAAAATGGGTCAGCTTCGAGTTGGGGCTTGGATAAACCCGACCAAACCTGAGAACCAAACCCGCATATTTAATTAGACCATTAAAACCATTAATTTGAATTATATATTTAATGCCTCAAGAGGTTTTAGAATTTGATGGTCTTTTGTGAGTACGATCAACTTTCCATAGAGAGCATGCCCACCAATTTTTATCAAATTCTAAAACCTCTAGATTGGTTTTTCACGAGGTATCTCATATCTCACTAGATCGCTATATATATATATATATATATATATATATATATATATATATATATATATATATATATATATATATATATATATATATATATATATATATATATATATATATATATATATATATATATATATATATATATATATATATATATATATATATATATATATATATATATATATATGGGAGCGATTCAACAGACACTAATTATGCACCTAATTTTTTACACTGTTCAGCCATCGTCGGATCGATTGTGATCCAACGGTGGCTGAATAGTGTATTGTTGGCCCTCTTTAACCCTGCGATCCAGCCTTTTCTCCCCATTCACAGCTCCAGCCACCGCTCCTCTTTCACCCTGCGTTCCACGGCTGGCTCATCGGCAGCCTCATCGCCACGATCGGCAGCCCCATTCACCGACAGCCCCATCGACAGCCGCAATCATAGCTCCAGCCACCGCTCCTCTTTCACCCTGCTGCCCTCATCACCACCGGGCCCCGATCGGCAGCCCCATTCACAGCAGCCCCATTCACCGGCAGCCCCATCGGCCACGATCGACAGCCCCATTCACCGGCGAGCCCCATTCACAGCTCCAGCCACCGCTCCTCTTTCACCCTGCTACCCTCATCACCACCGGGCCCCGATCGGCAGCCCCATTCACCGGCAGCCCCATCGGCACGATCGACAGCCCCATTCACCGGCGAGCCCCATTCACAGCTCCAGCCACCGCTCCTCTTTCACCTTGCGATCCACGGCTTACCGGCAGCCCTATCGACACCGGACCCAGAGGTGCCCTCCCGCTGCCCTCATCGCCACCGGGCCACGATCTGCAGCCCCTGAGCCGGCTCCCTCACGACCCCCATCGCCACCGGACCAAGATCTGCGGCTCACCGGCAGCCCCATCGACACCGGACCAAGAGGTGTAGCCCCCGAGCCCCTTCACGTCTTTCTCCTCATTCATAGCTCTCGCAAAGCCCTCTTTCATCTCGTGATCAACGCAGCGTCAGCCATGTCCAGATCTTGTTGTGACTGAACTGTCACCCTGAGCTTGGAAGGTCATACGTAGTGCTCTCTGCACCATTAATGGCCATTTTGTCAATGGGGGACCAAAGCAAGGCAAGGAGAATGAATTGTAAAGAGTAATACAATAAAAGAAAAATGGCATGATCAATGTATTCCAGAACATAGAAAAGGAAGAAAATGTTAATACAAATTATCTGTTCTCTCTTTCTCATCAACTTCCCTCTCTTTCTCTTCCATTCTTTCCCACGTCTCTCAGTTTCATTTTTTAGTACATGACAATATAAATTTCTGTATGCTGTTTTCTGCTGCAGCTATACCCAAAAAAAGTTAAAAATCCTTATAACAATATTTGTGAGCAAATTCTGCAGCATTACTATGACTTATGCTACAATATCCTATTTTGGTATATTCATTTGTTAACTTCTGCTGCTAAAAGAGGATGATTACTGTCTAGATTTGCAGTTTGGCTTTTTCTCAGTGTATGCATACTGTCCGGATCTGAAAACAATGTTTTTGCTTGATGATAAGGCTATCTTCAGAGCAAAGTTACGTATACAATTAATATCTGCTGCATCTCATTAGACTTTATCCGAATTGCTTGATTCATGCACTATTTGAATTTATTTTTTTTCCCAATTTTATAGTGCTGGGCAGCACTGTTCTTTCCAAAAATTATGATTAGTCTTATTAAATCCCGAATCTCCCAATTGATGAACCCTTGACCTTAGGTTACATCAGTAATCTATGCATGGAAAGAATTTTCCTGTTCAGGAGAGCAACTTTATTTCCATCATCTTAATGTGGAAACTCCAAACCAATGTCCCTGGCTTGACATAAGAACATGGAAATACCAACAAGAACAGGCAATGAAGCCAACACTAAAGAATAGAAGTGAGTCAAAATTGGTTTTACTTTTCCACCGTTTGCCTTGTTTTGTACAAAATTGGTTTTACTTTCTCATTCCTTAATTATTACATTAATTACAACGTTAATATGTGATAAGAGATTCTGCTGTATTAACTTGTTTATTAATGTTTAGAAGTTTGTTTAGTATATATGTTGATTACTTTCAAATCTAAGCCATACAATGTCTACTTTTTTAATTTGTGTGGCAAATCTGTATGCCCAGGTAATAGCTTGTGTGGAAGACTTTGAAGATTCCATAATGGAAGAGATGGGAGACTTCGAGGCAACCACCACACGATCTGATGGGGAAGGAGCATTAGATGATGTTGAAGAGTTAGGCACCTCCAAAACTCCACAGAAAGCTATTGAAAAAGTAAAGCACCATATGTGGGGATGTTATTTGAAACAATAGAAGAAGCAAAGAACTATTATGAAGAATATGGTCGACAAGAAGGATTTTGGATTCGTACACGATCTTCAGGCAAGATGCGGTCACGCTCAAATGAGGTGACTATTAAACAGTTCGTATGCGCACATCAAGGTAAAGTCACCTCCAAGGTAGAAGAAGAAAAGGTCAGGGAAGAGATTAATAAGAGACAAACATATGAGGAAGACAATTTCAAGAAAAGAGGAAGAAATTGCTCAACTGTGAAAGGTGGATGCAATGCAAGTTTGCGCATTTTGCATGACAAATGGACTGGAAAATGGAAAATATCCGTTTTCAATGATGATCATAACCATAAAGTTGTTACTCCGGGCAGGAGAATGAAAATGAAATCAAATAGACGCATGCCTAAAGCACCAAAGGATTTGATTGAAGCATTCCATAGGGAAAACTTGCAAGTTGGAAAAGTTCCATCAATTCTCTGCGGCGCCCATATAGGTTTTGATAATAGAGATTGCTATAATCACTTAAGGAACGTGAGACACAGGGAGCTAGAAGGTGGAGATGCACAGTCAGTTCTTACTTTCTTTAGAAAGAAGCAAGCCGAGAATCCATATTTCTTCTATGCAATTCAATATGATGAAGATGGGAGGGCAGCTAATTTCTTTTGGGTGGACTCTCGATCACGAATGGCATACCAATATTTTGGGGATGTTGTCACATTTGATACAACATATCGGATAAACAAGTACGATATGCCTTTCGCGCTGTTTACAGGAGTTAATCATCATTTTCAGTCTATACAGTTTGGATGCGCATTGTTACAAGATGAGACAGAAGTGATATTTATTTGGTTATTTGAGACGTGGCTTGAAGCTATGGGAGGACGACATCCAATTTCTCTCATCATTGTCCAAGATTTGGCAATAAAGGCAGCAATTTCTCAAGTATTTCCTAATACCCGCCACCGTTTATGTCTTTGGCACATAAAGAAGTAGTTTGTTGAAAAGCTTGCATACGTGTATTACAAGAAGTCAAAATTTAAGCATGTGAAAAAATGCATTTGGTCGACATACAAAACGAAGGATTTTGAAGAAAAATGGAAATATTTGGTTTTCAATAATGGATTAGAGAGTAATGAATGGCTTCAACAACTCTATGATATACGTGGTTTTTGGGTTCCTGTATATAATCGTGACACTTTCTTTGCTGGAATGAATACTACCGGGCGCAGTGAGGGGATTAATGCATTCTTTGATGCATTTGTCACACCTAGAACAAATCTTAGAGAATTTGTCATCAAGTATGAGCAAGCACTGAAAAGAATTGTGCAAAGAGAAACTGATGAAGATTTTGAGACTGAACACAAATATCACATTATTGCTGATGACGAATATATTCTAAAGCATGCATCCAAGGTATTTACGAGAAATATTTTTAACAAATTCAAGGATGAGTGGAGCCAAATAAATCGATACAAAGTCATAGAAGAAGGGCAAGACAATGAATATCACATGTATTGGTGAACCTGAAGAGTTTGTGGTAAAGTTGAATTTGCAAACTCATGAGGGCGCGTGTGAATGCAAAAATTTTGAGTTTGTTGGAATAGTTTGTAGGCATATTTTGAAAGTGTTTGTTCGTCTAGATATTGATGCGATACCCAATCATTTTATTCTTGCAAGGTGGAGGCAAGAGGCAAACAAATTCAGAACCATGGATTTAGAAGGATTGTTGAAAGACAATGGCGATGAACAATCTGAGACATTAAGGCTTAGCCACATGTGCCAAGAATCTACTAAATTGGCTTGCTATGTAGCACCTTCAGCTGAGGCATATAAATTATACATGGAAGGTATAGTTGAGTTGTCCAAAAAGTTGCAGCATGTTATGGCTATCAGCCATCATTCAGAGTCGAATGAAAATATTTTCAAGCCTCATACCAATGTTTCTGAGCCTTCATCATCTCAAGTGTTGCTTTTGGACCCGAATATCTCACAAACCAAGGATAGGAAGGACGTAAAAGGGAAAGAAAAAATTCTCAACTCCAGCAGAATCAAAAGCGGTATCGAGGTAGCTTTAAATAAGAAGAAAAGAAAATGTACCTTATGTCAGATGTTCGGACACGACAAGCGAATTTGTCCTTCAAATCCAAATAGGAAAAAATACAAGTCAAATAACCAATGTAAGTTAATTATCTTTCTCTTCTCTTCTAAGATGTTATATTTGTTTACATAACAAAGGTCTTATTGTCATTTTTCGTTCAAACTTTCAGTGAATGAGGATATACAAGGGTTGGGTCAGGATACAGATAATCACCTAGTAGAAACTTATGGTATGAATCTTTTTTTTTTCTAAAAAATATTGCTACTAATTATATTTCTCTATTTAATTGAGTTTTTTGAATGTCAGGTGACAACAAAGCACTTTGAATCCTGAAAGTTATGTTTGCAGACTATTCCTTATGCTGTGGTCAACGAGCTCAAGGGTGGATACTGAGTGGCCATATGGTCGGATTTCTCTATCTTTTTTAATGATGTCAAAATAGACTTCAATTGTGAATCTGTTTTTTTTATGGACCCAGGTAGAACTGTTTAACAGTCAATCTGCTCTTTTAAGGCATTGTGAATCTGTTGGTCAATGAATGTGTCTGAATATGTTTTGGTACTAGACATTAATTGAATCTGTTGTTTTTGATGTTGAGACATTAATTGAATCTGTTATTTTTGATATTGAGACTTGGCATTGTTTGGTTTGATGATTGATTGGATTAATTAGCTCTAGCTAGCGTTGAGGTTGAGCTCCTTTGTAGCAAGCATGGTTTTGTCTTGTGATCAAGCTAGAGTTTTATGGCCAAAATTGGTCGACGTTAATTAAAAAAAAATGCATTGGTTATCATTGTTACTGTTTTTAACTGAAATTTCCGATTGTATGTCTATACTTCCATATCAGGCTCCTTTTGGATATCTTCTGAAATGAAAGGACTGAATGATGATTGTGAGCATTTTGAGACCTTTCCACCCGGACACTTGTACTCGAGCAAAGAAGGTGGATTCAAGAGGTGGTACAACCCAACTTGGTACTTGGAGGCCATTTCTTCTACTCCATATGATCCCCTTGTTCTGAGACAGGCATTTGAAAATGTGAGAGACTAAATATCTTCGTACAACGATTTTCTCCCAGAAGAGAAAAAAGAAAAAAATATTGAGCCTAAGTTAACTGCATCCCAAACTTTTAGTTTAAACAACTTAAATCGATTTTGTCGGAATCAAGGTGAATCGTCAATTGAATTTAAGGATATTTGATCGTAGTGTAATGCTTGTCTGATGAATTTTCTGAAGTTTTATGTTCGCACATTAATTAGGTTCACCTAACAACTTCATCGGAAGGCATCACTAAATCAATTAATATTTTTCGGTAAATCTATTGCAGGCTGTCATTAAGAGGCTCATGACCGACGTTCCATTCAGAGTCTTATTATCGGGTGGCCTTGACTGAAGGCCCATGCAGCTAAACATGTAATCTTTTTATTCTTTTCCTTCTAGAAGAATCATTATACTGACTCCCAGCTCTACTTGTTTCTTTCTCTAAATTCTCTCATTGTTTCGTTTGTTCGTCACAGGTGACCGCCAAAATGATGCTGAACGCGAAGCACATCTACCCGTTTAATACACCCACCACAAAAGAAGCCTACTACTACAGAATGATCTTCAAAAGGTTCTTCCCACAGGTGTGATCTCTCAATTCTTCGTCATTCCATAAATGTTGGGAGTTTAAAGGAGTCTCGCAAGGTATTGATTTCATTTTGGCGCTGCAGAACTCTGCAAGATTGACGGTCCCTGGGGGTCCGAGCATCGCTTGTAGCACTGCCAAGGCAATCGAGTGGGACTCTCAGTGGTCCAACAACCTTGATCCCTCGGGCAGGGCGGCTTTGGGTGTCCACGTGTCCGCTTACGATCCCGACCTCCCTGCTTCTCTTGCTGACAATGTCATCGACAAGAAGCCAAGGGTCGTAGAAGTTATCGTTCCGGGTCTAACCGTCCGTGCATAATTTACTTCAGCTATGCTTTGCTTCAATGTACTACTTACAGCTTTCAGTGATTACTTGATGTTGTTTTTGTATTGTGACAACATTGTGTTGTACTTGGATGGAAACAACTTTTAATAAATTTGAATTGAGCCGTTACATGGCTTCCTTCAACCCCCTTCACTTCACAAATATGCAAAAAGAAATTGATTCCATGTATCGGGTACTCCGGGCAAGCACCAATGAATGCAATCAGCACAGCGTTGAGGGTTCGACTTCTGCTCATCGGTCAGTGTCTTCCCCCGTGATTCAGTGTACACCGATGTGTGACCATCGATGCGATACTCCGAGAGTTGCGTTATGTTGATGAAGGTCACGGGGACTTTCATTCTTCCGACAATGCTCGAGATCACGCTCATCATCCTTCGATCGGATCCGCTCCCCCAGTACCCCCTTTCCATGACTGGCCTCGTTTCGTTGTAGCATCGGATCCCGTCTTTATTGTGCCAGTCTGAGCTCCTACGATGCAAGAGGTTATGTGAGGATCACACATGCACCTGTTTCTCTGCATATGCATATATATATATATATATATATATATATATATATATATATATATATATATATATATATATATATATATATATATATATATATATATATATATATATATAAAAACAAGTTGGGAGTGAATGGAGAGACCTCATGTGAGTTGGGGACATTGTGGTGAAGAACACCCTTGTAGCATTTGGGTCGATGGTGGAATCAACCCAGTTGGCCCATGTCTTCAGACCGATTCGGTAGGCAACAACCGCGTCCAGCTCCTCGAACCCTGCCTCTCCATTCGCGAATGAGCCCCACCTTAACACAATTACAGTACAAGTCACACTGAATCCTGTAAGGAAGAATCAAGATGTGTTAAGTTCACTGAGCTCCGCTTCGCGACTTGCCCTCTTTGCAGTGAATCTCCCACAAACATCAGCCTCTTCCCCCTCAGCCTTTCAAGCACAGCTGCAACACCAATATGTGTACAATTTCAGAAACACATGGAATCAACACGTTCACAAAAAATTATCCTACAGAGAATAAGAGTTGAGCTCAGAGGCTGCAAATCATATATGGAGCTGTGGTCCGGTGGCGCTCGTGGGCTGCAACAGAGTTGTGAAGGGGCTGCAACAGAGTCGTGAATGTGGTGTAGATCTTGGCCCGGTGACGATGGGGGCAGCAAGGGAGCCGTGAAGGAGCAGCAACCTGGGGATTCGTGAGGGAGCCGGCTCGGGGGCTGCAGATGCTTGGTCCGGTGTCGATGGGGGCTGCCGGAGGGCCGTGAAGGGGGGGCTCGGGGGCTGCAAATCTTCGTCCGGTGTCGATGGGGGCTGCCGGAGAGCGATGAAGGCGGCGTCGATTGCGAGGTGAAAGAGGGCAGCGGGAGGGCACCTCTAGGTCCGGTGGCGATGGGGCTGCCGGTGAGCCGTGGATCTCAAGGTGAAAGAGGAGCGGTGGCTGGAGCTGTGAATGGGGCTGCCGATCGTGGCCGATGGGGCTGTCGGTGAATGGGGCTACTGTGAATGGGGCTGCCGATCGGAGCCCGGTGGTGATGAGGGCAGCAGGGTGAAAGAGGAGCGGTGGCTGGAGCTGTGAATGGGGCTCGTCGGTGAATGGGGCTGCCGATCGTGGCCGATGGGGCTGCCGGTGAATGGGGCTGCTGTGAATGGGGCTGCCGATTAGGGCCCGGTGGTGATGAGGGCAGCAGGGTGAAAGAGGAGCGGTGGCTGGAGCTGTGATTGGGGCTGCCGATGGGGCTGCCGGTGAATGGGGCTGCCGGTGAGCCAGCCGTGGAACGCAGGGTGAAAGAGGAGCGGTGGTTGGAGCTGTGAATGGGGAGAAAAGGCTGGATCGCAGGGTTAAAGAGGGCCAACAATACAGTATTCAGCCACCGCTGGATCACAATCGATCCGACGGTGGCTGAACAGTGTAAAAAAATTAGGTGCATAATTAGTGTCTGTTGAACCGCTCCCTATATATATATATATATATATATATATATATATATATATATATATATATATATATATATATATATATATATATATATATAGAGAGAGAGAGAGAGAGGAATGATAGGCTGCGGCGTGCGCTGCCCAACCTATAGATGCGGTGGCAAATTCTGGCCGTCCGATCGTACGGATCGGCTACGAACCGCGCACAAACCCCCCGCAAACCCCCCGTCCGTCTGATCCCCCGTACAGATTGTCTGATTCCGTGCAAGCACAGCCTCTCCGTGTGTTTGATGGGCCATTCGATTCCCATCCGTTGGATCGATGGGAATCGAACGGACTAAAAAAATTTTGCTGTTACTGTAGCGGCTACAGTAACAGCGAAAAATGCTTTAGTCCGTTCGATTCCCATCGATCCAACGGATGGGAATCGAATGGCCCATCAAACGCACGGAGCGGCTGTGCGTGCACGGGATCAGACGGACAGGGGGTTTGCGCACGGTTCGCAACCGATCCGTGTGATCAGACGGCCAGAATTTGCCACCGCATCTATAGGCCGGGCAGCGCAAGCCGCAGCCTATCATTCCTCTATATATATATATATATATATATATATATATATATATATATATATATATATATATATATATATATATATATATATATATATATATATATATATATATAGGGGCATGCTATGCTGCGGCATGCGGTGCGTGCGGCATCGCACCGCAGCCGTGTGATGCACTGCTGCGTGCATCGCATGCACGCAGCGCGTGCATCACACGGCTGCGGTGCGATGCCGCACGCACCGCATGCCGCATTCAAGCATTTCTCTATCTCTCTCTCTCTCTCTCTCTCTCTCTCTCTCTATATATATATATATATATATATATATATATATATATATATATATATATATATATATATATATATATATATATATATATATAGGGCTGTTACAGTGAGCTGTGAGCTGCCGCCCAGGAAAGTGAGCTGCGGGTATTTTGACCCCCCAAGAAAGTTATGGAATTTGATAAAATTTGGTGAGGATGTTGCCTAGGATAAGATGACCATCCTCACCAATTTTCATCAAATTCCAAAACTTCTAGAGGGGTTAAATGGTTGAATCAATTTCTACTGTCCGCAGTCACCGTTAAAATCTACAGAAATTGCTTCGACCATTTGACCCCCCATTGAAGTTTTGGAATTTGATGAAAATTGGTGAGGATGATCATCTTATCCTAGGCAACAACCTCACCAAATTTCATCAAATTCCATAACTTCTTGGGGGGTCAAAATACCCGCAGCTCACTTTCCACCCCCCCCCCCCCCCCCCCCCGGCAGCTCACAGCTCACTGTAACAGCCCTATATATATATATATATATATATATATATATATATATATATATATATATATATATATATATATATATATATATAGGTGACGGGGAGCCTGGACCTCAGGTGCAGCGTTAACGCTGCACCTGTGGCCTGAGCGCGCGCCAAGTGTCCCTTCCACGCGAGATCCGACCCAAAATCCCGCTCAAAACCCTCTCAAGACCTCAGTCGTCCGATAGAAATCTCTAGACCGTCTGATCCCGTACATATCGCCAACTCCCGTACAGCATAACTCCCATCCGTTAGATTCAATCGATCGAACGGATGGGAATCGACCGGCCCATTATGTGTATTAATTTGATTCCCATCCGTTCGATTGATGGGAATCGAACGGATGGAATTTTTTTTCGCTATTATTGTAGCCGCTACAGTAACAGCGAAAAAGATTTTCATCCGTTCGATCGATTGAATCGAACGGATGGGAGTTGTGCTGCACGGGAGTTGGCGATATGCACGGGATCAGACGGTCTAGAGATTTCTATCGGACGGCTGAGGTCTTGAGGGGGTTTTGGGCGGGATTTTGGGCCGGATCTCGCCCGGATGGGACACTTGGCGCGCGCTCAAGCCTCAGGTGCAGCGTTCACGCTGCACCTGAGGTCCAGGCTCCCCGTCCCCATATATATATATATATATATATATATATATATATATATATATATATATATATATATATATATATATATATATATATATATATATATATATATATATATATATATATATATATATATATATATATATATATATATATATATATATATATATATATATATATATATATATATATATATATATATATATATATATATATATATATATATAATATTTTACTAGGAATGGATAAAGAGAGCCGTTTGTTACAAACATAAGAGGCGGTTAGAGAATTTTATGGCTAAGATCTCTGTGCATTGCGTAACATTTATATGTATGCACGATCTGCTTTAGATCTGATCTTCAAGATCAATTCTTGAAAATCATAGCCGTTCGTGCACTGCCGTTAATTGGGCAGGCGTTGCGATCATACCGTGTCAATCGGACGAACGGTTGTATAGCAACGGTTGTATAGCAGTTCTTTGCACGATTTATCTCTCTCTCTCTCTACACGTCCCTCTCTCATCGAACCGCTCAGGCGCTCAGCCCGTCCCCCTCTCTCTCTAACTGCTGAGCCCGTCCCGATTCTCTCTCTTTCTCCGCGTCCCTCACTCCCGCGACCCCCTCCATCTTCCCTCCCACCCTCCATCAACCATCTTCTCCCCATATCTCCCGCACGCCCTCCCTCCCACCGATCCCCCTGCGAACGCTGCCCCCCTCACCCCAGATCTGATTTCTCTCTCTCTCTCTCTCTCTCTCTCTCTCTCTCTCTCTCTCTCTCTGATTTAGGGTTTTTTTTTTCTCTGTTTCAGATTGAGGAGGCTGCCCCCCCGCCGCCCGCTCGAGATCTCTCTCTTTCTCTCTCCGATTCCATAGTCATCCGATCCCAAATCCCGCCCGCACCCCCAAAATCTGGTAACAACCCTCTCTCGCGCGTCTCTGTCTCTGTCTCTGTCTCTGTCTCTCTCTGGACTGACTGTGGGATTTGAGGGGCGATCGAAGGTTTTGAGAGCTGCGCGATGATCCGATGTAGGTTTTGGGGGATGATCGGAGCGATCGAAGGTTTTGAGGGATACTCGATGATCCGATGCAGGTTTTGGGGGACGATCGGGGGATTTGAGGGGCGATCGAACGACACGATCGATGGGCCTGGGGTATTTGGGGGGGCGATCAAAGGTTCTGAGGGAGAGCTGGGGTAACCCAAATCTGGTAACAACTCTCTCTCTCTCTCTCTCTCTCTCTCTCTCTCTCTCTCTCTCTCTCTCTCTCTCTCTCTCTCTTTCAATATGGTAACAGAACCCCTCTAACTCTCTCTCTCTCTCTCTGATCCGCCGAACCCCTCCCTCACGATCTTGATTTTTTTTCTTTTTGTTGATGAGTGTCTTGCTTTTTCATTTTCGGTCTCTCGCTGGCTGAGATCTGTTGGAGACGCACTCCTCCTACATCACCGATCGGAGACCTTGCTGATCAAATTCTCTCTCACACCTTCAGATTTCTTGGAGGCCTTGCTGATCAAATTCTCTCTCACACCTTCAGATTTCTTCCGATTTCGAGGTATTGTTTACTCCATTTAACCCTTTATATGATTGATATTTGATTAGGGCTTGCGGCTTTTTCCATTGTTGTTTGAATTGGAGGGTAGATGAGTTTTGGGCTGGCTCCGAGATCCCCTGTTTCCGATTTTTTTTTTAATCAAATCTCAAATTCCTGTTTGCCCTGTTTTCCACGAAAATTCAGTGTCGTCCTCTTTCTCTGTGAGATCATTTTGGAAAAGGTGAGGAAAATAAAATATTCCCTACAAAACCAAATATAACGTGGTGTTGCTAAAATGTAAGGGCTTTAAAGGTGATTTTTTCTTTCCTCTATTTTCTTTTCCCCTCTTTTTTTTTTTGCAGGAATTTTCTCCTCTTTATGTCTATATGGTTTAGGGTTAATGATTTTTTTTTTCCTCTCTATTTCAAGGCGGGCGAAAAACAGTGAACGGAGAGAAGCAGAGAAAGAAGAGAAGCAAGTCTCTAATTTTTCCTCACTCTAAAGCTTAGTATTTTACTTGATTCTCTGTAAACGAGGCATACGTGGGAGGGTGACATTTGATATTTCATTGTTTAAATCATTCTCCATTTGATTGTTTTTAATGGGTTCTTTTTTTTAGTGCAGAATGTTTTTATAATTAAGCTGTGACATTGATATTTCATTGTTTAAATCATTCTCCATTTGATTGTTTTTAATGAGTTCTCTTTTTTAGTGCATATTATTTTTATAATTAAGCTTTGGTTTAAATCATTAGCCATCACTAAATGAAATAGGCCAATCCAGGGTGTTCAAGATAAGCTTTTTTATTGCTACGAAATAAAAGATATGTTAAACAGTTGATTGTATCTGTCACATAAGAAATTGAGAAATGAAAAACTATTAAGGATGCATCGTGTGATTTATACGCCGTATGTTTGTAGTCATTAGTGTTTGAAGGCTGAGAAGAAGCAAGAACGGCAAGAAAATAAGTTTGAAGTCTTGGTAATAATTATGCAGGCATCTATTCCAGATAATTGTCATATTTATTATTGAAAAACTATTTACTTTTAGATAGATAAGATATTCGTCTCGATCTATCCAAATGAACATGCTTATAATGAAGTTTAGCGACGAATAATTACACACATTTTTCTTTGGTACATAATTATACACATTTTATTCGCTTAGATACTCATTGCATGTCTTTATCTAGGAAGAATTTAGAGAGGAAGAATTTAGTGAGAAAAAATGTCTTGCATCTCATATAGCAGTAATGCTTGGCTTCACTTCATGCAAACGATGGGTGCATGACAAAGCTGTTTCTTACGCAAAAATAGGATTTCATATAACAAAATTTGTGACACAAACGGTGTTCTCGACTGACAGACTTCATCAGTAAATTTTGTTTTCGTGTACTTCCTGGTTTTTGGGTAGTCTGTACACATAAATCTGTAGCAAAGAAGGATCTTGGTATTCAAAGCGACAAAAATGGGAAAGTAAGCATATGTTCACAAATCAAGATGAGACAGTGCTTTTAGTGGAAAACTACCAAAAGATGGTTAGTGAGTAGTTAGTGGTAGCCAAAGAGGTGGGGTGGGTGTTAGGAACTAAAAGGGACTGTGGAGGCTGTGTGTCATCTTATCAGACAGGTTTGGTTTGAATTTTATGCAATTTTGTGGGGTTTATTTCAGAATGGCAACTAGGTTTACCGAATCATTATTTTTGTGGGCATGATTATCAACAATTGATAATTGATAATCAACGCCTCGATGTGGTGTCGAGGGGGCAAGATATCGACCGGGGCGGCATTGAAACAAAAATCATCGAAAACCTCCACCCTATCGATTTCGTAAGGTGCCTACATCGCTAAGTTGCATTCTAACAGTGATATTTTGATTGCTTTACCCATATACATTTATGCATTTAAAGTTTGGATTCCACGGCTGATGTTGGACTTCTTTACCATGATTTTTTGAAGGCATATACTTTCACTGCAGCAGTGTGTTCTTTTTTGCATTTGCGGCAGATGGTGCCTACAAGCTGGTGACTCAGGGAGATGCGGATCTTTCGGTCCTCGGAGGGATATTCAAAGTTGAGAATGCGATGGTTCCTTTGAAGCTTTGGTACCCGCTAGGTGTGAAGATAAAACTGGGGAGTTTGTCGGAATGGAGTGTTGCACTTGGGAGGATGTCAAGTTCACTGCAAGCGCACGTTGAGATCGTGGGAATGTCCGACCACTCTGTGGCATCGTGTTGGGAGGGCCACTGCGGGATAATGTGATGTGTACTCCCGGCACTCGGGTTTCCCTTGGTATTTTGGCACAGTATAGATGAAAAGCTGTTGTATTTGCTTGCACATTATTGGAATCCCACTGATGTAATAAAATCAAATTATTCGTGATGACTATTTTGCTATAAAAAAAAACTTAATATAATAACATTGTTTCATCAGGAGAGGTTTTCTGGCTTTATTTGTTAAACTGCAAATGAATTCTCAAATGATTATCTTATTTCTGATCTTATGTGCTGTGTTCTTGATAATCAAGTTAATGTTGGTATTTGCTCATCGCATTCTTGACATAGTTGGTATAGGATAAGCCCAAATCTAACCATTAATCTTCCTTTGTAGTTATCTCGATTTTGCTTCCTATGGATGGTATGTCTGTATTTTGTTTGGCTGGTTTTGTATTACTTTCAATGTAATATTGTGGATCAGATATGGTTTTTTTTTATTCGTAGTTCAAAGAGAGGGTCAACGGATATGAATTTCAAAATCCAATTTCGATTTGGAATTTTTGAAAATTTTTGGAATTCTCCAAGTTTGGCAGAATTTTGAAATTTTTCTGAATTTTTAAATTTTGGTAGAATTTTGGAATTTTTTGAATTGCACAACACTTGCTTCATCGGATGGGTCCAGGTTGGGTCGGTCGAACAGAGGGTGGAGACGGGAGAGTAAGATTTGGTTGGGATTTATTTTTGTCCCTTGAAATATTGTTGTCAATCTTGAAATGTTTTGTTGCCACCTTCAAAATAGTCACGCCCTCAAAATTAATTTTGTCATGCCCTCGGCAACACCTGTTTATGAGATGATGCCTTTTTGGCGAAAGCAGTTTGCACACATATCGTATTCCGTTTGAAGTTTCAAAGCAGTTTCGAATATATAAATGAGATCTGTTTCTTTGTTGTAGCTGACTTATTTAAGGAAATGTGGGTTTGGTAGCTTTTGTTATGCCCTTGCTTATTGATATTCTTAGTAACTGGGTATTATGTTGATTGCTACCCTTATTTTATTGAAGGTTGATAGTTGTATTGGAATAACTGTTTTCGCCCTCGAAATATTATTGCCCCACTAATATGCTTTCGCCCTCGAAATATTAGAGGCCATGAGTAAGATTTGTAAGCTTAAAATATCAATCCTTTCTGATTTTATGCATAAATTTTTGCTTTTGCTATCACCTTGACAGATTCTGAGCAAGGAAATGGCACACAATCTTCACAAATGCCTTGTGGCACTCAGTTATCTCTAAAGGAAGAGTTCTTCAGAAGCCAACCTAGGAACCAACAGATAAATTTGAATGGATTTGTGGATGCTTCTCAAGGTCTGATGAGTTTTTGGGAGAGTACCGTTTCTGATAGTTATAATTCAAACTTGAGAGGATTTGGTGTTTTTAAATCGCAGCAGGGGAAGGCTCCTGGGTATAGTTCTGCCCATACAAGAAGTTTTCAGGGATTGGAGGTATCCGGGGATGCTGTTAATGTTGACTTTCTTGGTGGTCAACAGCAGACGGTGAGGAGCCAAGACCCAGGAATATCACGGCCTCACCCGAGGCAGCAGCAGCAAGGGTTTAATGACATGCAGTTCTGGCGTCAACACATAATTCAGCAACAACTACCAGAGATACAGGGGCAAGAGCAACTTCAGCCACTAGATTTAGGAGGAAGGCAGCAAATTTCACGTTGCCGGCAGTTTGATGTTGCCAGACATGCAAGCAGTGGGAAGTCACCGCCATTACTGAGGGGCATGCCCATTAGCGATGCATCGACTAACGTGTTCCTTGCCGGGAACATGAACTGGTCACAACACGATGGACCTCCCATGCACAGCTTTTCCAATGGGCTTATGTTTTCTGATGATCGAGGTCAAACGATGCAATCTATGGCGTTTGTTCCGCAACATGCTGATCAATCTTTGTACGGGACTCCTGTTTCCAGTGCTAGATACTCTTCAAACCACTACCCACAGCCCCAAGGGCTGCCTCATGATCGCACTGAAGTGATGAACAGCACAGGTGGAAACCGTGCAGAGAATGCATCGATGCATCCAATGGGATTTAATTACTTTTGAAGAGATCAGGGTGTAGTTCTTGGGCAAGGTTGTGTAGAGGATGGTAATTCAGCCGCTAGCCAGGGTTTTCAAGGAAAAGGTTGTGTTAGGAATGCTCCAGTGCAAGGTCTCAACAGTGGTTTTACGTCAGGAAGCTTTCAGCGAGTGAATCACTTCCCACGGAGTGTCCAGGTTCTGGAGGAGCGAGGCAACTGATCAGGGGACATACAGGCAAGTGAAGTCACTTTTCTTTAAAGAGGTGGATCAGAGAAAGATGACTTGCTGGACCTTATCCTCCACCCTGACGAATCACAATCTCTCCCCACTCTCAAAATATTATCGCCTTCCTCAAAATAGTCCCTTCACTCACAAAATATTATAGTTACCCATAAAATATTGTCACATTTCTCGAAATATTTTCACCGCCCGCGAAATATTTTGTTCCGCCCTTGAGAGAGAGAAAGAGAGAGAGATGAGTTTTCTGTACACTGAACAACAATATCCAATGTGAATGTTAAATTATTTCTATGTTACTCTACAATGTTGTCTATTAATGGTAAATTTTAGCACAATACCTCCAATGTAGTCTATTTTGTTCCGAATCACTCCATAAAGTTTATACAGAGAGAGCAAATGATTTTTTTTTTTTTGAGAGGTAAAAAACTAATAAATTAAATAGGTCAAAAAGTACAGCACACGGCTTACTCTGAATGAGCAAGCAGAGACACAAGAATTCAACTCCCTTTAGTAGACAGACCAACACGGTTGCTACCAAAGGGTTCTGGATTCTAAAGCAAAAGTCTAAAAACACCCAAACACAACATCACAAGCCCACAAACATGTAGAGGAGTAAGAGATATCTCCCCTGCAATCGTCAAGATCTAAAAGTTCTTGGTCTCTCCAAAGCACGTAGGTCTTCATCAATCGATCTTCTCCCCTTCAACTTTCAAAGATCTCCGTGCAACGATGAGGATCTAGAAGGGCTTGGGCCCTCCAATCCACCAAGATCTTCTTGGTGCGATCTATCAACCGTTAGAGAGCAAATGAATTTGGTAATTACACTTTACCCCCTATAATTTAGCTAAAAAAGACTTAACCCCAATGTAGTCTATTTTGTTCCAAATCACTCACTAAAGTTTGAATTGTTAGCACATTACCCCCTGTTGTCAACTAAATTTTCTCATTTGGTAATTTTTATCCGATTAAAATTGAATTGAAGGGGCACAAAATGTAGTTTTTTATCTATAGGGGATTAAGTGTTTTTGAGCTAAACTTTAGGTGGGCAAAGTGTAATTTACTTAAAAATATTTGTTGTGGGGATTTTGCCGAAGATGTTAAGTGAGACATCTGGGCCATTGATGTAACACCATGTTCAATTCAAAATTGATATAAGTTGAACAATAGCAGTCTAAAAGGAGTGCAAGACATACTTCGAGTCTTTGGAGCCGGGTCTCAGATGTTCAGCAGTTGACGATGTGGACCCCGCAACGTAATGTTAGTCTTCCCGTCGAATATGGGTGCCGCTGAATGGATTTTGCCGCCCCCACCGAATATGAACGACCCCCATTGAAAATTTTTGGCTGCCGAAGAGGGTCGCAAATGTCGCCGAAGGCAGTCGTTTGAGTGGCGACATGCTCGGGCTTTATATGTAGTTTCTTATTGCTGAAGGAGGTCATTGCAGTTTCGAATATGGCACAATTCACGAAAATTGTTATTACCCTCGAAATATTATTATTACATTTGAAATATATTGTTATCTCCCTCAAAATATTATCGTTGATCTCGAAATATTTTGTTGCAACATTCAAAATATTGCGACCTTACTCGAAATATTGTCCCCTTCCTTAAAATGTTGTCTCCCTCGAAATCTTTTGTGTGCATTTCAAAAGTTGCCGAATGCGACCTCGAAATATTATCGTCTTTCTCAAAATATTGTCACCGCTCATGAAATATTATTATCAACCTCAAAATATTGTTCTTTCCCTTGAATATTGTCTCCGCCTTTGAAATCTTTTGCGTGCCGACAGGCACGGGCATTACTAGTATATATATATATATATAGAGAGAGAGAGAGAGAGAGGAATGTTACAGTGATCAGCTATGAGCTACAGAAGGAGAAAATAAGTTATGATCATTTTGACCACCCTAGAAGTTTTGGAATTTTGTAAAAATTGGTGGGTGTGTTGTCTATGGTAACATGATCATCCTCACAAATTTTTAAGGAATTTCAAACTTATAGGGTTATCAAACGGTAGAAGCAAAATTAACGGTTACTACGGACGTTGGATAAAGCTTCTACCGTTTGATGACCCTTGAAGTTTTCGAAGTCCTTAAAAATTGGTGAGGATGATCATGTTACCCTAGACAACATACTCACCAATTTTCATGAAATTTCAAAACTTCTAGTGTGGTCAAAATGATCGTAGCTCATTTTCTCCTTCTGTAGCTCATAGATCACTGTAACATTCCTCTCCCTCTCTCTCTCTCTCTCTCTCTCTTTATATATATATATATATATATATATATATATATATATATATATATATATATATATATATATATATATATATATATATATATATATATATATATAGGGGAGGGATACTCTTACTTATGTTCTCTTACTCATATAGTTACCTATGATCCGGGTCGTCCACTAGATCCCAACGAACCGTTCGGATTAGATAGGGAGCTAAAGTGATGGTGTCCGCATTAAATATTCGAATTAAAATCCAGCATTTAATGCTATAATGCAGCATGCGATACGTGCGGCACTGTACCACAGCCGTCTGACGCAAGTGCTGCGTGCATCGTACGCACCGCTGCGTGCATCAGACGGCTGTGATACGTGCCGCACGAACCGCATGCCGCATTATAGCATGCCCCTATATATATATATATATATATATATATATATATATATATATATATATATATATATATATATATATATATATATATATATATATATATATATATATATATATATATATATATATATATATATATATATATATATATATATATATATATATATATATATATATATATATATATATATATATATATATATATATATATATATATATATATATATATATATATATATATATATATATATATATATATAATAGTGATACATTGCGGTCGATAACGTGTGGCACCCCCTTCGGGGGTATTTTCAGAATTTTTTTTTTTGGAGATTGATCACCTACCCTTGGATTGGACACACAAAAAATTTCAGCCCGATCCAAGACATGTAGGCCGTCCAAATATGTTGATCAAAATGGCAAAAAAAATGAACGACCGATAAAAGATCAACACATTTAGACGGCCTACAAGTCTTGGATCGGGCTGAATTTTTTTGTGTTTCCAATCCAAAGGTGGGCGATCAATCCCCAAAAAAAAATTCCAAAAATACCCCCGAAGGGGGTAGCCGCACGTTAGCCGGCCGCAATGTATTACTACTACTATATATATATATATATATATATATATATATATATATATATATATATATATATATATATATATAGAGAGAGAGAGAGAGGGCTGTTACGTTGAGCTGTGAGCTGCGATAGAAGAAAATGAGCTGCGGGTATTTTTGACCCCTCTAGAAGTTTTAGAATTTGATGAAATTTTGGTGAGGGTGTTGTCTAGGGTAAGATGATCATCCTCACCAATTTTCATCAAATTTCAAATCTTCTAGGAGGATCAAATGGTCGACACAAAATCTATAGATTTTAACGGTAACTGTGGATGGCAAATTTTGCTTCGACCATTTGAACCACTAGAAGTTTTAGAATTTAATAAAAATTGGTATCTTAACCTAGACAACACCCTCACAAATTTCATCAAATTCCAAAACTCCTAGGGGGTCAGAATATCTGCAGCTTACTTTCTAAACCAGCAGCTCACCAACTCATTGTAACATTCCTCTCTCTCTCTCTCTCTCTCTCTCTGTATATATATATTTATATATAGGGTTGTTCTATGACCTGCGGTAGGAGAAAATGAGCTGCAGGTATTTTGACCCCTCTAGAAGTTTTGGAATTTGATAAAATTTGGGGATAAGGTTAATCCTCACCAATTTTCATCAAATTCGAAAACTTCCATGGGGTCAAATGGTTGAAGCAAAATCATCAATTTACGGTAACTGCGGACATCAGATTTTACATCCACCATTTGACCCCCCTAGAAGTATTAGAATTTGATAAAATTTTGTGACGATGATCATCTTACCCTAAACAACACTCTCACCAAATTTTATTAAATTTCAAAACTCCTGGGGGTAAAATACCCACAGCTCACTTTCTAAAACGGCAGCTCATAGCACACTGTAACATTCCTCTCTCTCTCTCTCTCTCTCTCTCTCTCTCTATATATATATATATATATATATATATATATATATATATATATATATATATATATATATATATATATATATATATATATATATATATATATATATATATATATATATATATATATATATATATATATATATATATATATATATATATATATATATATATATATATATATATATATATATATATATATATATATATATATATGAGGAATGGGATGCTGCCTATCAAAGCAGCGTTTTTGCTGCTTTGAGAGATTGTTTGGCCATCCTAGAAGTTTTGGAATTTGATAAAATTTGGTGAGGGTGTTGTCTAGGGTAAGATGATCATCCTCACAAATTTTCATCAAATTCCAAAATTTCTAAGAGGGTCAAATGGTCAAAGCAAAATGCTGCAGATTTTAACGGCGACTGCAGATGACTGATTTTGCTTCGACCATTTGAACCCCCTAGAAGTTTTGGAATTTGATGAAAATTTGTGAGGATGATCATCTTACTATAGACAACACCCTCACCAAATTTTATCAAATTCCAAAACTTCTAGGATGGTCAAACAATGTCTCAAAGCAGCAAAAAATGCTGCTTTGATAGGCAGCATCCCATTCCTATATATATATATATATATATATATATATATATATATATATATATATATATATATATATATATATATATATATATATATATATATATATATATATATATATATATATATATATATAGAGAGAGAGAGAGGGGTGTTAGGATGCGGCGTGCGGCGCACCGCAGCAGCCGTCTGATACACTGCTGCGTGCATCGCACGCACCCCAGCAGTGCATCAGACGGCTGCGGTGATGCGCCGCACGCACCGCACGTCGCATCCTAACATTCCTCTATATATATATATATATATATATATATATATATATATATATATATATATATATATATATATATATATATATATATATATATATATATATATATATATATATATAGAGAGAGAGAGAGAGAGAGAGAAAGAGAGAGAGAGAGAAAGTAGTGATACATTACGGCCGACTAACGTCCGGATTAATGTGCGGCCACCCCCTTCGGGGGTATTTTCAAAAAAAAAATTTTGGGGGATTGATCGCCCACCCTTGGATTGGACACACAAAAAATTTCAGCCCGATCCAAGACTTGTAGGCCTTCAAAATGTGTTGATCTTTTATCGGTCGTTTATTTTTTTCGCCATTTTGATCAACACATTTGGACGGCCTACAGGTCTTGGATCGGGCTGAAATTTTTTGTGTGTCCAATCCAAGGGTAGGTGATCAATCCCCAAAAAAAAAATTTCAAAAATACCCCCGAAGGGGGTGCCGCACGTTACCCACCGTAATGTATCACTACTATATATATATATATATATATATATATATATATATATATATATATATATATATATATATATATATATATATATATATATATATATATATATATATATATATACAGAACTGCTCACCTACGGGACGTCCCGCATCCTTATCTTGCGGGACAAAAAAATTTGAGGGACCTAGAGGTTTCATAATTTGCTGATTTTTGGTGAGGAGGATCACCTTGTTATAGATAGGACCCCCACCAAAAATCAGCAAATTATAGAACTTCTAGGTCCCTTAAATATGCACTTCAATTTAACGGTTAAAATGGATGGTCGATAATGAAGAGCATATTTGAGGGACCTAGAGGTTTTGTAATTTGCTGATTTTTGGTGGGGATCCTATATATAATAAGGTGATCATCCTCACCAAAAATCAGCAAATTATGAAACCTCTAGGTCCCTCAAATTTTTTTGTCCCGCAAGATAAGGATGCGGGACGTCCCGTAGGTGAGCAGTTCTATATATATATATATATATATATATATATATATATATATATATATATATATATATATATATATATATATATATATATATATATATATATATATATATATATATAGAGAGAGAGAGAGAGAGAGAGAATACGGGGTATGAGTTGACAGCCCAAAGACAGCCCATTTTGGGCTGTCTGCTTATAGCCCTCCGATTACCATCATGGACCATCCGTTTAAAAAAAAACACCCAATAACACCCAACAACTCTCCCTCTATCTCACGAGCTGCAGCCCCCTCCCCGACGGCGACCACCTCCCGCTCATACTCCCCCCTCCGGCACCGGATCCCTATTCCTCTCTCTCTCTCTCTCTCTCTCTCTCTCTCTCTCTCTCTTGTTTGGAGGCGAATCGGAGTCGATCGCAGTCCCCCCCTCCTCTGACGCCGTCGCATATCTTCATCCCCTCCGGCGGCACAGCGAACCCTGCAGCTGCGATCGGCTCAGGGGTTGGTGCGATCAGGGATGAAGATCAGGGTGGAGGGGGATCGTCCGGCGTCGGGGATGAAGACCGGAGCGGAGGGGGAGCGGCTGGCGATCGGGAATGATGCGACAACGCCGGAGGAGGGGGGACGAGGTTGCGATCGGCTTCAATCCGCCTCCAAACGAAAGAGAGAGATGGAAAGGGGGATCCGGTGCTAAAGGGGTTGCCAATGCTGAAGGGGGGAGCCGATGCCGGTGCCGGTGCCGGAGGGGGGAGCTGGAGCGGGAGGTGGTCGCTGTCGGGGAAGGGGCTGCAGCTCATGAAGGAGAGGGAGAGAGAGAGTTGTTGGGTGTTATTGGGTATAGTTTTTTTTAAAAAAATGGATGGTCTATGATGGCAATCGGAGGGCTGTAAGCTGACAGCCCAAATAAAGAAATGGATTGTCAGCTCGTACCCCGTATTTTATATATATATATATATATATATATATATATATATATATATATATATATATATATATATATATATATATATATATATATATTACAAGAGGGAGAAGAGATGGGATGGTTGCACTCGGGATGACGGCTACGCTCTCACGAATACGTAAGAGCCTCTTATTTATTCATCACATATATATAGAGAGTTAGGGATTAGGGATAGACGTGTCAGTTAGATGTATCCCACCAAAGTGGGTAGCCATATATATCCGTAACACTCCCCCTTGGATGCCCATTTTTTAAAAACATTGCCTCGTTAAAACCTTACTAAGGAAAACCCAATGGGACAAAACCTTTAGTGAAGGAAAAAGAGTACAATGCGTTCTTTAGGAACATAGTTCTTTAGGAACAGATTCGTCTGGAATCTCAGATTCTTCTAGAATCTTAGTGCGTGTGACTTACACTGCCTCAATAAAACCTTTCGATGGGAAAACTCTGTGGGAAAACCTCATTGTAGGAAAAAGAGTACAATACACAAAAGACATTCTTTTGGATGTCTCTATCTGTATCTGCAGGATGCTCCCTCTCATCTTTATCCTACATTCTATTACAAGCCTTGCTTACATCAATCTTAAATAGAAAATACTCTCTCCCCCTAATACATTAAGATGCTACTTCCCACCCTGTTAATACATCAATTTCGAATAACATTCATATGCCCTGTTGGTGAAGTCTCCTCATGCCAATCTGATGCACCAATTTCTGGAATGTAGACTTTGGAAGCGCCTTGGTGATGAGATCTGTCAGGTTCTCAGTTGACTTCACCTGCTTTATAATAATCTCTTTCTTCTCTTAGAGTTCATGGGTGTAGAAGAATTTCGGGGAGATGTGTTTGGTCCTGTCACCTTTGATGAAGCTACTTTGAATTTGAGTGTATTACTATTAAGAAACACATAACATGTTTATGATCTCCCCTTATGGGGATCTGATAAATAAACAGAGTCTGCATATCCAACTAGGTTAATTATTTTATATGAATAGTATAAGCCAAGGTCAACCGTCCCTTTTAGGTATTTAAATATGTGCTTTATATCATTCCAATGTCTACGTGTAGATGCAGAGCTATATCTAGCAAGTAGATTAATAGAAAATGAAATATCAGGTCTACTGCATTGAGATAAATAAAGAATTGCATCTATTGCACTTAAATAGGGTACTTCAGGACCCAAAACGTCTTTATTTTCTTTTCTAGGCCTGTATAGGTCTTCGTTAACATCTAAAGACCTTACAATCATGGGTGTATTTAGTGAATAACACTTATCCATATTAAACCTCTTCAGGAGATTTTCAGTATATTTTGCTTGATGGACTAAGATCACATCTTTTTTGTGTTCGATCTGTAGGCCGAGGTAAAATTTTGTCTCACCCAAGTCTTCTCAATCTCTTTAGGAGATCCTATTAGATTTATAGCATCTACATATACTGCTGCTATTGTAAATCCATTTTGGGATTTCTTAATAAATATGTATGGACATATAGTATCATTTTTATAACCTTCCCTAGATAGATATTCACTGAGCCGATTGTACCACAATCTTCTGGATTGTTTCAGACCGTACAATGCTTGTTTTAATCTAATTGAATGTGTATTTCTATATTTGGAGTTTCGTAAATCAAATCCTTCATGGATTTTCATATATATTTTACTGTCTAGTTTATCGTATAGGTAAATCAAATCCTTCAGGGATTATACGTGGTTAAGTGTCATTATCATCATCCTTTATTATCTCATTTGCCATAGTATACAAGAATATATCATCAACGACTATTTCTTTTCTATTCTATATTTTTCCTGAGTATGTGTAGAACATAGAACCTCTTTCCCAGTCTCTTCTAGGATCTAAGGCATAACCTCTGCCGGAGTGATATGCTTTAATTTTGAGAAATTGGATCTTTGATTCATGACATCTTTCGGACCATCATGAATCTTCTATTCAGTAGATTTTATATTATGAACAGCTTCTTTAGTAGCTGTAGAGTGTGATATGTTATTTAATCTCCTCTTCCGGGGAGCTAAATCTTTGGAACCTATAGGTCTGCCACGCTTCTGGCATGTGTCAGACTCATTTGCTGCCTTATTCTTACTTGGGATATCAATCTTGGTAGGTACATTCATAGCTGGTATGTGTGATTTAGTTACTTTTGCAGCATCATTGAATGCATCTGGTAACTCATTTGCAATAGATTGCAAGTGTATTATTCTTCTAACTTCATGCTCGCATTGGGGAGTCCTGGGGTCTAGATGAGACAGAGTGGAAGTATTCCATGATAATTCACGTCGTTCCTCTTGGACGGGATATTCATTATCTTTCTTATCTCCCCTTAACGATGAGAAGACTGTCTCATCAAAGTGACAATCTGCAAATCTTGTGGTAAAAATGTCACCTGTTAAGGGTTCTAAATATTTGATAATGTGCTAAGGGATGACCACAAGAGTTTTCTACTCTCATTTTCATCATTATTGTCCTAGGATATCCTAGACAATCATGCCAGATATTAAAAATTATAGGATTATAGAGCTTCTGGCTCACTATTTGTCTTGGATTAGTACTGAGTTATTGGCTCATGTTTGCATGTGACTCAATAATCCCAATGTCAGTGATGTATATCCCTAAGGATAGATTGGAGAATTTCTCTAGAGTAAATTTTTGGTTTTCAATACTAGAGGTTATACATAAGAATTCATTGTTCCCCTCGCTCAGGGTTTCTATATGATACCCATTTGCTCTTATATCTCTGAAACTGAGTAAGTTTCTTTTACAGTTCTAGAGTATAAGGCAGATTGTATAAAGATATGGATTCCATTAGGTAACACTAGGTGTGCTCTACTGGAGCCTTTTATTATCTGAGCGGGGCCAGCTATGGTCTATATTCATGTCTCCCTTGGATTCCATTTTCTCACAAAGTAATAAAGTATTATTTGATATAAGGTTCTGGCAACTCAAATATATAAGAAATGAGAAATATTTATATTAATAAGGGAGCTCTAAAAGATATTATATCAAACAAACGAAATATCAACAACAATAAAGTAAACAACTGTTCTGATAAAAATAAACGATATGACAATCTACCAAGCAAATGAAATATTAACTACTAGAAATCAAATAGCTATTCTAATAAACGATAGCAGTTTATCACTAAAAATGTCATGTCCCCCCTAGTTGTCGTTGAAGAAATCAGAAGTTATGAGCTTGGTTTTTTCTTGCATCTCATTGAGTTTATCTTCAAGGAGGTTATCACTGTCGAGGTCAAACATTGCATTACCCTCAGCTTTCTGTGATGCTTGAAAGTTTGCCACATCTTTCTTAGATGTACGACAGTTGCGATACCAATGGCCTTCACACCCACACTTAAAACAAGTATCTGTAGGCCATTTATTAGAAGGAGGATCTTTCGTCACTTGTTCTGCATGCCAGTGCTTGTTATTATGTCTCTTAAAATTTGTATTTTGATACGGATTGAGTCCACCTTTGCTAGGGAGGCCATGCCTGCCTCTACCTAGGTAGCCTCATCTGCTGGGGTTGCCACCTTTGTCGCCCCTGCCACTTCTGCCGGAGTGGTTATGACGACCACCTCTTCCAAACCTTCCTCTGCCTCTACCTCTGTGGTATTCTTTGTTGGCAAGCGCTTCAAGGAACGCCAATGCTCCAGTTGGTCTGGAGTTATGATTCTTCATAAGAACTTTATTGTTCTCCTCTGTAAGTATGAGTACCGAAATCAGATCTGATATCTTCTGGAAGTTTCGCTCCCAGTATTGTTGTTGCAGTAAAACGTTCATTGCATGGAAGGTAGATAGAGTCTTATCGATCATCTGTCCTTGGATAACTGGCTCTCCACATAGCTCAAGTTGGGACACGATATTAAACATTACAAAATTATATTCTGCGACCGATTTAAAATCTTAGTAGCACAGGTTTATCCATTCATTCCTCGCTGCTGGGAGGATGACAGCCCTTTGATGATCATATTTATCCCGTACGGATTCCCACAGAACTAAGGGGTCTTCAATGGTTAAATATTCGTTCTTCAGGTCTACATGTAGATAACGACGCAGAAAGATTATCTCTTTAGCCTTGTCTTCAGGACTAAGGCTTTTTGTGCCTATAGGCTTTATAATCGCCTTACCCAACTTGATTGATTATAGATGGAGCTTAGCATCTAGCCTCCATGCTAAGTAATTATTACCGTTGACATTAAGTGCAGCGAACTCCAACTTTGCAAGCTTAGATATCTGGGGACAGAATAGGAGCCTAGTCAACTTATAGATTAAAGACTATCGGATTCTAGGAACATCGAAATCCTAACCGTTATAGAACTACGGGTCCTCTACATAGTGGAAAAACTAGTTAAGATGTATCCGTAGCCATATTGTATTGTCTTGGCTGACGAGGGCCAAGCTAACACAAGGCTATGGATGAAGGCACATGATTATGTTCATACTGACTATTATTATTTAACCAGGATAAGGTTAATCCACACTATCAGATGAAATACGAGGTAAATATAACATATCTATTTTGGAGTATAAAGCAGAGATATGTCCACTAGATAAATTTGCATTAATAATTTAATTAAACAAGATATCTATCAATTGCATTGTCATAAACAGTAATAAAATGCAAAATAGTTGAGTTTATAAAATTGGATCATACCAATGTGTCCTGAATAGTCCGAATAGCCAAGATCTATATTTGGATCGTCTAGATCCGGTCTAGATCGAGTCCACGATCACATAACTAAAATCGATGGTCCATATTAAACATGCATTAACTTATTTAAATTAATAAGATTGAACCATACCGATGAGTCCGGAATGACCCAAATACTCAATAACCATATATAGATCGCTGAAAACGGATCTATATTGGACTCGAGATCACAATATCAAATTAGATGGTTCATATTAAAACATATATTTAATAGTTTGAATTTGTAAAATCAGACCGTACCGATGCGTCCGGAATGGTTCAATTAGTCGAGATCCATACTTGAATCGTCTAGATCAGGCTTCCATCAAGATCGGATTCACAATTATAAGACCAACGGTTTAGATAAATCAGATATTTAAATAACAATAAATGAGTATATAGCGATTGGGTTTGATCTGTAGGCTTGAGTCGGATTAGCCAATAAAAAGAGATACGGGTCCGGTATCACAAAAAAATACTAAAGCTAAATTATAAGAGCAGCCCAACAATTTATATAAAAGAACTACTTAACCCAACCCAATGCATTATCATAATAAATGTTCTAATTTAAGTATCATAAATACCCTTAGAGTTAAATCAATTTTCAAAAGCATGCCATTGAGGCATGAGAACAGAACCTCTATATTTCTGTAAAACTTGGTCGCGTGGGGTGGGCCTTGGAGCGCCGCCAAGAACCGAACCTATATATATATATATATATATATATATATATATATATATATATATATATATATATATATATATATATATATATATATATATATATATATATATATATATATATATATAGAGGGATGCTAGGGTGCGGCGTGCGGTGCGTGCGGCGCCGCACCGCAGCCGTCTGATGCACCGTTGCGGTGCGTGCGATGCACGCAGCGGTGCATCAGACGGCTGCGGTGCGACGCCGCACGCACCGCACGCCGCATTTTAGCATTTCTATATATATATATATATATATATATATATATATGAGGAATGGGATGCTGCCTATCAAAACAGTATTTTTGCTGCTTTGAGACATTGTTTGACCATCCTAGAAGTTTTGGAATTTGATGAAATTTGGTGAGGGTGTTGTCTAGGGTAAGATGATCATCCTCATAAATTTTCATCAAATTCCAAAACTTCTAAGAGGGTCAAATGGTCGAAGCAAAATGCTGCAGATTTTAACGGTGACTGCAGACGACTGATTTTGCTTCGACCATTTGAACCCCCTAGAAGTTTTGGAATTTGATGAAAATTTGTGAGGATGATCATCTTACCCTAGACAACACCCTCACCAAATTTCATCAAATTCCAAAACTTCTAGGATGGTCAAACAATGTCTCAAAGCAGCAAAAAATGCTATTTTGATAGGCAACATCCCATTCCTCTATATATATATGGGAAATGGGTTCCTGGTACAATGTACCAGGATATTGCCTGTGACATAGCCCCGGGTGATGACACGTGGCTGCTGCGCTGTGCGCTGCCGAACCCAACCCGATCCCGCTCCCGCACCGCACCGCACTGCACCGCACAGCAACCCGATCCCAGACCGTCCGATCGTGCCCGGTAAGGTGATCGAGCGGCCGTTACAGTTTTCGCTGTTACTGTAGCGGCTACAGTAACAGCGAAAACTGTTACTGACCGTCGGATGCCGTATAAATCCAGTCCGATCGGTGTTTTCTATGATGATTTGATTCCCATCCGTTCGATCGATAGGATCGAACGGACTAAAAAATTTTCGCTGTTACTGTAGCGGCTACAGTAACAGCGAAAAATTTTTAGTCCGTTCGATCCTATCGATCGAACGGATGGGAATCAAATCATCATAGAAACACACCGATCGGACTGGATTTATACGGCATCGGACGGTCAGTAACAGTTTTCGCTGTTACTGTAGCCGCTACAGTAACAGCGAAAACTGTAAGGGCCGCTCGATCGGACGGTGGGCACGATCGGACGGTCTGGGATCGGGTTGGGATCGGGTTGCTGTGCGGTGGTGCGGGAGCGGGATCGGGTTGGGTTCGGCAGCGCACAGCGCAGCAGCCACGTGTCATCACCCGGGGCTATGTCACAGGCAATATCCTGGTACATTGTACCAGGAACCCATTTCCCTATATATATATATATATATATATATATATATATATATATATATATATATATATATATATATATATATATATATATATATATATATATATATATATATATATATATATATATATATATATATATATATATATATATATATATATATATATATATATATATATATATATATATATATATGTATATATATAGATAGATAGAGAGAGAGAGAGAGAGAGAGTAGCGATACATTGCGGCGGGTAATGTGCGGCCTTAACGTGCGGCACCCCCTTCGGGGGTATTTTTGGATTTTTTTTTTTTTTGGGGATTGATCACCTACCCTTGGATTGGACACAAAAAAAATTTCAGCCCGATCCAAGACCTGTAGGCGTCCAAATGTGTTGATCAAAATGGCAAAAAAAAATGAACGACCGATAAAAGATCAACACATTTGGACGGCCTACAAGTCTTGGATCGGGCTGAAATTTTTTGTGTGTCCAATCCAAGGGTGGGTGATTAATCCCCCAAAAAAATTTCCAAAAATACATACATACATACATATATATATATATATATATATATATATATATATATATATATATATATATATATATATATATATATATATATATATATATATATATATATATATATATATATATAGGGTCAGATTCAATGGACTCTGTTTTTGCACTCAATTTTTTAAACCGATTTTCAAACCATTAGATAAAGATTTCAAAATTTCTTGATTTTTTGTGAGCATAATCATCTTGTCTTAGATAACACATCTACAAAAAATCAGCACATTCTAAAGCCTCTAGAATTATTAAATGTGCTCTTCAAATTAACGATTAAAATGGACGATCGATAAAGCCTTTTAGTTTTGATGTACTTGGAGGCTTTAGAATGTTCTGATTTTATGTGGAAGTGCTATCTAGGATAAGGTGATTATGCTCACAAAAATTCAAAAAATTCTGAAACCTCTATCTAATGTTTTGAAAATCGGTGTAAAAAATTGAGTGCAAAAACAGTGTCCATTGAACCTGACCCATATATATATATATATATATATATATATATATATATATATATATATATATATATATATATATATATATATATATATATATATATATATATATATATATATATATATATATATATATATATATATATATATATATATATATATATATATAGGGGGCGGGGAGCCTGCACCCGAGGTGTAGCATCGTTGTTGCACCTCTCTCTTGTTTACCCCCCCTACAAGTTTTGGAATTTGATGAAATTTGGTGAGGATGTTGTCTAGGGTAAGATGATCATCCTCACAAATTTTCATCAAATTCCAAAACTTCTAGGTGGGTCAAATGGTTAAAGCAAAATCTGCAGATTTTAACGATGACTACGGACGGCTGATTTTGCTTCGACCATTTGAACCCCCTAAAAGTTTTGGAATTTGATGAAAATTTGTGAGGATTATCATCTTACCCTAGACAACACCCTCACCAAATTTCATCAAATTCCAAAACTTCTAGGATGGTCAAACAATGCCTGAGGTGCAGCAACGATGCTGCACCTCAGGTCCAACATCCCTTTTCCCTATATATATATATATATATATATATATATATATATATATATATATATATATATATATATATATATATATATATATATATATATATATATATATATATAGGGGTGTTAGGATGTGGCATGCGGTGCGTGCGGCACACCGCAGCAGCCGTCTGATGGACTGCTGTGTGCATCGCACGCACCGCAGCAGTCCATCAGACGGCTGCGGGCTGGCGCCGCACGCACCGCACGCCGCGCCTAATCATTCCTCTCTCTCTCTCTCTCTCTCTCTCTCTCTCTCTCTCTATATATATATATATATATATATATATATATATATATATATATATATATATATATATATATATATATATATATATATATATATATATATAATACATGTTATAGCGTGTTTGACTTATTTACAAGCATGCCACTACAACATGGATATTTCAGACTGTCCAATCATATGCAAAAAGACTCAGATTTAATGGGAACGAATGAGATGTCCCATAAGGCGTGTGCGATTCACCTGGGAAGAGGGATATAAACGGTTGGGTTTAATTGGAGTTGCGATGGAGGGATATGATTGAGAGGGAAAGTAGCATATGATAAATACCTCTTGCCCAATCGGAACTTGCCACGTTGCCCTTCCTTTCTCTCCATTTTTCTCTCATCGGAACTTCCCCCATTTAGGAGAGCACCTTTGCTACCCAATTGCTTTGTTTCACTTGCTTACGGCTCAATCGAGCTTTGCCACATCGTCCAAAAGAAAGAGCATAATGGGCAAGTGCATGTAGTCCTCATTATGCTATTTCTTTTGGACAACGTGGCAGACCACAATTGGTCTATAAGCAATTACAGAAAAGCAATAAAATAGCAAGAACTCACACACACACACTCTCCCCCCATGATCCCCCAAATTAAAAAATATTTGCTACCCGATTGCTTTGCTGCACTTTCTTACGGCCCAATTGTGGTCTGCCACATTGTCCAAAAGATAGGATAAATTGCACTTTACCCCCTGATGTTGAGGTTAAAAATACTTAACCCGAGGGGGGCGGAGGGGCATGAGAGAGAGAGAGAGAGAGAGAGAGAGAGATGACTCCAAAAGAATAAATTGCACTTTGCCCCCATGATGTTTAGGTTAAAAACACTTAACCACCATGTAGTTTATTTTGTTCTAAATCGCACCCTAAAGTTTGAAATTTTAGCACAATACTCCCCTTTTGACAACTACTTATTTACTCATTTCATAATTTTTATCTGATTAAAATTGAATTGAAGGGTGCAAAATGTAGTTTTTAAACTATAGGAGGGTTTAGTATTTTTTATCAAAACTTTAGGGGGGAAAGTGTAATTTATCCAACCCAAAATTTAGAGGGGACCATGGCCCCCCTTGGTCTGTGTAGTTCGGTCTTTGCGGGTGTTGTCGTCGAATGCGACCGCTTCGAGGACAACGACCGTCATAATAGTAGGTGGTGATGGCGGTGTAGGGCTCAGTGGTCTACCGAGGCAGGACCACCAGAGCCAGGGTGAGAAAGGGCATAAGAGAAAGATAAATCCAAAATGATAAATTACACTTTGCCCCCCTAATCTTTAGCTTAAATACATTTAAATGGGGGCGGGGGGGGGGATGAGAGAGAGAGATCCAAAAGGATAAATTGCACTTTAACACCCTAATGTTTAGCTTAAAAACACTTAAGCCCCATATAGTTTATTTTGTTCCAAATCGCACCCTAAAGTTTGAAATGTTAGCACAATACTCCACTTTTGTTAGCTACTTATTTCCTCATTTGATAATTTTTATCTGATTAAAACTGAATCTTAGGGGGCAAAATATAGTTTTTAAACTATAGGGGGGTTAAGTATTTTTGATCTAAACTTTGGGGGCAAAGTGTAATTTATCCAATCCAAAATTTAGGGGTGGCCATGGCCTCTCTTGGTCTGTGTAGTTCAGTCTCTACAAGTGTTAACATCGAAGGCGACCGCTTCGGAGACTACAATAATCTTAATAGTGGGCGATGATGGTGGTGTAGGGCTCGCCGATCTACCGAGGCACGGCCACCGGAATCGAGTGTTGCTGTTGAAGGTGTGTGCTGACGCCAAAATTGATCGATTATGTTTTGTCGTCGAAAATGGTCGTTGCCAAGCCGACAGCTACACCGAAGGCGCTTGCAGCGTGCCGATCGGCACGGGCTTCAACTAGTATATAGAGAGAGAGGAAACAAAAAATGAGTTGCCAGTCTATTTAGACAAAATGGGCAGCCACTCATTTGAAGCCCTTAGGATCGAGTTTTAGAATGTGCTGATTTTTTGTGAGCATAAGCACCTTATCTTAGATAGTACACCGACAAAAAATCAGCACATTCTAAAACTCCTAGGGGCATCAAATGTTAGAAGTTTTATCGAACGTCCGTTGTACCCGTTAATCAGAAATATAACATTTGATGCCCCTAAAAGTTTTAGAATGCGCTAATTTTTTATCAGTTTTCTATCTAAGTAAGGGGCTTTTGCTCACAAAAAATCAGCACATTGTAAGACACCTATGCGGGTCAAATGGGTGTGGCATGGAAATGGCTGAATTTGATTGACGGTATAGCCATGCCTCTCTATTCTTAAAAGAACACGTAACTATATCATGTACCAACATATATCTCAAATAATAACATTAAACTTTTATTATTAGATCAAAACATAGAGTTTTACAAGCTACGTCATCAGGAATACTCGAGAGGAGGTTCACGCCCCTACAGTCAAGCATCGAGCATGCATAGGCCACCTCTTGACGAAGCAACGCCTTCCGAGAAGATAACTGAGTGTTTCTCCTCCTCATCCTCTTCCTGTTCTACCCTATCAACATAGCGATCGTAGAAACGATTATGTTGCTAAAGGACCACTCCATCGGAAAATTCTCCAAGCTCAATTTTTTAAGGGATTAGAGACTTCCCTTGCTCCCAAAGTTTGACTTCTTGAAGGGAGACACGACAATACATGTCCTAGCATTTAAACAATCCTTAACGCCCTATGATTCTGATAATCAAGTGCTATGTCGCACCTTCACTGGTAGGCTCGACGAGCTATCTCTCGATTGGTACCACAACCTACCAACCGACACTATCTCCCGGTTTGGGGTTGTAGCCGATCACTTCGTTAAACACTATAGGTTAAACCTCAAGCCAGAGAAGAAGCTGGACTCACTTTATCGACTTCGGATAAGGACAGATAAAACCCTCAGAAGTTTAACTCGGAGGTTCCGGAGCAAGCATGCATCACTCTCCAGGCGACATATCGACAACGAGGCGGTCATATTAGCCTTTCAGAATGCGCTATGGTGTGACCTCAATATCTGCAATGACTCTATCAGAAATCCTTCAACCTCCCTTAGATCATTGTTTGATCGTATTTAGTAAGAGATTGAAGTGGAGGACAACCAGGTTGCCCGCCAAGGGCATAAAACCAGAAGATGTCTACCCAATGAGTAGTCACAAAGACAAACATCCAGAGCTCACAACACTCAAGCAAAGGAAGACAAGTCATCGAAACAACTTCAGGATGGGGGTCATACACCTCCCCTGCCTAAAAAGGCTAAGGTCACATACTAGAATCTAACGATAGATCAGATACTCGAGCAAATCTAGCACGAAGACTTCCTCAAGTGGTCGAACCCTCTCTAGGCTTATTCAAAGCACACGGCAAATAAATCAGTCTACTACGACTTTCATTGATGCCACAGACATCTAACAACAAAATGCAAGTCTTTCTCATACCACTTGGAAGACCTTTGGCATGAAGGATATTTCCAAGAGTTCAATGAAGGGCAGGGATCCTGTCAGAACCCCCCTCTACATCCAAGGAGAAAAAAGCTTGCAGAATCCATAGTTCCGGGAATCGACAGCTAGCCGAAGGAAAAGCATCCTATTGACTAATCAGAGTAGAAGGTCGTAAATTATCAATAACTCAGAATATCGCTCGTCTGAAATCCATAATATAACAACCTCCGAGTTATGAGTAAAATAGCAACTGATCTTCTTTTATATGCAAGTCCTTCTCAAACTCCTGATCAACTAGTGCTTTGTCACTGTCATGCTCAAAGATATATACATGCTCCGTGTCCCTTCACTGGTTTGATCGCATAGGGTCTCCCCATGACCAGTTAGCGTTCAAAGGCACCTGCTACGTACCCTGCAACCGATTGGGTCGGTAAGAGCTTTGCCTCGATCAACCAAAGACAAGACTAGCTTGATCGTACAAGACCTCCCCATGATCAGCTAGTAATATAAAGGTACATGCTCCATGTCTATTCACTGGTTTGATCGCACAGGGTCTTCCTATGATCAGCCAGCATTTAAAAGCACCTGCTACATACCCTGCAACCGGTTGGGTCAGTAAGAGCTTTGTCTCGACCAACCGAAGACAAGACTAGATCGATTGCACTGGTCTCCCCACGATCAGCTTGTAATGTAAAGCTTGTAATTTCGTTGGGTTTATCACACATAGTCTCCCATGATTAGCCAGCGTTCAAAGACACTTGCTATATACCCCGCAACCGGTTGAGTCGGTAAGAGCTTTGCCTCGACTAACCGAATACAAAATTAACTCGATCGCACATGGTCTCCCCACGATTATCTAGCAATGCAAAGGTACATGCTATGTGTCCCTTCACAAGCTTGATCGCATAGGCTCTCTCCACGATCAATCAGCGTTTAAAGGCACCTGCTATATACCCTGCAACCAATTAAACTGGTACGAACTTCACCCCGACCAACTGAAAACAAGACTAGCTCAATCACATAGGGTCTCCTCACGATTAGCTAGCAATGCAAAGGTATATGCTCTGTGTTTATTCATTGTTTTGATCGCACATGATCTTCTTGTTGGAATTGGATCCGCTAATCAGAGTCGCAGCGGAAGCAAAAGAAAGATCCGAAGAGCATACGGTGTATGTTTCATTGCAATTCGTTCTATAAAACAATCTACATACAAATCTATGATCTTAGCATATGTGCGGACACCCTAGAGGCATACTACGATCTACGGAAGACATGCATGCATCTAGTTAGGTGTTTAGAATCATCATACCTTTTGGATCTATGATCCGGAGACAACGGAACGATGAAGAACCGCACTTGAATCACAAGGGAAACTGTCGGATATCACCTTGTCCGGCCCCTCCCTCTCCTTATTCCTTTATAGGGCTGGTCTCCCATGGCTTCAAGGAAGCTAGGGCCGGCCCTAGTAGGATAAGGATAGAGGGGGGGCGGTTTTTAGGGATTTCCAGTGTCTATCGTGAAGCCTGGACGAAAACGCCCTTCACGAAAAGTAGAAAACTGAAAGAGAGACTGAGTGAGGTGTGCTACTCGGAATCGAGTTCCGTCAGCGCCTGTGAGCTCCTGGAATTATTACGCTCAATCTAAGATCCATATTCAATGTGTTCTGAGTCATATTTCAGTATTTACCAAAATACCCCTACGGTCCGTAATACATGTGAATTAGGTTCTTAGGCTCTGGGCTTGCGCTCCATCGCGCTACTTCGCATCCAACGTATCCAACTAGGTCGGGGAACAATTCCTATACGCAACGACAGGGTGGAACCTTCAGGGTTCGGGATCTCTAGCTCCAACCGGATCCCTGATTAACTGTTCCGGTGACACACCGAAAGTTCCATTAATCAGCCCTAATCCGATTAACCCGCGTAGCCACCCAGAGTGCGACGCGAGTTGAACTCTAGTGATCCTAAACTTATGTTACTCCCTCGTAACCCTGTTCTCTACTATACTCCGATAATCCTTAGTCCCTCCTATTACTGGTGCCATGATACGACTCGGGCGGTGGGGAGCACCGTCAGATCCCGATCGATCATCTGACTAGGGTTTGATGACTTGTCATCTATAACACCACAAACCTTCCGGTGCTATGCCTAGCATCCAGAACGTCGTCAGTCATACTGACAACCACCAGGCCTGGGTTAACTGTGTGGACATATTGACTCATCAAAACGCACTCATCCAACACTGGACGTCGGATAACCTGTAGGGATTATATGTCACTCAAGCGCCAGCCGAGTAACCCAACGTACCGTGGTATTGGACTATAGAAGGTCCGCACACGTTGGCACATCAAAGCACCACACAACTGGTTGGCCCAGTGTACATAGTCCCTCAGGATTAAGGACATTTATGCACCAATGTCTGAATCACTGAACTGTGCATCGTCTTGGTTCCTGTTCAACACGATCATCGTGCTTAGTCAGGTGAATGGAAATCCCATGTTCCCGTGGTGGAGACTTCACCACATCTTCTACCTGCCAACAGCTTGTTCTCGGTGAAGCGACTGGCATCACCTAAACTGTGAACTAGTTATAGGTCTACACAGAACTGGTCCACTGGGTCTCCCAAGCATGGATCCTCCATGCACCTTAGTGACCTACTGTGTTCCCTAAGGTCCTTTTATTATATGAGTATTATCATACACCAGAGTAGTATTCTAATTAAAGCAATAACAAAAGTCATCTTTATTAATGTTAATACAGAAATTCCACGCTAAGGACACACGAGCTACAACACTTCTCACGATCAGCTAGCAATGCAAAGGTATATGCTCCGTGTCCATTCACTGGTTTGATCACACAGGGTCTCCCCCTTACGTACCCCACAACCGGTTGAGTCGGTAAGAGCATTGTCTCGACCAACCAAAGACAAGACTAGCTCGACGCACAAGGTCTCCCCAAGATCAGCTAGCAATGCAAAGGTACATGCTCTGTGTTCCTTCACTGATTTGATCATACAGAGTCTCCCCATGATCAGCCAGTGTTCAAAGACACTTGATACGTACCCAACAATCGGTTGGGTCGGTAAGAGCTTTACCTCGACTAACCGAAGACAAAACTAGCTCGATCACCCAGGGTCTCTCCACGATCATCTAGCAATCCAAACGTACATTCTTTGTGTCCTTTTGCTAGCTCGATCGCATAGGGTCTCCCCACGATCAACCATCCTTTAAAGGCACCTGCTACGTACCCTGCAATTGGTTAAGTCAGTAAGAGCTTCGTCTCTACCAACAGAAGACAAAATTAGCTCGATCGCATAGAGCCACCCCGCGATCAACTAGCAATGGAAAGGTGCATGCATGCTACATGTCTATTCGCTGGTTTGATCGCACAGAATCTCCCCACAATCAACCAGTGTTCAAAAGCACCTGCTACATACCCTGCATACGGTTGGATTCATAAGAGCTTTGCCTCAACCAACCGAAGAGAATACTAGCTCGATCGCACAGGGACTTCTCATAATTAGCTAACAATGCAAAGGTACATGCTCTATGTGTTGGAAATAATTCCATGGCAGAGGCCCGCAGCGGAAAACTAGGGTAGGTCCGAAAACCGTGAGCAGTGTGCATTACATATCAAAATTTTTATCGAAACGATCTATATGTGCATGTATGAACCTAGCACGTGACTATGCAAACCCCTAATGTCGATCTAGCGAGAAGAATAATCTAGCATGCATGCATATTCTATCTCTACACTAGATCTACATGATAGAAGCCATACCTCCGTACATATTCTTTCACCGCGACAAATTTCTTCTATGTCGATGGTGACGGCCTTGGATCTTCTCGACATTGCTTCCGTGCAACGGTTATAACTTTTTGTTTCAAACTCCGATTGGGCTGAAATTTGGACTGCAGGTAAATGACTTCGAGATGCAACTTTTTCAAGTGGTTTCACATCGTTTGGAGTTCTATAGCTCCCAAAATCATAGAAATAACGTTAATTTTCTGTGTAAATTCTGGACAGCAAAAGGTTGTGGGAAATGCCTTCTTGTTCATCCGATCTCGCACGCTGCACGGACCCTCATCGATGGATATCTGAGTACCTCCATACGCCAAGCCTTCTCCGTCTTCGATTCACCACGCGAGAGAGAAGATCCACATCAAAAACCCTTGCGTACACGCGTTGTAGACAGGAAAGGAGAAGAAGAGAAGGGGGCGGCTAGGGCATCATCACTAGGGACAGCCCCCTTTCTCCACATCTATATATAGGGCCGGCCTCCCTACAACTTGAATACGCAAGGTATAGCCCCCCCCCTCCCCCCTTTGTATGTCTCTCTCTCTCTCCTTGCGTGTTGCAATAGGCCGGCACCCTATTGCCTTATGTGGCCGGCCCCCTTAAGTCAACTCCTTGAACTTAGCCCCCCTCCCCTTGAAGCTTGCTAGCAACTCCTAGAAGCTAGGGAGGGGGTGGCCCATGTGTGTCCCCACTTGCTAGGGGTGGCCAAGCTAGGGCATGGGGGTTATTTTGGTTTCCCAAAATACCCCCATGCCACTAGTTGATTGCCCCTCTCGCTCGGAAACTCACATGGAGCACTTACGTGGGTTATGACTAGTGATTCCACTATTACCAGGGTGCCCTTAGTAAACACCTAGGGTGCCCCTAGTGAAGTCAACCAGTCAACTCACAACATGAACCGATGCATCGCACTTGTACAGCGAAGCCCCACTACAAGAAATTGCATTTTTCCCGACGCGTTGTTCCGGCGCAATGCTAATTTTGTCGGCAATAGGTGTACGTTTGCCAACGCTATCATACAAGCGTCATTAAAAATAAAACTATTGCCGATGCTTTATTTGTCGACGAAAAAAATAATACTTTTGCCGACGTAAGAAAGTTTGTGCCGCCAAATATGATACCTTTTATGGCGCAAATAATATAGCGTCGGCAAAAAACATAAGTTTTTCTGGTGTTTTTTGGTTTCGTCGGCAAAAGTGAAACCTTTTTCAACGTGAACAAGTTTATGCCGCTCAAAGTGACTGCTTTGGCCGACGCCACTAATATAACGTCGGTAAATCACAATTTTTTTAAAAATTAATTTTTTCTCTCTCTTGTATATTACTTTTGCCAGCATAAAAATATGTGTCGCAAAAGTTTTTGAACGAAAAACCTTGCAGTGTGTAGTTAGAGCTCGAGCTTCGGGTTTGGGTAAATGTATACCCATACTTAGGGGTGGCAATCCTTGACCCGACCCGCCAACCCGACCCGAAGTTAGCGGGTTTGGGTTTGCTCTAAACGGGTTCGGGTCATAAACGGGTCGACCTGATTGACCCGTTTATTTAATGGGTCGGGATTGGGTTTGTCCTTACAACCCGATTGACCCGACTTGACCCGTTTACCAAATGGGTCATGTAAACCCGACCCGACCCGACCCGAGCGAACCCGAACCGACCTGACCCAACTTGAACCAACCCAATCCAACCCGGCCCAATCCCACCCGTCTTGACCCAACCCGACAGGTTTACATAGGTTCTGTTGACCCAACCCGATCCAACCCGGCCCAATCCCACCCATCTTGACCCAACCCGACAGGTTTACATAGGTTATGTTGACCCAACCCGACATGACACGACTAGGGGTGGCAATCCTTGACCCGACTAGCCAACCCGACCCGAACCCGACCCGAAGTTAGCGGGTTTGGGTTTGCTCTAAACGGGTTCGGGTCATAAACGGGTCGACCCGATTGACCCGTTTATTTAATGGGTCGTGATTGGGTTTGTCCTTACAACCCGATTGACCAGACTTGACCCGTTTACCAAATGGGTCATGTAAACCCGACCCGACCCGACCCGAGCGAACCCGAACCGACCTGACCCAACTTGAACCAACCCAATCCAACCCGGCCCAATCCCACCCGTCTTGACCCAACCTGACAGGTTTACATAGGTTCTGTTGACCCAACCCGATCCAACCCGGCCCAATCCCACCCGTCTTGACCCAACCCGACAGGTTTACATAGGTTCTGTTGACCCAACCCGACATGACACGACTAGGGGTGGCAATCCTTGACCCGACTAGCCAACCCGACCCGAACCCGACCCGAAGTTAGCGGGTTTGGGTTTGCTCTAAACGGGTTCGGGTCATAAACGGGTCGACCCGATTGACCCGTTTATTTAATGGGTCGGGATTGGGTTTGTCCTTACAACCCGATTGACCCGACTTGACCCGTTTACCAAATGGGTCATGTAAACCCGACCCGACCCGACCCGACCCGAGCGAACCCGAACCGACCTGACCCAACTTGAACCAACCCAATCCAACCCGGCCCAATCCCACCCGTCTTGACCCAACCTGACAGGTTTACATAGGTTCTGTTGACCCAATCCGATCCAACCCGGCCCAATCCCACCCGTCTTGACCCAACCCGATAGGTTTACATAGGTTCTGTTGACCCAACCCGACCTGACACGACTAGGGGTGGCAATCCTTGACCCGACCCGCCAACCCGACCCGAACCCGACCCGAAGTTAGCGGGTTTGGGTTTGCTCTAAACGGGTTCGGGTCATAAACGGGTCGACCCGATTGACCCGTTTATTTAATGGGTCGGGATTGGGTTTGTCCTTACAACCCGATTGACCCGACTTGACCCGTTTACCAAATGGGTCATGTAAACCCGACCCGAGCGAACCCGAACCAACCTGACCCAACTTGAACCAACCCAATCCCACCCGTCTTGACCCAACCCGACTGGTTTACATAGGTTTTGTTGACCCAACCCGATCCAACCCGGCCCAATCCCACCCGTCTTGACCCAACCCGACAGGTTTACATAGGTTCTGTTGACCCAACCCGACATGACACGACTAGGGGTGGCAATCCTTGACCCGACTAGCCAACCCGACCCGAAGTTAGCGGGTTTGGGTTTGCTCTAAACGGGTTCGGGTCATAAACGGGTCGACCCGATTGACCCGTTTATTTAATGGGTCGGGATTGGGTTTGTCCTTACAACCCGACTTGACCCGTTTACCAAATGGGTCATGTAAACCCGACCCGATCCGACCCGAGCGAACCCGAACCAACCTGACCCAACTTGAACCAACCCGGCCCAATCCCACCCGTCTTGACCCAACCCGACCTGACACGACCCGATCTGTTGACCCAACCCAACCCGACCTGACACAACCCGATCTGTTGACCCGGCCCAAACCTAACAGGTTTACATAGGTTCTGTTGACCCAACCCGACCTGACACAACCCGATCTGTTGACCCAACCCAACCCGACCTGACACGACCCGACCTGTTTTGGACGCGACACGGCAGACCCGGCATGAAGTTAGCGGGTCCGGGTCTGGGTTTGGGTCAGGGTTAATCACGAAGTTAGCAGACCCGGCAAGAAGTTAGCAGACCCGGCACGAAGTTTACCCCGGCACTCTTGTAAGACCCGTCCACAGTAGAAAGGGGTAAAACCACCACAGCAGAAAAGGGGTAAAACCTCCACAGCAGAAAGGGGTAAAATTGATCCGTCGCTCATGATCCGTCGCTCGTGATCCTTCACTCAAGCTCAAGTTTCTTGTAAGATCCGTCGCTCGCAGGCCTCAAGCTCAAGTTTCTTGTAAGATCCCTTTCATCCCTTCTCTTTCCTATAGAAAATTATTTTTTTCCAATTTTCTCCGGTAGTTTTTAACCTTTGTTCCGATCCCCACGATTATTTATCTGGTCTCACATCGATCGGGGATCTAATCGCTCTAGGTGGGCTTCTAGCCTACCAGATCTGATCGTGATGGGTTATGTGATTTTAGGGTTTCTCCTTTTTGGATTCGATGGTTGGGGGATAATACCAGTAACGTGGGCCCTTGTGGGCCATTTCAAGGGAGCCGGATTAAGGCCTCTGTGGCTGGTTAAGCTCACATAGCCCGATGGATTGGATGCCCAGTGCTCAATCCAAGCCCAGGCTCAAAGATCGATGATTGCCTGTGAGCCAACAACGCATCACAGAAGCCCACCCATAAGTTGTGCATTCTTATTTCTTAGACGTGCAATCTGGCTTGCTGGCACTAGGTAGTGCAAACTGGAAATGCACGACCGTTGTATTATAACCCTGACTCGGTGACTCCCCGACGTCCCCGTCTCCTCTCTCTGCGGCCTTGAGGCCGCTCGGCCCATCCGTCTATTTCAATTTTATTAATCTTTTAGATTGTTTGATTTTCCTATTTTCTTTCTAATTCTCGATTTAATTCATTGTCTTTTGATACTTTATCAAGACAAGCATGAAACGAGCTTATTATCTTAACCAACGCCAAATGCTTTTCGAAGCGTAGAGGCATATTAGCGCTACAAGAAAACCATTTTTGCTAATGAAAGTTACAAACATCGTTGGTAAATTAGAATGGCCTACGATGTTATTCATGTTTGTTTTGTATAAAAAGATTATCATTGATGTTTAGCCTATAGCTAACAAAGAGTTTATTAATGTCTATCAAAGTCTATAGTTGTTTGCAATGGTCTTTAGCAAACTTATGATTCTCCAATATTCGTGGCAGTACAACAACGAGCAAGGCATTCACGAGGGTCAGTTAGAACGTGGATTTCGGTTGTACATGATCGATTCGTCAACAATTACGATAGTCAGATATGGACAAGAGTTGGATGACACTAATTAGGGAGAGATTAAGTCCGCAGTACCGGGCCGGGGTTGATGCATTTATTGAATTTGCAAAAAAGAATATGGGCGAGGGTAGTAGGATTCGGTGCCTGTGCAATAAATGCATGAACCTTGACTGGAGTGAATTTGATATTGTGCAAGGTCACTTGGTCCAATATGGGATTATGGTATCCTATAAGATCTGGTTGCACCATGGGGAACGCCTTGACAATCAACCGGATGATTCGGACGATGAATCGAATGGAGGCGAGGACAATGATAGGGATGAATATCCAGAATTATTGGAAGATCATTACAGGGGGACTTACATGGATTCTGATGCTGTAGAGATGGATCAGGATGTGCGAAACTTTGAAAAAATATTGGAGGCTTCCCAGCGTGAGGTGTATCATAGGCTCGACCTCTAAACGTGTACGCGGTGTTACACGAGGGAAGGCGGTGGAGAAATTGGTAAGGAAAATAGGTCATGCAATTCCCATTCCGATCCCTTCCTCAAGTGGAGTGCCAGAGGGAGAGCATGCGACATCCTTTGCAAATGAGCTCGGAAAAGAGATCCGATCATTTGCACCGGTTCGCAATCATAGCTGGGAAAAAATTGATGCTGTTACTCGAGACTCAATAATTATGAGAGTCCAGGTATTTTTATTAATTCTTACAAATTTAATTACAAGTGTGTCTACTATGAAAATTTATGCTAATTACAATTACAGCAAAGATTTGATATCGGGGATTATGAGAATGATCAAGTCATCCAGGAGTCAGTGAGAAAGATGTGTATGAAACGATATAGGGATTGGAAGCATGAGCTATATGCACACTATCTTGCTTTGCTAGAAAAGGGGGTTCCCGATCCCGAGAACCACCCACCTGCGCGGGTGAATTCTAACGATTGGGTCTTGATGATCAACGAGGTTTGGAAAACTAATACTTGGAAGGTAAAAATCTCGAATTCATTATATTAAATTGCTAAGCTTATGTCATTTATTGTGATTGATTCTATTTACAAGAATATTTTATGTGTTTTTAGACAAAATTATCTAAGACGAAACATAGTCGATCAAAGATTCCCTACAACAGTACGGCTGGTTCTCGATCATTTCCAGCCATGATGTCCCTAATAGTAAGTTTTCCTTTACAAGTTTTTTTTTTAAAACTAAAATATAAGTATTTATCTATGAAATTTCAGAGAGCAAAGAATGATGGACTAGCTCCCCCTTTTCCTGACTTCTACAAAGAAACACACTACAGTAAAAAGAAGGATGGTTGGGTAAACGAGACGGCAAAGGACATCCATGTATGTATCCCAAATTTAAATTTGTTAAATTTATCGATACAAATATATCTTTCTATAACTAATATTGGTTTTATAATTTTTTAAATGATAGGATCGATTAGTCAACAAGACTATCGAACAGTCTCAGCCCGAAGTCATATCCCCCATGACTGAGTTAGAGATTTCAGTTGAAATCCTTGGGAGAAGGTCGGGTTATTTGAAGGGATATGGGATCCACTACATGGGAAGTTCATCTACAAGGACTGCCGCAGAGTCAGCTGCTCGAGATGCCGAGGTCGCAGCCTTGAAGGAGCAAGTGGCTATACAAGCTGAGCAAATGGCTATGCAAGCCCAAAAGACTGCCGATCTTGAGGCTTTAGTGCATCAGATACTAGCACGTGGCATGCCTCAAACGAGTGACGATGGTGCTGATTTTTCTTCAGGATAAGGTAAGACTAATTTTTCAGTTAATACGCTCCTTATTGCTAGTACTTCAAAAAAAAAAAAGACTTAATATCTCTTCTGGTTCGTTGGAATTCAGCTCTTTCCAACATTAGTCCAACTAGTAATGCATATCTTTTCTGCACATTCAAGTTCAAAATTGATGTAGTCCTTAGTAAAATGGCTTTACCTGTGATTCTTCAGCCTTTTAATCATTAGAAATGATTTAGTGCATTTTCAATTAGAAATGATTTGCTGATTTTCTGATTTGCTGATTTTGCTGATTTTGCTGATTTGCTGATTTGCTGATTTTTGCTGATTTTTCTGATTTGCTGATTTTTCTGATTTGCTGATTTCCAATTAGGTTTTTAATTTGCTGATTTTTTGTTTGCAGAAAACGGAGAGATTTCTCAATTTTTTCTGAACATTGGGACACTCTTGTTGGTAGCCTTTTGTTTATAAGGGATGTCTTCCCATTTGTTGTGGGATTTCATAACCTTTTAAGTACATGGCTTATCCATCCCGTTTAGCCATTTATCCATCCCGTTTAGCCTTTTGTTTATAAGGGATGTCTTCCTATTTGTTCCGTATTTACTAGTTTGGGGCCAAGGAGACCCAGGATGAGCCACTAGGTTTGCCATGATGTGAAATATATTGTTGTTAAATGTTAAAAACAGTAAATGGAGAGATTTCTCAATTTTGCTGATTTTCGGATTTGCTGATCTTCAGATTTGCTGATTTTCTGTTTGCAGAAAATGGAGAGATTTCTCAATTTTTTCTGAACATTGGGACACTCTTGTTGGTAGCCTTTTGTTTATAAGGGATGTCTTCCCATCTGTTGTGGGATTTCATGACCTTTTAAATGGCTTACCTATCCCGTTTAGATATGAGATTACATCTTTAGACACTCTAAACAAAAATAACACTCTTAATAGAATGAAAAAATTTGAAGGGAATTCAGTTGATGCCATACAATATATAACTGATGTTGTGAGTGATGGATGACACAGTTGATGTTCACTGCTAACAAGCTTAATATGAGAAAAGTTTTTAAATCATATTAAGCAGTTACTTAGTTTCTGTGTTCATATTTTCTTTTCAATTTCAAACAACATTGTTGTCATTTAGTGCTACTTATTATGTCAAATGCTTATTTCTAACATAGGTAGCTGTACTTAAAGAAGTTGTTATTATCATATAATGCAAATGCAAGAGGTGATGGAGAGATTAAAGATGCCATCAGATGCCATAGTAGACTTCGGTTTTTGTATGCTTTTAGGTTTTTGATATGCCATAGTGGGCTTCAGTTTTTGGTATACTATAGTATGCTTTCAGTTAGAAATGATTTAGTGCATTTCCATAGTGGGCTTCAGTTTTTGGTATGCCCTAGTGGGCTTCAGTTTTTATATGCTTCCTTATTTTTGGTATGCCATAGTGGGCTTCGGTTTTGTATGCTTTCAGCTTTTTGGTATGCCATAATGGGCTTCGGTTTTGTGGGCTTCATGTTTCAATCAGTTGGAATTGGAACACAACCAACAACATGAAGATAAAATATTTTGCACGGCAAGATATCAAACGTTGGAACCTCCCAAGATAGAAATCACAGGTCAATAATGTGTATATTGGCATATTGATCCCATCAAACTGCTCAATGGTCACATATAAATTCACATGTTTCAATTGCATGAATCTGGAAATCTTTCGGCCAATTTTGACAAGAAAAAACCTTGTTTACCTGTAGAGAGATAATTATATAATTATGTTGAACAAAAAAGGGCAACGGAAATACTAACATAAAGCATATGGAAAGAACATGAGAACAAAAATACATTGGCTTGTTCCAATTAGCAACCCTGTTACGAATAGGCATGATTGCAGCCTTCTTTGCGACATCTGTCGTTTGTTGGAACTGATTATTACGAAAATTTGACCTTCTTTGCGCAAGCACGCCCTAAAAACAGAAGTATCACATACATAAACAAATACTGATGGAGGAAAGGAATGCCGGAGACATTGAACAATCCTTACTTGTGAGGAAAGAAAAAAGAAAAAAATCCTAGAGGCCACAAGTCAGATTTGAGACATAAATCCAAAAGCTTACCCCGGTTAATAAGCCATATGCTATTATTTCACACTAAAAAAAAGTAGTAAGACACAATGTTTAGAAACAATATTTATCACTCCATATCAATCAAGACAATCATAATAAAGAAAATAATATCATTCAATAAGACGATAAAACGTAGCATCATTGAACCCTACTTCCTAAGGCCAACCAAATGAGTAATAAGTTCTAGAAGAAATGAACAAAATTGGTTAAATGTTTATTATAATAGACATCCCAAAAATTAGGTAGGTGTAACTGTGCAAGAATACACCCTCGGGATATCAAGTGCAGGAACACCTACTATACTACCAGTTTTGCAAGACACCTACAATGTATACACAACCAGGACTCAGTCTGTGTTCTGTATAACATATTGAATGATGTCCAAGTAAAACACATAGGCAAATGTTCAATAGAGACAAAGAACAAGAGAAATTAAAACATAAATCTTAATGCAAAGCAACACTCTGCATATGAACTTAAAATTACACCACGCTTAGTGGGAGACATCCATATAAACAGTAACATTTCACATTTCATTACGATTCCATATTATACATATTGCAGAACGGCCAAAACCACTAACGATAAAAATGTCAGACAACAAGCTTATCAGCACCAGCCATCTAAAGTATTCAAACAATTCTCGAATCTCATCGAACATTGAGTGTTAACCAACAGACATGTTCTTTAAATAATGATTTTATATCTTATTTTAGAGAATAACACCTTTTATTTTGGGAATATACACTTCACCCCACCCCCACCATAAAGTTCAGTCCAAAATCACTATACGTCCCTGATTTTTTTTTTTTTGGTTCCAAATCCATCCCTATAGCCTTTAACTGTTGGCTGTACCTCCTTCTCTTAACTAAACATTTAGGGGTTAAGTGATTCTGTGCTAAACTTCAAGGGGTAAAATGTAATTTACCCTTTATTCTATGCGGTGCAATAGCAGATTTCTCCCAGTCATCTTGGCAAAAAGGATGAAAAAACATGCTTCCATTCTGGCAAGTATATTTTCTTTCAATCTCAAAAAAAATTCAGAATGTATAGTTTGGGATTTTCTTTACAGAATTTAAAATACCACAATGGAATTCTACATCCTAATCCACTCTCTCCTTGAGCAGCTAGTGGATTCAGAAATCTTACTCTCGAAATACACCTTTCCCTTCAGGACCCACCTTAACTAAGATTTGGTCATTAGAATGTATTCAGAAATCACAGTTAGAAATTCATTTTAGCCTTCAAAGCCTCTATTAAGTGAGATAGAATGCCAGAATGAATATCAAAATCCCAATCGCCAATCACCAATTTAGCAGAGAAGGGAACTTGGAAATACCACTTTCGAAGGACCCCCCTATGAAATTATGAATTTGGTACAAAAAATAAATTTGGAGCTGCCAATACCAAATTCTTTGCGGGACATTGAAAGAAAGACGGAAAGAAGCCATTTTGGTGGGCACCTCTATTTGCCTCGCTGAAGTGGCCAATGACAATAGAGAATTAAAAATAACACTCTTAATAGAATGAAAAAATTTGAAGGGAATGCAGTTGATGCCATACAATGTAATATGTTTCATTACTGAGATTGTGCAATGGGCTCTACATTATCTCCTTTGTGACAATGACTCTATTTTTTATTTTTTTTGAAAAGTACTCTTTCTTCTATTTTGTAAGTAGATGTGGGACTTTGCTTTGTTTTTTTTATTTATTTGTATGTATGTCTTCATTTCAGAATCCACGCACAATCTACATCTCCAAGCCTCCTCCTGGGTAAGATTGGGATCATGGTGGAGTCATGGCATCAGACGTACGGATGGAGAGCTGTTGCCTGCACATGGACGAACGTCCTCCGGCCACCAACTCTGCTACCATCTTTGGCTATTGTTTCAATGTGATGCTTTCCTCTTTGGTTGTAAGACTTTTTTTTTTGGAAAGGATTGTAAGAATGTTATGCAGAGTTTTAATGCTCCTCGTCTTTAGTTAGATGTCTTTGTGGATGGCACAACTTTCCTTCTCAAGAGATCTCCTCTTTGGTTGTAAGACAGTTTTGTAGAGTTTTAATGCTCTTATTTAGTTAGATGTCTGTGTAGATGGCATAATTATCTTTCTTAAGAGATCACTTGCAGTTTGTTATTTTTTTAATGGTTGTGAACATTGTGGGTCATAAACCAAGATCATTGGACACTAAGGTCTTGGTGACAAAAATTCATATATAAAACTTTTTTGTTTTCTTGAATCGATTGTGGATCGAGAGCAATCATAAGTAGTTGGAAATTGAACGGTTTACAATTATAGCAGGTTTGCAACTTTTGCAAGATTCTTTTCTAAATAAAAATAAATAAATAAATATAACTTTTGCCGACACAGTTTGTGCCGGCAAAGGGTATATGTTTTTAAAAAAATTTACTATTGCCGACATATATACTACGTCGGTAAAAGTGCACATTTACCAACGCTATGTACGTGCGTCGGCTAATGTGAACTTTTAGCAACGCATCATGCGTCGACAAAGATTAATCTTTTACCGACAGTCATCTCCTTTCGTCGGTAAATATTTTAAAAATAGTTTAATTACAAAATTATAACACAAAATATTTCGTCGGCGAAGATAACTTTTTTCCGACGCTTTGCTCTTGTGCCGGTAAAAATATACTTTTGCCGACGCATTATGCGTCGGCATAAGTCATTATTTTACCGACGCTTCATAACCGCGTCGGCAAATACTTTCCTAGACGCACTATTACTGACGCAGTGCCGGCGTTGGTTATTGCGTCGGGAAAGAGTTTTCCCGAATTTTATTGATTATTCCCGACGTATTATTTCATCGGGAAATGTGTAATTTGTTGTAGTGCCCACTAAGATAGGGAGATGACCACGTGTGTCTCTGTACTACTTCGGGATTTCCCCTAGTACACGCACACCCCTACGCATATACCGGGCACTAGTACGATGCACACACAGAGCACAGGGTTATTAGGGTTGGACTAATTACTTCCTCTAACTGCGTTTCATGAATCGGGGAAATGGTTCAAGAACCATACAGCATATGGATAAGGTAGAACCTTTAGGAACCAGGGTTCATGGCTTCCTACTTAGACTCGATCGATATACTACCCGAGTGTACCATCAATCCTCTGAGTCTGAATTAACCTACGTAGCCACCTAGACTGCGACGCAGGCTGTACTCCAATTCACCTGGACCTACTATGTTCTCCGTATACCCCTGCTCTCCGCTTAGTAGTGGTAAACTCGATGTCCCTCCATATGGTGCCATAATGCAACTCGAGCGGTGGAGAACACCATTAGACTCAAGTGCTCATATGACTTGGTTCCTTCCAGGTTGACCACATACATCATACCTCCAATTGCTCTTCCGAGTAACCGAATCCGGTCAATAGTCCAACTGATGACCACCTAGCCAGGGTTTAATACGACGTAGGTCAGACCAAGGAACACACCTCCCGTTAGGGGTGTGGATGGCCTGTAGGAGTGGCACGCTGATGCAACACCAGCCGAGTAACCCAGTACACCGTGGTTTTGGATCACGTAACTGAACCCTCATACAGTGGTGCGCCAAAGCACCTCACAACTGGTTAGCCCACCAGATATGGCTCCTCATAGTTTAGGATCATTTTTCCCTATGCAGAAACACGGTTTAATGTACCGGTGTCTGCTCACCAATCTGTGCACCGTGTTGGTTCCGTTTGGCCATAAACATTGTGCCTGGTAATGACCGTGGTGGATACACTCATGCTCTATCATTCCAACAGCTTATCCTGATAGGGTGACTAATCCTAATCAGAGCTGCGAATGTATTTAGGTTACATGAGACCAATCCATTGAGTCTCTCACTCAAGTGGATTACCATGTAGCCATAGCTATCTGTTCTGTAATCAGAACACGTACTAAGGTACGTACCTAGATGCAATCCTAAGCTATCAACTATATACAACTAAACTGTAGGTTTTTACGAGCTGAAGACATCACCAATTCCAATACTGTGTCCCTTCGCTGGTTTGATCGCACAGGGTCTCCCCACGATCAGCCAGCACTCAAAGACACTTGCTATGTACCTCGCAACCGGTTGGGTCAGTAAGAGATTTCCCTCGACTAACTGAAGACAAGACTAGCTCAATCGCACAAGGTCTCCCTACGATCATCTAGCAATGCAAGGTACATGCTCTATGTCCCTTCACTAGCTCGATCGCACAGGGTCTTTCCACGATCAGTTAGCGTTTAAAGTCACCTACTATGCACCCTGCAATCTGTTAAGCCGGTATGAGCTTCGCCTCGACCAACTGAAGACAAGACTAATTTGATTGCATAGGGTCTTCCCACTATCAGCTTGCAACGCAAAGGTGCATGATATGTGTCCCTTCGCTGATTTGATCACACAAGGTTGCCCCACGATCAGCCAGCATGTAAAGGTACATGCTCCGTACCTCACTCAACATAAACAGTCCAAGCTCATCGCCTTGGCACCTAGTTTCGAAGTATGAGACCTTAACCTCGGCACTCAATATAAAAGTCCAAGATCATCGCCTTGGTATCTGGTAGCAAAGTCTTAGCTGGCCTTAACCTTGGCACGAGATGTAGAAGTCCAAACTTACAACCTTGACACTCGACAACGAAAAACGAATCATCTACCTCAATGTTCAAACAAAAATCCAAGTTTACAAACTTGGCATTCATAGAAGTCTAAGGCTCATAGCCCCAGTACCTCTCAGCAATAAGGTCAAGGCCAGATTGCCCAACATACAAAGGCATAAGCTCCGCACCCTTATTACGTCTGACGGCAGAAGACATTCAGAGGTGTGAAGACATACAAACATCAAGACAGTCAACGGTCGACCATCCGGTGGTGACCAATCATCTCAACATGTCGGCCACAATTCAATGCAATTTCTGCGAGATTCAGCCATAAATACAGACCCCCTAGACCGTTACCGATTAGCAGCAATCGATCGGTCGGCTCTGGGCCGGAGGTTGCCCATTTTTGCCCATGCACTCGATGCCGGGTAGATGCTGACAGGCTCCGACACACATCTTTTGGAGGCGGTCTGGCAGTTAGGCCGAATCGCACTCTGGACCAGTTAGCGAATTACACTCTGACTTGGTCGGCAGACAATAGACGGCTGTGATAGGAAACCCGACACTGACGTCCGTTCATAGCATGCCGAGAGCATGAGATCAACGGCTGGGATTCGCACTTGCAGGGGAGCCCAACTTCAATACATGGGACTTCTCCAACTTAAGAGAGGAAATCTCATTGAGACCTCAACTTTGCATTTCAAACCAATTTAAATTGGCATTCACCCATTCAAAAGGGAGTAAAGAGGAGAACATGTGGTCAACTACCAAGTGAGTAGAATGACATTTTGTCCACATGCATATCCCACCTCCACCACCCATCTAGTTTTCCATGGAGTCATTCTAAGGCCATGGAATGAACCCCAGTTGGGAATCGATCAACTTATCCAAGTCTTTCATGACTTGTGGTAAACGTGCTTCATCAGCTCAACGTCACATGCTGTCATCCCAGTTTGGGATTGATGAATGTGTGGGACCACTTAAGTACCTGGACATTCCTATCTCTGGTAAGCGTATTTGCTCACATGATCAGGTGGCTTTTGTACTTAGGGTCTGTTCTTTTAGTTTCCTAAGAAATAAAATAAAAAATAATAATTTATGCAGAAATTATTTTCATGCCGTTTAATTTTCGTTGTTCTTTTAGCAGGAAAATAAAAGGAAGAAATCAAACACAATGAAAATCTATTAGATTTTCACTGTTCTTTATAGCAGGAAAATGATGGGAAGAAATCTAAACAGTTTGCAGAAAAATAATGGGACAACAGCAACAAATAGAACAAACAGTCTTCAGATTTTTTTGTTTGCTACCAAAATAGGTCTGAACGGGCTGCAGAAGTTGTACCTCCATTGATAATTTTACAGGCTAGAAAATTCTGGTACATGGGATTTGCTGGAGTGAGTCCGAACAGGATTCACAGAGCTGCAGCCCGAGGAGTGCAGTAGAGTGCAGTGCAATGCTGCTGTCTGGGAATTAGCTTTCCCACCGCACTCCAGCCTAAAGAATGGGGAGCCAGTGTGTTTGCTGCAGAAAACTAATGTACACAAAGCCGGAACAGGATCTGGCGTCAGTCCGACTCCGCTGCTGCGCTGGAGGTGTTGGACATAGGTAGAGCCGATAGCGGCGAACGAAGAAGAAGATACAGAGCTGGTCCCACAAACGGAATCAGCGCCACGGGCAGAAGCCACGAACCTTTATCGACCCTGCTATTTGAGAACCAAGTTTATGCTTCCTACCTCGCCGTAAATCATTATAGGTGTGTTGAGCATTGCTTTATGTAGAGAAAGGGATAAAACTGGAAGGCTCACCATTTCCTGGTAGTCATATCATTGTAGACCCAGAAAGGAGCAAAGGCCGATTGCAGCGAGAAATCAAAACAAGTTCGGAAAGGTGGCCGGAGGGGATGAAGATCTGGTCGGAATGATGCCGGAGGGGATGAAAGTTGTGGAGGATATCAGGCAAAAATCGCCTTGGATCATCGGGGCTTTCCGTGATGAACAGAGAAACCCTATTTCTGCTGGTTTATCTCGGATTCTCTTTCCTTGCTCGACAAGGAAACAATTTCAACAGAAAATTCTATTTCCCCTATCTCCTCCCCTAAAAGAACATCGAAAATCAGGGCGGAAACCCTATTTTCGTCCCATTAATGGGTTTCTGCCCTGTTTTCCCTGCAAAAGAACAGACCCTTACATCGTTTTGGAATACCAGCCCCTCTCTTTTGTCCTCGCTGCCCATCCGAGATTGAGAATATTACGCATGCTCTTTTCACCTGTACGTATTCTCGGACGATTTGGCTATGGGTTTTCCCCAAGGCTAATATTTCCTTGGAGGCTCCCTATTCTGTGCATGAGCTGCTTCTACAAATGTTCTTATTGTCCCATTTCTTCATTGTTTTGAGGAATTCCTAGCTTGTCACAGCAATTCGAAGGATTTAAGATGCTCCACCATTGTTAGCATGTCAAATGGCATTCTCCACCAGATGGGGGGTAATCTTACTCAATTTTGACGGATCGGTTCAGCTGCACTCGTCCCTTGCAGACCTGGGTTTTATTTTTAGAGATAGTTCTGGGTCTCTCCTTCTCGCTGGCAGCGGACCTCTTTATACATCTTCCTCTTCTTGTTGCAGAGAAACTTGCCTTACTTTATGGTCTTATGTGTTATTCGTCCTTCTTTGCTCCGCGGCCTTTATGGATAGAGGGTGATTCCCAAGTTGTCATTAATTCTCTACTCGGCCTGGATCCGAGTGATCCCAGTCTCCGGGAATGTTGGTTCCACTTTGGGAAAGCGACATCGACGAAAGCCCGTCATGTTTATCGGGAAGCTAATCAAGTAGCTGATCTTCTTGCTCACAGGGGTTGCCGACTAGCTCGCATTCAATTGCTTTGGGACTGCTGATACTACTGAGCTACTTCGGTTGCTGCTTCAAGATCGTGCAGGGACCGACTTTCCACGTCTTGTTTATGATCCAGGCTAAGCATCTTGTTTTGTTCTGGTTGGAATTGTAATTAGTGTTTTTTGGTTTTATTTGTAGTGCAGTTTAACTGATTTTGAGTCATCCTACAATATTGCAATGGTTGTTGGTAGCAAAGGTATATGAGGACATATGATATATTTAATAAAATATTATATATATATATATATATATACATATGTCGGTTCGGTTCGGTTCGGTTTAGATCGGTTTTGAATTTATAAATCCGTCAACCGATCCAATCATGTCGGTTTTTTAAAAACCCAATCCGATCCAATCCATTGAGTGTATCGAAACCGATCAAAATTGGTCGGTTTGGTTTGGTTTGGATCCTACACAACCCTACGACCGATCCCGTGATCAAAAATCAACAATCAACAACCGATCGATCACCTCCTTCAACCTCTCATGCGACGGACCCCGACGTGATCGGCCAAAAAATGCACAAGATCGAGTGTAACACACCCACTGGCTCTCGATCGCCCAAATCGCGGTCTTTTGGTGGCGAGTGACCGATCGCCCAGATCACGACCATTTGGTGGCGAGTGGTTCGGCGCTAGAACCCCTCTGGCGCTCGATAATCGGCGAATAAACACGTCGATCTATGTCACTAAGTATATGCTGAATCACGATATTTATGTCTTAAAATACTTTGATTACTTGTATTTCTGTGATTTGAGTAAAAGAGCCACAACTAACAAAAGAGTACATCAAATGCAACCTAGCAGGGAAAATAACAAAGGGCAGCCACAGGAAGGACAACTCCAAGGGCAACCCCCACGCGACCTCCCCCGTAGACAGAGAAATCATCACCACCAATCGATCGGCTGCGAAGCCCGATTGATCGGGTGCAACCTTCGCAGACAGAGAGTTTGCCACATCCGATCGATCGATCGAGAAGTCCGATTGATCGGACATGACCATCTGAGTCTCCCGACTCCCTAAATCGGATGATCAAGATTTGCTGTGGGACAACTACAACTTGTATGCGTTTGGTAACCTATATATTTGTATTCTCTTGAAGAAACGCATTGAATTTTCGCTTTGAATTTCATCATTCCCAGAAAAGGATCGAGAGAATAAGAAGAAGAGGAGCCACCATAAATCATTCATCATCCTTATCAACACCTTCGTCGTCACCTCCACCATGAGCAGTTAACCCCTTTTAGGGCTTCGATGAAGCGGCGAAGCCCTAGCTTTATTCTAGTAATTTTTATACACTTTTAGGATTTTTATAATTCCAATTGGAGATTAGTTTGACAAAGATCTCGTAATTTATAATTCGTTGTTCGTTTTCTCGTTTTGCATGCTTCAATTATGAAATCTATATCATTGAAGTCGAATAGAACTTATATTTGTCTTGCTCCGTTCCTTTAATGCTCCTTACCATCTCGCAAGAGATGCGCCATCGCTAGGAAGACGGTGTGTGCCCTAAAAAGACGAACCGTGCTAAACTAAGATGGCGCATGCCATGTGCGTGATGGTAAGACATATATCGCTTAGTTTATTATTCTTCTATGTGCTAAGAGGAGACGATACGTGCCCCCAAAGGACGGATTGTGCCGACTGAAGATAATTCATGCCGTCAAAGATAATAATTGCTGTTGAGATTCCGTTACGATTTTCAATCGTAACGGATCGAAATGCTCCATTGGAATTAACAAACCTTAATCGGTATAGTTAGACTAGTTCATGACTAGTGGTGGATTATCCGCCCTAGACTCTCTCCACTTGATCTCTCTCTTTAATTTAATCACTTAATATTAGTTTTAGTTAATTTTATAAATTAGCACACAAACTTTCTTTCTTTAATTGCTTTAATCCTTAGAATTAGACCCAAGTTTTGTAATCTCAATCCCTGAGGATGATACCAGTATTTAATCCTTTACTGCAAATGATTCGGCTAAAGATACTGGTGTGATTGGAGATGATCACCCGACCCCCTCGACCTCGGTCGGTTGGCGGAGGCCGATCGACTGACCGGTTGATCGATCGGTCGCCAATTAATAAGAATCGAGTGCCAGAACCCCTCTAGCACTCGACCCCCTCGACCTCAGTCGGTTGGCGACGACCAACACCCGACCGACCGACCGATCGGTCGGTCGCTAGCACCCAACCGACCGGTCAATCGGTTGACCGCCAATCCTAAAGGATTAGTCGCCATAACCCCTCTAGCACCTAACTCCCTCAACCTCGGTCGGTTGACGAAGGCCGACTGACCAATCGATCGCTCACCAGCGCCATACCGGCTTGTTGATCGGTCGACCGCCAATTTACAAGGATTGGCCACTAGAACCCTTCTAGTGCCCGACACCCTCGACCTTGGTCGGTTAGCAAAGACCAACTGACCAACACCCGACCGACCGGTCGATCGATCAGCCGCCAATTCACGAGGATTGGGCACCAGAACCCCATTAGCACCCTACCCCATCGACCTCTGTCGGTTGGCGGAGATCAACCGACCAATCAATTGGTCGCCAGCGCTCGACCGACTGATCGATCGACAAGTCGAGCGCCAGAACCCCTCTGGCGCCCAACCCCCTCGACCCCGGTCAATCACGATCGACCAACTGACCGACTTATTGACTGACTGACCAACCATGATCAGCATGTCGGCCCTTCGCCCTATCGACTGGACCCCCCCAATTGCGCTGCCCCAACACCTTCTATGGTCGACCCTTGGCAGAGGGTCGAAGTCAGCAAACACGATGGTCGACGTTGGGTAGCGAGCCAGTAGACAGAACTCTGATCGGCCCTTGGCAGGGGATCGGCAAACACTACGATCGACCCCAGACAATGAGCCAGCAAACGATACGGTCAGCCCTTGGCAGGGAGTCGGCAGATTGTTTCCAAACGCTCGTCAATTCACCTCAACATCGACAAACCAACCTTGCACAATCGAGTCCCAGCCAGCTAGATTAACACCTGGCTAGCTGGGACGAGATAATTATGGGTGCAAATACTGGCTAACGCCCGATGGTAGGACCTGCTTGACTTTCCTGGGGTCCACGAGGACGATAGTGGAACCCACTAGCCCTGCTTGGGGACCACAGAGACAACAGTGAGATCCACATACCAACCCTGCTTGGGGCCCACGGAGACGACAATGGGACCCACCAGCACTGCCTAGGGCCACGAGGAGACTATTCGAAGCTCGATACAACAGGCCACAGAAACTGCCCTGGGACCCGATATTCCCCAAACCTCTATAAATAGCAGACCAAACCGATAATCCAGATCGGATCCTCATTCAATATCCCAATTTCCATTCTAGAGATCTTCCTTCAGCTATTAAGAGTTGCAGAGCTCTGGCTGTGGAATGATCTCCTCTTCTAGCCTACTTTGCCCTCTATCTACTTGTACAAGCACTCCCTGTCGAGAGTAGCTCTACTTTTTTCAGAGTTAGTGGATGTAGACACACAAATTGTGTCTAACCCGGACCCGACTCGCATGCCAATCCGGAGGCAAACCCGACACACACTCCGACGCGGACCTGACTCGTATGCACCAAATCGGAGGCGAACCCGACACACTCTCCGACCCGGACCCAACTCGCGCCCGACAAGGTAACCGGGCAAGCCCACCCTTAGGTGGGGCCCACCCGGCCGGCCCCTACTAGAGACCCGAACCCCATGGGGGCCGGCCCCTAGTAGGGATCCGAACCCCATGGGGACCGGTCGGCCTTGCAAGGAAAAAGAAAAGGAAGGAAAGAAAAGAAAAGAAAAGGAAAGAAAAGAAAGGAAAGAAAAGAAAAAGGAAAGAAAAGGAAAGGAAAGAGAAGAAAGAAAAGGAAAGAACTACCGCCATGCGCGGGGGGAGGTTGCGTATGACGTCTGCTCATATGCGGATTTGTGCCGATCCCTCGATCTGATGGACAAGAAGAAGAGTAGGGTCGCCATCGATTTCGTGTGCAAAATCCAGCCATAAATACCCTGCCAGGAAAGGAAAGCAAATAAATGTTATTCCCCTCATCAATGGATGAATAAATTCTAGGTAATTATGAGGGAGATATTAAAGGGATTTAAAATTAAAACTTCCCATATCTCTCCCCCCTCCCCTTTTGCCTATAAATAGAGGGGGTGGGGGAAGGCTCAATAGATCGAAGATTGAAGACAAAGCGAGGAAGCTCTGCAGAAAAGGTGGCACTTCTTCATCGACCCAAGGCTTCATGAGGCACGGGCAAGCTTGTCCCTTCGGGATCGGCTTAGTCCATTGAAAGCCATCATCAACGTGAAGACCCTTGCACAAGAAAATCAAGACTTCGACTCCGTGCACGAAGAAGAAAGCTCAGAGAAGAAGACCCTTCGACTCCGAAGACGCCAGAAGCAAAGGCCGGAGAAAAAGCTCGGAGCAGCACTACCCCGTCGGCTCCAACAAACCCTCTACTCCGATCAAGCTCCAAAGCCCGGAGAAGAGGAACAAAGCATCATCACCCCATCGCCTTCGACAAACGTCTGCTCTATCCACGAAGAAGAAAGCCTGGAGAGGACTACTTGAAGCGTCGCTACCCCCGTCGTCATCATCGACAAAAGCCGACGCTACAACCGTCGCACGGAGACCATCGCCACCCCTGCCGTCTTCATCAACAAAAGCCGACGCTACAACCGTCGCACGGAGATCGGTGCTACCCCCACTATCTTCAAAAGCATTCTTCGACTCCGATCACGCCAAAGAAGCCAGGAGAAGAAGAAAAGTCCCGCCGACACCCGAACCGTCGAAGCACCGAAGAAGTAGCCCACATCGTTCGAGAAGAAGACCGAGTTGACGCTGAAGCCAAAGCCCACGCAAGAAGCCAAAGCAAAAGCCCCGGTAAAGCCCGTGCCAAAGCAACGCAAGTGCCAAAGCCAAGCGACTACGTCGGTCTCGAGCAAAAGCACCGCACATTCTAGCCGATACGATGCAAAGTCCGGAAGAACAAAAGCATCGCAAGTCTCCCCGTCTACGTCCAAGCGCACGCGCCAAAGCAAAGCAAAAGCCAGAGCCATGCCAAAGTCAAGCCAAAGCCGAAAGCCAAAGCCAAAGCCGATGCTAAAAGCACGATCGACGTCGCGAACCGACGATCAAGGACGCCGAGGTCAAGCAAGGAGTGAGAAAGACACGAAGACCGAGGAACGAAGCTGAAGACCCCCTAGCCGAGGAAGCGCGAAGCACGGAAGGGACCAAAGAAACAGCGGATATTCCTTAGCCTCTCAAAAGCCCTCACCTTGTAAAGACCCCTGTCCTGGGCAACCTCTTCAGAGCTCTCGCACGAACACCACGTGGAGACGCGGATCAAAGGGACCCTCCAGAAGATCTCTCCCACAACCCCCTGATCAACACTCGCCGTAACCCGGACTCACCACACCCGAGCCACCCGGGTCCCGGCCACCCTTGTAATCTCGTTTTGTACAATAAAGACGACCCGTATCTTTTCCGCGCATACAAATTTTTGGCACGCCCGGTGGGACCTCCTTTCCTTTCATCCGTACGGCTGAAGAAGTCACTCCAAGTTCGCAATGGCCGGGACAAACAACGATGCGTTTGCTCCAAGCCTTTCACCAATCGCTGAGTCTCCTCTACTCCGACACGGTGATCCAGCCAACCCGGAGGGTGATGCTCCTCCGATGGTATGCGTCTACACTCGGCGTACTCGAACTCTTGCGGATGTCTTCATGCCAGAAACTGTTGCCGAAGATACTCGCCAAAGCACTGATGAGGCCTTGGTGCATGAAGAAACAAGCCTCGATCCTGGAGTTTATGTCCAGAAGTTTGGGGAGGACCAGCCCCAATCCCGAGCCCGTTCGGGTTCTCCAGCGCAAGTTGCACCTCCTCTGCAGGGGGAAAACATCAATCATCAACCAGAAGCAAGTCGGCGCAACTACGTCTCCGACGATGACGGCGAGGATGCTAGCATGCAATATCGAGACGTCCTCCGTCACCATCCTCCGTCCGCTCTCCAACTCCAAGTCATGCAGATGAGCGAGTACATGGCGCAGATTACTCGGTTGATGGAAGAGAAGGATCGTCACATCAATACTCTGCTTCAAAAGCTTAGCACAAAGGACGCTGCAGCAGTCAGTCAACCCCTTGCTTCTCCAGTAGCCGCTCCAGCTCCGTCTTCAACTCCCGCTCTTGCAGAGGTTGTTCCGACGATTCAAGCAGTTACTCCAGCACTCTCATCGGTTCCCATCCCAGCGGAAGTCGTCTCGCCCGCACCAGCCTCGGTGGCCACACAACCTCTGGCAACAACAACGATGAATGCTCAGCAAGTACAAGCGTTGGTAGCCGACATGATGCGCTCCCACGGCAGTGGCCTTCCTCCGATCACGGTGGCATACTCGAAACCTTACACCGCGAGGATCCAACAGCTGTGTTTCCCAGTCGGATTCCAACCACCAAAGTTCCAGCACTTCGACGGAAAGAGAAATCCAAGACAGCACGTTGCTCACTTCATCAAAACTTGCAACAATACCGGCACATATGGCGACGAGATGGTGAAACAGTTCGTTAACACCCTCAAAGGTAATGCTTTTGACTGGTACGTTGATCTTCCTCCAGGGACCATCGACAGCTGGGATCAGATGGAGAGGGAGTTCCTCAATCACTTCTACAGCACCAGATGCACCGTCAGCATGACTGAACTCACCACCGTCAAGCAAAGGAAAGACGAGCCGGTGATCGACTACATCGATAGATGGAGGAACCTCGCGCTGAATTCACGAGACCGCTTGTCTGAAGACTCGGCCATCGAGATGTGCACCCAAGGCATGCACTGGGGCCTACTCTACATCCTCAAGGGTATCAAACCTCGGTCTTTCGAAGAACTCGCAACTCGGGCTCACGACATGGAACTCAACCTAGCAAGCCGCGGGGACTCGAAGAACAAGGACTTCCTGAAGGTAGAGAAGAAGGACAAGCCGCAAGCACCGAAACCAAAGCAAGCCAATGTTGCCGACATCGCTTCAACCTCCAAGCCGCTCAAGATCGGTGGCAAGCCGGATCAGAAGAAGGGCATCGCCATACCACCGCCTTCGCCGCCAAGACAAAGGATGACTCTCGAGGAGCTCGAAGCCAAGGAGTACCCCTTCCCAGACTCGGAAGTCTCCTCCATGTTCAATCAACTGCTGCAAGAGAAGATGATAGAGCTCCCTCCTTCGAAGAGGTCCGAGCAGATGCATCGCATTGACGACCCTCTCTTCTGCAAATACCACCGGGTGGTAAGTCATCCCATCGAAAGATGCTTCATCTTCAAGGAAAGAATCATGGCGCTCGCAAAGCAAGAAAAGATAGAAAGTGACACCGGCCAACATGACGTCCATCACCTTCGGCTCCTTCTCGCTGGTACTCGTTGCTGCGTGGCGAAGCGCGCCCAAATTGCGCATCAACCGTCAAAGGCCAACCGCTAAGTTAATTTCCCAACCGAGAGTCTCGAAGCGACGTCAACGTACTCCTGCGCTCACCGAGGAAGAAACACCGCTGCCCTGGGGGCAACCATCGCTCACGCTAGCACCTCTTCCAAGCAATGCTACATCCCAGCGAGCGCTCCAAAGGAGATACGAGCAAGGGGATCCAGAAGTCGGTCTGCTGGGCCAGCCTTCGGGGAAGTTCAACTATTACGTCCTCTACTCGAAGCCTTCGTCCGTTTCAATTGGAGAAATCAAGCCCACCGGCTGGCAATCAAAAGATGAGCCAATGAAGCCTCAGGAAGAGCAAGGCCCTTCCAGTCAAGCTACGTCCCAATACGTTCTCCGAAAAAGATACGAGCAGGGAGATCCAGAAGTCAGTCTGTTGGGTCAGCCTTCGGGGAAGTTCGACTATTACGTCCACTACTCAAGGCCTCCGTCCGTTTCGATTGAAGAAATCAAGCCCACTGGTTGGGGGTCGGAAGACGAGCCAGCAAAGTCTCTTAAGAAACAAGTGTCTGCAAGGGAACCAGTTGCTGCTGCCAATCATTATTTTAGCGGAGGAGAATCCACCGACGAAGAGGCATGGGTCATGCTACCCCGACGACGAAAGCCACGACAAGAAAAGCAGCACAAGTTAGACCGTGTGATGAGGAGGCTTCCCGAGCGGAAGACCTACAAGAAGAAAAGCAAGACTCCAGGGAGGAAGGCGTTCAAAGTGTGGCCGGCAAGCCAAGACGATCTCCTCCAACAGAACCTTCCAGAACCAGCAACCTTGCAAGAATTCTTCCCCGATCACTTCCTCCCAGTTGATCAACACATCAGGGTGTCTTGTTGCATGGTCGAAGTCCATAAGGCGTTGGAAGAAAAAGGCAAAGTCGAGACATCTGAGGAGGGCGACTCCACTGATGAGGGAGACGATTCCGACAAAGGGGGCACCGCCTCTCATGACGAAGTAATCCTGCACTTGCCGCTCGTAGAAGCTTTGCATCTTCCAAAGAAGGCTCGCCTAGCAATGGCTGCGGTCTTGACCGACCCAGACAGCTACAAGAGGAAAAGGAAGTACGACCAGAAGGGCAAAGCTGTGCCTCGTGTGATGCAACGGTAACCTTTTCGGATGAGGACTTGCAACTCGGAACATGACTGTACAACCGGCCTGTCTACGTCTCGGGATACATCAAAGAGAAGCCGGTAAACCGAATTTTGCTGGACTGTGGCTCCGCCGTCAATATCATGCCTATCCAGACAATGCGGCAACTCAGCATCACCAATGACCAGCTCTCGCCCAGTCAGTTGGTCATTCAAGGGTTCAACCAGGGCGGACAGTCCACCGTCGGAATCATCCGCCTGAAGCTTTCAATCGGCCCGCTAGATACAACGGTCCTCTTCCACATCATCGATTGCCAGACGTCATATCGCCTCCTGTTAGAAAGGCCATGGATACACGAAAATAGCGTCGTAGTGTCCACCTGGCACCAATGCCTCAAGTACTACGAAGAAGGCATGGAGAGGTGCATAGTTGCGGATAATAAGCCATTCAACGAGGCCGAGGCACATTTGGCCGACGCTAAGTTCTACCAAGCGAAGGACCTAGTCGCGGAAGTTCTTCCAGCTAAAGTCCCTCGAGCCCAGAAGATTGAAGAAGTGAAGCAGGATAAGACTCCTCTTCTCGCAAATCCAGTGCGACCTTCCGACAAAGCAAGACTTGAGGTCCAAGAAGCGCCAAAACCTAGGCAAAGGATGCACATCAATTCCGAGCCTAGAGCCATGCAACATACCCCGTTGCCCGTCCAAACGACACCAGTCCTGCGGCTCGCACCCCAGTGGCTCCGTAAAGCTGAGCGATCGCCTTCTACTCCGGCAAGAAATCTGGCCCCGTCGTTATCGCAGGCCAACGTCGTCACTCTGCAAGAAATGACGTTGCCATTACCTAGCCTGACGCAAGCTCCGAACCCGAGCAGACCTGTCGAATCAGTCGACCCCAATCAGCTTGGATTCAAGCCGAAAGGAAGTTGGGGGCAAAATGCTGCTAAGTTGCTGTTCAAAGCCAGCTACGACAGAGAAAGCGCCATGGGCACACTTCCCTCAGCAGCAACTCCACATGGGATGACGAGAACTCAAGCTCGGCTGTTTCAAAACGGTGAACAAATTCTCCTGAACCGCCGAGACATTGGCTCCAGTCAAGCTCCGTTGGTCGTCAGAACCGCAGCGAAGAAGACCTTCACCTCCAACTACATCGGGGCGAAGATGGTAGACAAAGCAGCTAAAGGATTGACAATCTCCGATGCACGCTCTACCTATGCCAGCTATCCCGACAGCAAAAGAAGACAGCGACGAGCTCGGTGCCAAGCCTTACTCCATAAGCAAAACAAAAGCAATCAAAGCCAGTCGAATCTAAAGCGCACATCCGTGTTCGAAAGGCTCAGGCCAGTCAAGCAATCAAAGAAGAAGTCGGTGTTTGATCGTTTGGGAATGCCAGTCAAGGGTGTCATTTCAACACCCGCCCACCCACCCATGGCAGCCGTCAACCATATCTCCGTCATCGAAACTGACAACGGTGATACTTCTACTTCGAACGACGAGTTGCAAGAAGCCCCGCCAGTTCTCGCAGAAGGGGGCAGTCCACCGTTGATGACTCAAAGAAGGGGGCAGTCCAAGAAGACGACGATGGCATGCTCCTTCAGTTCCTAGGGCCAAATCCTTACTGTCTTGGGGGCAACCGCCTCTCATGCAAGTACTCCCTTTTCCAAACAAAGCTACATTCCGGCACATGCTCAAAGCGAGAGATGAACAAAGAAGCCCTACAGTCAACCTGCTAGGCCAACCATCAGGTAAGTTCGACTTCTATGTCCTCTACTCCAGGCCTCCTTCGATTCCAAACGAAGAAATCAAGCCAACCGGCTGGGGATCAGAAGACGAATCGGTATAGTCTCTAGAAGAGCAAGTCCTTCTGATCAAAGAAGAGCCTTCAGTCGCAGCACCAATTCTTCACCTTGGCGAGGAGGATCTTACTGATAAAAACACACAGGCTATGGCGCCTCGAAGGAGAAGGCCACGACGATCAAGCTACATGATAGCATGTCTGGCTAACCACAAGAAAGACCGGGCGACAAGAAAACTCCCCAGAAGAAAGTCCTTCAAGAAAAAGAATGAAGCTCCAGGAAGAAAGACGCCCGAAGTACCACCAGCAACTCCAAAAAATCTTCTCCAGCAAATATGCCCAAAGCTGGCGACACTCCAGGAGTTCTTTCCCAATCGCTTCCTTGAAGCTGATCAAGACTTCAAGGTCTCCTGCTACGTGATGGAAGTCCACCAAGTGCTCCGGGAAGTCAATGAAGAAAGCGACACCAATATCAAAAGCATGGGGAGAAGCATCACTGCCAACGACAAACTGTTCAACGAGGCTGAAGCACACCTTGCTGACGTCCAGGTCCACCAGGCCAAAGACCCCATTGCAGAAGCTCCTCCAGCAAAGGCTCCACGAGCCCAGGAAGTTAAAGTAGTTGTGAAAGACAAAAGCTCTCCACTTGCAAAACTAGTGACATCCTCCAGCCAGACAGTGCACAAAGACAAAGAAGTGCCAGCATCAAGACGGAAAATTCACATCAACTTCAAATCAAGCTCGATGCGATGCGTTCCGTTGCTTGCTCAAGCTGCTTCAGTCCTGCAGCTCGTACCTCAGTGGCTTCGCAAACCAGGACGATCGCCTTCCACTCCAGCAAAGGAACCAGCGTCATCTTTCTTCGGGGCCAACTTCAGCACTTTGCAAGAGATGACACTACCGTTACGTGGTCTGTTGCACGTCTCAAGCTCAACTGAGTCTTCCGAGTATATCAGCTCTGAGCAACTCGCAATCAAGCCAGAAAATACTCGGGGGCAAAACTCCACCGAGTTGATGCTCAGATCCAGCCGCAGCAAAGAAAGCATGGCGCACATGGGTTCACTACCCTCAGCTGCCATACCACATCGCCTGACAAAGACTCAAGCTTGCCTCTTCAAAAGCGGTGAACGAATCCTTCCAAATCGTCGAGGCATCGACTCCAGTCAAACTCCAGCAATCATCAAAACTCCAGTCAAGAAGGTCTTCACTTCTAACTACATTGAAGCGAAGAAGACGGGCGACAGCTGCGAACCAGTGGCGACTCTGCCTACCAGCGGCAAGTCCCTCAAAAGGTACTTTGCCTAGCGCAAGGTTACCCCCCTTGCCCAAAAAAAAAAAGAGAATAAACGAACTACGTGCGACTTGATCCCTCCCAGTAGGGTACGTAGGCAGCCTACAAAGGTTCAGTCCAGACAAAAAAAGAAACATCCCTAGCATCGTCCCAGAAGACCAGCCCAGAGAAGAGCAAGTGCAAATCCACAAGCGACTTCTCCTGCGGGAGTGGTGCCTTCGCTTCCCCTTGTGCCTTTTCAGGATTCGAGCTTCGAGAGTTTGGCTTTGCCGAGGTGAGTTGCTGAGGACCTCTCCTACGGAAGTGGCGCTTTCGCTTCCCCTTGTGCCTTTTCAGGATGCGAGCTTTCGCTTGACCCGGTGGGGTGTCGACTCCTGGCCTCGGGGGGACGTTTAGCGGCTTTGAGACGAAGGATTCTTTGACGGCTCGGAGGTAGAGGACTCTTCGACGACTTAGAGATGAAGGCTCTTCAGCGGAGTGCTATCATCTTCTTGGTGCGGGAGCGTAATGATAACGGCACGTTGAGAGGACAAGATGAAGCCGAGTGTGGTGACGCTCGCTTGGTGCGAGGACGAGGCGGAGACTTCAGAGGCCAGGGAAGGAGGCTCTTTCGGTTTTGTTTTTTTTTTTTGAAGGATGCGGTTGTCGCCGATGTATCCGCCTATCTTCGGGTTACTGCATTTGACTTCAGTGGCAGTTCTAATCCTTCGAGTCTTTGAATTTGAGGGACTGATGACCTTCGGATGGGCCTGAGCTTTTGCACGAGCCTGACAGATTTCAAGGCGGACGACTCTTTGTTTGCAGAGTAGACGCACACCTTCTTGGAGGGTGGTGAGCTTCGTTACTTACGACGGTCTTTGCTGGAGGACGCTTCCTTGGGCTTAGCTGCGACCGAGGCAGAGAGACGTCGGCTGGGGGGGTTTCACACTCTTGCTATTACAGACTTGGTTCGGATGCAGAAGAAGGTGGAGGTCACTCGTGCGTCGCTTCAGAAGTCGGAGTCCCATTTGGGGGATGCTCAAGCGACCGATAAGACATCTGGAGCAGAGTTCACGAAATAGCGAGAAGGGCTGACGAAGTGCCGAAAGCTGGTGGAGCGATCAAAAAGGCTTCCGTAGTGAACCTTGCGAAGCAGCGTGCATAGTCGGCGATGCGTCGGAAGTTGACGGCTTTTCTACCTCTGGAGTTGCAACGCGTGTAAGCTGTGGGAGGCGAGCTGCTTCGGCGCCTTAAAGACTTTGACTTTCTTGTCAGCAACTCACCTCGGCAAAGCCAAAACCTTCGAAGCTCGAATCCTGAAAAGGCACGAGGGGAAGCGAAGGCGTCACTCCCGCAGGAGAAGTCCTCAGCAACTCACCTCGGCAAAGCCAAACTCTCGAAGCTCGAATCCTGAAAAGGCACAAGGGGAAGCGAAGGCGCCACTCCCGCAGGAGAAGTCCTCAGCAACTCACCTCGGCAAAGCCAAAACCTTTGAAGCTTGAATCCTGAAAAGGCACGAGGGGAAGCGAAGGCACCACTCCCGTAGGAGAGGTCCTCAGCAACTCACCCCGGCGAAGCCAAACTCTCGAAAGCTCGCGTCCTGAAAAGGCACAAGGGGAAGCGAAGGCGCCACTCCCGCAGGAGAAGTCCTCAGCAACTCACCTCGGCAAAGCCAAAACCTTCGAAGCTCGAATCCTGAAAAGGCACAAGGGGAAGCGAAGGCGCTACTCCCACAGGAGAAGTCCTCAGCAACTCACCTCGGCAAAGCCAAACTCTCAAAGATCGAATCCTGAAAAGGCACAAGGGGAAGCGAAGGCACCACTCCCGTAGGAGAAGTCCTCAGCAGCTCACCTCGGCAAAGCCAAAACCTTTGAAGCTCGAATCCTGAAAAGGCACGAGGGGAAGCAAAGGCACCACTCCCGTAGGAAAGGTCCTCAGCAACTCACCCCGGCAAAGCCAAACTCTCGAAAGCTTGCGTCCTGAAAAGGCACAAGGGGAAGCGAAGGTGCCACTCCCGCAGGAGAAGTCCTCAGCAACTCACCCCGGTGAAGCCAAACTCTTGAAGCTCGAATCCTGAAAAGACACAAGCGAAAGCAAGTCAAGTCTGGTGGAAAATCCAGGCAAAAAAAAAAAATCAATCAAGGGGCCTACATCCCCTTCTTCTTTTTTTCAGGGAGACCCATGTCGGCCAACTACTCCAGCCTCGCGCCCACCGCTCCGCCCGTGTCGGAACTTGCGTTGCCTGAGCTATGCAGCCGGCCAACGCTTGGGGCTTGCACTCGCCGCCAAGCCGGAGCCACAGCCGCCTGCCAGCCCGGCCTTCGCCAACCCGCTCAAGGCACCCCTGCGCCACACGGTGCCCGCACACTACTCTTGCTGCTTGAAGCCTAGCCACCCTTCGCCAACCCGCTCAAGGCACCTCTGCGCCGCGCGGTGGCCGCACACCACTCGCGCCGCTTGAAGCCTGGCCACCGCCCGCCTATGCCGCACCGGCGCCGCTCCGCACGCCCGTCGCCCGCACCACGTACACGTGCCACCCGCAGCTCGGCCCATGCCGCCTGCACTCGACCCCGCGCGCCATGCCGCAGCTGCGCCCCATACCCCGGCCATCACCGCTCGCCTGCGCCCCGGCCTCCGCGCCCGGCGCTGCGCCTTGCACCCGAAGCCGCAGGCCACCGCTACCTCGTTCCGCGTCGTACCAGGCACCACCCGCGCCTCGCCTGCGACCGCCGCGGCCTACGACAGTCACCCGCGTGCGCCCCATGCCGCGCGCGCCATAACCCGCCGCTGCCTGCTCCGATAGCCGCGCCGCCTGCTGCCTTCGCGGACTGGAAACAGAAAAGCGAAAGAAGAAAAAAAAAAAAGGGAAAGAAAGAAAGGAGGACGAAAAAAAAATTAAAAAAAAAAAGGAGGACAGCAGCAGCCCCCTCTCCCCCAATCTGTGCCCGACAGCCAAAGAAGAAGAAGGAAAAAAAAAAAAGGAAGAAAGGAAACAACCAGGGGGGCCCGCAGCCCCCTCCTTCTTCTCCCACGTGACCGAGAAAGGAGGCGGGCGCCTCGGCCTCGCGCCCATCGCGGCCCGGCCTCCGGCCCCGCACCCGGCAGCGCCGCCGCCCGGCCTCCGGCCCTGCACCCAGCGCCGCCCACGCCAGCCGGCCTCCGGCCCTGCACCCGCGCGCCGCCCCCGTCTCGACCCCGCACGCCTTCGTGGACCCCGCGCGCCGCCTCGCCCAGCGCCGCCCGCGCCCGTCAACCACCTGCGCTGTCGCCCCGCGCGCAGCCACCCGCTGCACCCCGCGCCACTGCGCCCTGCGCCGCCGCCGCAACCCGCGCCCCTCGCCGTCGCTGCCGCCTGAGCCCCGGCCAACACCGACCGGGCCCGCCGCTGCCACTGTGCCTCCGCGAGCCAGAAGAACCAGAGATAGAAGAAGAGGAAAGAAAGAAAGAAAAGAAAGAAAAGAAAAGGAAAGAAAGAAAAAGAAAGGAAAGAAAAAAAAGGGGAAAAGAAAAGAAAATGAAAGGAAAGAAAAGAAAGAAAGAAAAAGAAAGGAAAGAAAAAAAAAAGGGGAAAAGAAAAGAAAAGAAAAGGAAAGAAAAGAAAGAAAGAAAAAGAAGGAAAAGGAAGGAAAGAAATAGAAAAGGAAAGGATGGAAAAGAAAAGGAAGAACGGGGGCCCCGGCTCCGAATCCGAACCGCAGCCCCCCTTTCCCTATTAAAACCCACAGCCCCTAAGAAAAAAAGAACCCTCAGGCTGTGATCTTCAACCCGTGCGACATGAGCACGCGCCACCCGCTGCTGCCTCCGTGAGCCACCGGCACCCGCGCCGCGGCACCCTGGCCTCCGCGCACGCCATAGCCAGCCACCGCCGCTGCTACTGTGCTCCGCGCACACAAAGGGGAAGAGACAGAAACAGAGAAAAAAAAAAAAGAGGGGAGCCTCGCCTCGCTTGCAATGGCTCCACCTCCTCCTCGTCGCGCCGAGCTGTCGTCACCATCTTTGACCGCAAAGACTCGCTCCTACCATCATGCTCTCGCACCAAGGAGATGACAACCCATCCGTCGAGGTGCGTCACCATCGCCAACACTCCGCCGAGGTGCATCGCCTTCATCTTCGCGCCTTCATCACCCGCGCGCCGCCATGGGACTCCGTCGAGACATGTTGCCTTCGTCTTCACGCTCCCGTCTCTCCTAAGTCACCTTCGGACATCGTGCAATGGTCGCCGTCGACATTCGCGCCATCTTCAAAGCAAGAGGAAGTCTGCAACGAGAAGAATGATCAAAACCCTAGCAAGGGCCATCGTGCTCCCGCACCGAACAAGGGGTAACAGTCCTCCGCCGAGGTACGCCGTGACCATCCTCGTGCTCCCGTCCTTCCCGAGCCGCCTCTAGGCATCGTGCAACGGTCTCCAAGCATCGAAGAAGTCTTCGTCTCAAGTCGACGGAAGCTTTCGTCCCCAAGTTCTTCATTTCCGCGAGCCGCCAGAGGGGCCTTCATCTCCAAGCCGCCGAAGGATTATTCGTCTTCAAACCGCTGAAGAAGCCTTCATCTCCAAGACACCGAAAAGCCTTCATCTCCACGAGCCGCCAGAGGGGCCTTCGTCTCCAAGCCGCCGAAGGATCCTTCATCTCCAAACCGCCGAAGAAGCCTTCGCCTCCAAGCCATCGAAGAGCCTTCATCTCCGCGAGCCGCTAGAGGAGCCTTTGTCTCCAAGCCGCCGAAGGATCCATCAACTCCAAGCCGCAGAAGAAGCCTTTGTCTTCAAACACCGCGCACCATCGCCACCGCCGACAAAAGAGGTGACACCGGGAAGACGGAGTAAGTCGCGTGCAACCCCAGACAGCACTCTTCCGACGGCGGTCTCCAAGCTCCAGCCTTCCGCAAAAAAAAAAAAAAAAGATAAGGCACATGATGAAAGGGGTAGGGGCTCTTAAATAAGCCAACAGGCCCATCCAAGAAAGAAATCAAGGACAAGTGCTCCGCGCTCCCTACGTGCACAAACCATACACGTTTTTGCCAGCGCACTTATCCTTGAGGGGGCATTTGTAGACACATAAATTGTGTCTAACCCGGACCCGACTCGTATGCACCAATCCGGAGGCAAACCCGACACGCACTCCGATGCGGATCCGACTCGCATGCACCAAATCGGAGGCGAACCCGACACACTCTCCGACCCGGACCCGACTCGCGCCCGACAAGGTAACCGGGCGGGCCCACCCGGTCGGCCCCTACTAGAGACCCGAACCCCATGGGGGTCGGCCCCTAGTAGGGATCCGAACCCCATGGGGGCCGGTCGGCCTTGCAAGGAAAAAGAAAAGAAAGGAAAGAAAAGAAAAGGAAAGGAAAGAAAGGAAAGAAAAGAAAAAGGAAAGAAAAGAAAAGGAAAGAGAAGAAAGAAAAGGAAAGAACTACCGCCATGCGCGGGGGGAGGTTGCGTATGACGTCTGCTCACACGCGGATCTGCGCCGATCCCTCGATCCGACGGACAAGAAGAAGAGCCGGGTCGCCATCGATTTCGTGTGCAAAATCCAGCCATAATTACCCCGCCAGGAAAGGAAAGCAAATAAATGTTATTCCCCTCATCAATGGATGAATAAATCCTGGGTAATTATGAGGGAGATATTAAAGGGATTTAAAATTAAAACTTCCCATATCTCTCCCCCCTCTCCTTTTGCCTATAAATAGAGGGGGTGGGGGAAGGCTCAAGAGGTCGAAGATTGAAGACAAAGCGAGGAAGCTTTGCAGAAAAGGAGGCGCTTCTTCATCGACCCAAGGCTTCACGAGGCACGGGCAAGTCTGTCCCTTCGGGATCGGCTTAGTCCATTGAAAGCCCTCATCAACGTGAAGACCCTTGCACAAGAAAATCAAGACTTCGACTCCGTGCACGAAGAAGAAAGCTCAGAGAAGAAGACCCTTCAACTCCGAAGACACCAGAAGCAAAGGCCGGAGAAGAAGCTCGGAGCGGCACTACCCCGTCGGCTCCAACAAACCCTCTACTCCGATCAAGCTCCAAAGCCCGGAGAAGAGGAACGAAGCGTCATCACCCCATCGCCTTCGACAAACGTTTGCTCCATCCACAAAGAAGAAAGCCTGGAGAGGACTACTTGAAGCGTCGCTACCCTCGCCGTCTTCATCGACAAAAGCCGACACTACAACCGTCGCACGGAGACCGTCGCCACCCCCGCCGTCTTCATCAACAAAAGCCGACGCTACAACCGTCGCACGGAGATCAGTGCTACCCCCACTATCTTCGAAAGTATTCTTCGACTCCGATCACGCCAAAGAAGCCCGGAGAAAAAAAGAAGTCCCGCCGACACCCGGACCGTCGAAGCACCGAAGAAGTAACCCACGTCGTTCGAGAAGAAGACCGAGTTGATGCTGAAGCCAAAGCCCACGGAAGAAGCCAAAGCAAAAGCCCCGGTAAAGTCCGTGCCAAAGCAACGCAAGTGCCAAAGCCAAGCGACTACGTCGATCTCGAGCAAAAGCACCGCACGTTCTAGCCGATACGACGCGAAGTCCGGAAGAACGAAACCATCGCAAGTCTCCCCGTCTACGTCCAAGCGCACGCGACAAAGCAAAGCAAAAGCCAGAGCCACGCCAAAGCCAAGCCAAAGCCGAAAGCCGAAGCCAAAGCCGACGCCAAAAGCACAATCGACGCCGCGAACCGACGATCAAGGACGCCGAGGTCAAGCAAGGAGCGAGGAAGACACGAAGACCAAGGAACGAAGCTGAAGACCCCCTAGCCGAGGAAGCGCGAAGCATGGAAGGGACCAAAGAAACAGCGGATATTCCTTAGCCTCTCAAAAGCTCTCACCTTGTAAAGACCCCTGTCCTGGGCAACCTCTTCAGAGCTCTCGCACGAACACCACGTGGAGACGCGGATCAAAGGGACCCTCCAGAAGATCTCTCCCACAACCCCCTGATCAACACTCGCCGCAACCCGGACTCGCCACACCCGAGCCACCCGGGTCCCGGCCACCCTTGTAATCTCGTTTTGTGCAATAAAGACGACCCGTATCTTTTCCGTGCATACAGTGGATTCAAAGGTTGTCTTACCGCATGGAGACGGAGGCTTCGGCCGAACTTCATCACCACATCATATGTCAACTCTCACTTTATTCTACAGTGTTAGTGTGACAACTCTCAGCACTTCACAGTGCACCGCACTCGAAGTTAACTATCAATCGACTATTAGCGGAAAACCGTATGACGGCCGTAATTTTTCTCTACAGGCGGCACCATTGGCAATGGGATGAACTCGAGGGGGATGCACGACCGTTGGCCACAACCGACTATGGCCACCGTCATCGCCGACTACAACCCGCCCGTCACCGCTCCGTCGGCCACCACCTGCGCTGCCCACTGCCGTCCGTTGGCCACCACCCGCTGTCGCCAGCCTCGATGGCGGGCGGTGGCGGTGACATTCTTCTAGGTTGCATCCCATGGCCCATAGACCCGCCAACCAGGAGATGCCAGGATTTGCCAGCAAGCATCTCCACATGGGTTGTCCTCATTTGTCCCTCATCTTTTATTTTTAGCCCATCCAAATTTGTCCCATGGGGCCCTGCTGACATGGCTTGGGCCCTACTCTTTTTGCATCAGTGGATGTGTTTTCGTCTGCACCGAGATATTCATGGACCAGCCGACGCCAACGCCCACGCCCATTCAAACATTCCCACGGCTTCTCTCAGCATTATTATATGGGAAATTTTATTCGTACCCCAAAAATCTGTAATTAGCCCCAGTCTCCCTATCGTTTCTCAATAACTTACTCAAAAACCCTTTAATACCAACAACGCCCTTTTCTTTTATACCCCAAACCCCAAAGACCTAACTCAATTTGTTTTGTACCCCCAACTCAACCCAATGTCTCTTTGAACTTGCTTAGCCCAAACCCAATCCGTGAGGTTAGCTGGGTTGATCGGGTTGTGCAAGGTGGGTTGACCGGCTTCAATATGGTAGAGGAGAAATATTGCGTTAGGTTCGGGTTGGACTAGGGCTGGCAATTTCGGACCCGACACAAAGTTAGCGGGTCTGGGTGGGTTCGGGTCATAAACGGGTCGACACAATAGACCCGTTTAATAAACGGGTCGGGTCCGGGTTTAGGGTCTGGGCACGATAAACCCGGGAAGACCCGTTTAGTATTCAACGGGTCGGGTCGGGTCTACCCGCAATCTGATACTATAATATATAATACCAACGGGTCTTTCGGGTCGAGTCGGATCGGGTCAACTGAATAGACCCGGGTGGTAAACGGGTCTTATCGGGTCTTAACGGGTCTACCTGTTTATTAGCAGGAGAGGTACGGGTTTAGGATCTAGACACGATTAGTTAAACGGGTCAGGTCCGAGTCTAGGGGTTTTGGACACGACACAAAACTAGACACGACACGACCCATTGCCACCCCTAGGTTGGACTTGGGTTGGGTTCGGGTTCAGGTTGGCCCGCCCTTATGCCTTCAAGTACCAGCCAACTGCATGGGGTTTATTTAAGAGTGGGGTGTATTCAAGAGTGCATATAATTGGGGTATATTTAAGGGGGTATGTGTTTAATTGGGGTATAATCAAGTTGGAGCGGGCTATTTAACTGGGGTGTATTGAAGGTGGGATGTAAGGGGGAAGGATATTTTTGCGATAGGAATGGGGTATGAAGAAAAAGAAAATGGGGTGTGTTAAGTTTGTTGGAAATGGGGGCTAAGTACATATTTTGGGGGTATTAATAAAGTTTTCCTATTATATTAGGTAAATTATACATAGACCCCGGATTGTTTGACTATATCATTTACACCCCCTCATGTTAAAAACCCTACTAATGCCCCCTTATAATTTGATAAATATATCACTTTCACCCCCTCCAGAGGAACTCCCACGAGGTCTATGTTCATGGTTTTTCTAACCATAGGGGGGCATCTGTAGAGTTTTAAACATGGTGTAAGTGATAATCACTCAAACTATGGGGGGTCTATATGTAATTTACCCTGTTATAATTTCAGCTCCAACGTGTTTGGTTGATTTTTCCTTACCCTTGATCTACTCAACTCTCTCTCTCTCTCTCTCTCTCTCCCCTTTTCTTTGACCCTCTCGACTCTCTCTCTCTCTCCCCTTTTCTTTGACCTTCTCGACTCTCTCTCTCTCTCTCTCTCTCTCTCTCTCTCTCTCTCTCTCTCTGTCTCTCGTTTCAATTCCATACTCCATTAGGTTAAGAGCTTAATGGGTCGCAGCAGCCACCACCACCACCAGATCATCAGTACTTTCAATCCAGCGTGCTGTGTGAGGCCTCCCCCCATGAAGAGAGGCACCCCGACGAGGAGCATCAACGACGCCGACGACGGCTACGGCGCCATGGACGGCTTCCCCTACTCTCCCCTCCACTCGATGAGGCCTCTTCGCCGCCATCCATTCGCAGCCGACGAGCCGTCCTCCCCGAGGGTGGGCTGCATGGGACAGATCATCATGGGGGGCAAGGCCTCGCTGTCGTCGCCTCCGGCCGTCACGTGGGGCGGCCGCAAGCTCCTCAAGCTCAGCCGGATGCTGTCCGGGAAGAGCACGGCGAGCCCGCGAGGGAGCTCAAGGGTCGGAGACGACCGCAGCACGCCGCGGGTCAGCGTAGCCGACATGGACCCTCCGCTGCCGGTGGTGAGGCGCGGCGGTACGGGTGGTGCCAACCCTGTCAGCCTGTGGAGTCGGCGGCGGGCCGGAGGGCAAGCCCTGGAGAACCTCCAGATACAGCAGCAGGAGGATTATCAGAGATGGGGAGGCATCAGGTCCCTAGGGTAAGGAGAAAAGCAGCGTTCTTCTTTTTTATATAAATATAAATTTATATTTATTCCAAAGTGTACTTTTATTCAAGGAAAATGAAGATTCATTTTATTTCAGTACAACTTTTTTTTTTTTTTTTTTAGAAATCCCTCTCGGAGATTGGGGGGGGGGGGGGGGGGGGGGGGGGGGCGGTTTCGGCTTGGACCCCTACCTGTATTATTTAAGTACAACCTAAGAAGATCAGATAAGTGAAAGCCAACGCGAAATCACAACCGTCCGTTACACCTATTGACTATTGAGCGATTAATCCCACATAAGCTAAGGGTGAGAGTTATGTGTCTTCATATACCCGTTGCCCCCTCCCCCTGAGGGGGGCACAGGATTAGAGCATCTCCAACCAAAGCCTCCATTTTACCATTGCCAAATGAAAATATTCGAAGAATATTCTAAAATGGAGGCTCTCTATTTAATTTTGGTTAGACTTCAACCATGGCTTCTATTTTGTAATTAATATAATATTTAAGAATTTTAAATAACTTAAAAAATAATAGATATTAGTCTCTTTTCGAATGTCTCGATGAGAGCTTTCCAACGATACCAAATTTGTTAAAAACGGATTAGTGAATTCATAAATACACTTAGTTAAAATATTCGTATACAAATTTTATAAAGGATATATTCGTTACTATATTTAATGCATGCAGTTCTTGGAGGGCTATTTCGATATTTTTAGAAAGTTGAACAAATAGCAAAGGCTGCTACTTGGTTCGGATTCCTGCATTTTTGCCGGCCAAATCGCTTCCCCTGCATTTATGCAGGCCCATATAGCAAGTGATTTGAGCCATCCGTCTATATTAAGACAGGAAACCCCCACCCCTAGGCGATGTGGAACTATTCACTCAACAGCCGCCCGCATTCAAAGCGCATTTCAACCGGTACCTACACGCACATGGAGAGAGAGAGGCGTTAGCAGGTGGAGGTCCACTCGAGGGGAGATGGGGTGGGGCCAACTTTGATACCAAGTCACTAATCACGTGCCCCCTCAAAACCGGCTATGAGGGGGAGGGGGCAACTGGTATATGAAGACACAGATCTCGCACCCTTAATCGATGTGAGACTATCCGCTCAACAACACCCAAACCCAAAAGGTGAATCACACTCAGCCCCCACTAGCATGCAATGAACAGCTGTCGATTAACGAACCAATGGCCGCCAAAAAAAGTTTCTCCATAAAATCAAGGGCTAAAGAAATCTACAGCTAATAGCTCAGTTGGTAAGACACCTATGCGGCCTTGGTCAAGGATTCGAATAAGTGCTTCAGCATATTTTCTCCCGATCTATAGCGGCGAGTCTTGCTCTTGCCTTAGTGGTGAGCCTTCCTATCTGTGGGCTTATTAAAAATCGAGGCATTTTTCTCTCTTGTGGCGAGTTTCGATCCTTGGTCTAACAGTTGTGTACTAGCCACTATAGTGGTCCCTTCCAAACAAAAATAAAATAAAAAGCATTTTTACACAAAAATTTAGTGTTAATGTGTCTAAGGTCCTTGACAACAAATTGGTGGGGTGAAAAGAAATTGTAGGATTTGGGTTTCACCTAAGGTCACTGGACAGCAGATCGATTAGGTGAAAAGGGCTGCAAAAAGACCAAATCAATCACTATCAGTCTTTCCTTCTTCAGTTTCTCTTGAGCTACGATGGCGGAGGCGAGCACGAGCAACGGCAGTGGGCGTGAGCAACGATGGTGAAGACGGGGGTGATCAGCGATGACAGAGCCAGGCACGATCAGCAGTGGTGACGGCGAGCAGCAGAGACAAGAGATGGGCAACAGACGAAGGGGTTTGATTCAGATTAGGTTTAGAATTAGGTCTAGGATTCATCTCATGGTCTATCTTGGGGTTTATGATTCAATTTAGTTTAGAAAGAAGTGACATGAAATGAAATTTTAAATACTGCTAGGGGTATTTTTGCCCTTGCAATTTGGCTGTTCTTTAAGCTAGGTGATCTCTTGAACATGGAGGGACCGCTAACTCCCCCAAAAAATTATTAGCCAACTTCTGAATATGAAAGTAAAAGATAAGTGTCCATTCTTGCTATTCTCCCTTTCTCATCCAGTGATCACTAATACCTAGGGAAAGAAAACTATAAAATTTGGGTTTACTGCTGCTGCCGCCGAGGAATGACAGCCAAACAAATTTTGGTCACTATGTACCCTGCCGCCGCCACATTTGATTCACGAAGCTTGAGCCAACACCAATATCTTCAGCCTCGCATCTGGTACGATGCTCGGCTCTCATTCAGGGAAGCTGCCTGTGTGAGATTTCCCATACCTAGGCTCGATGACATGCTTAACATGATGGCCGAATCTAAGTTCTTTTCTTAAAAAACCTCAAGAGTGCGTACCATCACATCCGAGTTAGAGAGAGAGAGAGAGAGAGAGAGAGAGAGAGAGAGAGAGAGAGAGAGAGAGAGAGATTGTCAATAAGCAGACAATGCCACAAATAGAACAAAACTGTGTGTGTGAGAGAGAGAGAGAGAGATTGTCAATAAGCAGACAATGCCACTAACAGAACAAAACTGAAAGGAATTTTATTAGTATTATTAAGGCTACCAGCTCTGAGGCATATTAACAATTTCCAACACACATGCAAACATCAAGTCCTCAGAAGAAGAAAAAATATGATCAAATCAAACATCAAGGAAACACAAGACCCATTCTTATTTACGATACCACCCGAAAGACACATCACCCTTTACAACCAACATTGGAGGGCTCACATGACCCAGATGAAGTAATGTTGGATAATAAAGTAATGTTTTGACATAATCAAACATCATCCAATTATCAGACTATAGCAAGAAAATGAAAGCAATCATACCTTTGTTCGGCCCACTGCCAGCTTCTTGTATTAACCTCGCCTTAAAACTCGATCCCTGCGTTCAAACTTTTCGCCGGAACCCACCCAAGTTGCAATCGCATGACAACTTACAACTTTAGATTGCACACAAACTTCAAAAGGTTCACGAGAATGTGTGATGCACAAGTTCAAGAATTCTCTGCATCAAGTACAAGAAGTAGAACACAGCCAATGCTTGTGCAGCTCAAAGAGTTCTTTGTTACAAACAAGAATCACTTCATTCTTAGTGTGGCCCCCTCTCAGTAACTCCAGCAATTCACTGTAGCATCTGAAGGCTAATACGACATTGTACACAGTAGCCAAGTCGGCCGGAGTAAGTTAATTTCAGAATATCCATAATAGCGTGGTACTTAAAATTTATGATTATGCTGTGAAACCTAACTTTTGCTAAATGAGCTTAGTGTTCCCCACTTCATCTGAAGGCCGAAATATCGAAAGAAGCAATGGTGAGAATATACAGATTAACTATACAAGAATTTCAATGTAAAAAAATACCTATATTTCTCATATACAGCTACAAGGGAAGAGCCAAGCTTCCGTGTTGCCCTTATTAGGCCAGCCAAAGGCAGGGAGTCGAACATGCGATGAAACCCTAACCGTACATTAATGGAAACTCCCACCCTATGAACATCTGCCCTATAATAGCAATAGAAAGCTGACACCAAAACTTTCTGAATGTATAGAACCTCGGCCAGCCCTTATCCCTTCATCCACTTCACTCGGTTTTTCTTTTCGCTTGCATACCCGGTATATTGCCGAGTGAGCCTCATCACTTTCAAGAAGCATTAACAAGGGATAATCATTTTGGTCGCTGGGAGTAGAAACTGAAAGCACTAACTGGCTCTGCTTTGGTTCTACCCACCGGGTTCTCGTGGTTCACAAGGCTCCAAATCGAGGGCGGCTGTCTTTTCTTTGGCAAGACGGCCAACAGGAACATAGACGAATCCTTTTGGAAGCCGTTGATTCTGCATCGATGCTTGGTCGGAAGTCATCACCAGCTCCTTCTGAAAAGTTTCTGTGTGCTGCATAAGAAATGGACACAGATCAAGCCATATCCTCCAAATTGGGGACAGTACACAAGTATCCAAGTCATATCCAACTACCTTTCTTGACTTAGACCTCTGCTCTCCATCTGCCGAATTCCGTAAGGCAGATGCCTGTCTATGTGGAAGTTGCTTTCCAGCGGACGATACCCTATCGGGAAATTTCCGTTTGAAGGAAAGTTGGGACGTGGAGCTGTCATCGGTCTTTCTGTCAGTATCTATGTGCACGGGAACCCTAACTATGTGTCGGCCAGAAATAGTACTGTCAACTGTGATGTCATCCGATCTCTGCATTGTTCCACTGTAGGACCTGTTATTTATGGAAGTAGTGACCGACTCGGAACTGACCCCAGGTGGAAAGAAGGGACTTCGCACAAGCGCTGAGAAAGCAACATGATCCCTTTGCGAGGCGAGTAAGTCGTGTGAACAAATAACCAAGTCTCTCTGGCAAAAGTTTTAAGTCATTGAAGTATATACATGACAATGAGATCATATCCTCGATAAAAAAAAAACAGTTTATATGGAAGAAAAATGATAAAGTCTAAAAAATGGGATACATAGCTGATGTTCCGAAACAATGTTGAAGGCATGGGCATTACAAATGTTGGCAGAGATATTAACAATCTTTAGAAGATAATCAAACTGATTCAACTATCTAATTAATCGAAAACACAATATTTAAATTGTTATCTATAATTATTTCAAACTTGATTGATCAATAATCCATCTAGTAAATTAACAAAGTTTAAATGTTGAAAACCGAAGATATACATGGCTGTGAAGGAAGAGAGTCTAATCTGATTTTGTTAGAAGGTGTGAGTTGAAGAAAAAGTAGAGGGTAAGTTGTTAAACTAGAAATTTGCTTCGCCAAAAATAAGTCCAAAAGAACATATATTTGAGTATTCATGTGGTGGTCAGTTCAGATGAAAAAACAAGAATTGTCTGAAAATGCAGAAAATCAAGGCACTCACACTGGTTGCAATACAAATAGAATTTTTTAGACATTTAGGTTGATTAGCTAGCTTATTCAAGAGAATCTTGAAGCAAGTCTTAGATATTGTGCCGTAGGGCGTAGTGTACTATGCACAAACATATATACATCGTAGATTCTGCCATATATCTCCAACAATAATGAAAATGTTGAATGATTGGAGGTGAATGCTGTAGTGGAGATTTATGCGGATCGAAGTGTTGCACAAAATTGCACCAATATCACTTATGACTTATCGACCATATAATGTTACAGATTGAAAAAAGAATATAAGTAACCAATCTGGAAAGAACAATGCCTTCATTCCAGAATGTTGATTATCAACATCTTCTTGCTAGGGCAATTGATGATAAAACTAGAAGCATGAATTTACAATATTTCTACTACAAGGATAAGGTATATGACGTACCATATCAATATCGCGGGCATTAAGAAATAAGGCCTACCAAGAATAAGGTATTAAGACGTTGACTGAAATTGTCTGAATGAATGCAGTGCAACAGAGTAGCGGATACTCAAGTAAGGAGGATGTACGCATGGGCATAAGGAACAAGAGGGATAATCAGAAGCTTACATGGATGGAGGTCGGCATAAATGAAAAGTAAAGAAGGATTATCATGTCAGGCCTGTTACGATTCCCATGCCCCCTCAAAACCGGTGATGAGAGGGAGGGGGCAACAGCATATAAAGATGTGGAACTCCCACCCCTTTACCAATGTGGGACTATTCTCAACACCCGCCCACACGCAGAGCGCCTCTCGATCGGAGGGAGGGACAAGATCTCGATCGGGAGGGAGAAAGATGGTGCGACGGGTCCACATAGAGGCGAGATGAGGTGGGACCAAGCTCTGATACCATGTTACGATTCCCATGCCCCCTCAAAACCGGTGATGAGAGGGAGGGGGCAACAGCATATAAAGATGTGGAACTCCCACCCCTTTACCGATGTGGGACTATTCTCAACAAGGCCCATGTGGTTAGGGTTGTGAAAGTGTAAGCATTGTGCTGGCGACTAGTGTAGAGTACCAGGATCACATTATTAGTAGCATTGGCGTGGGATATAGCAGTGCAGGAGCATGCTTCACTTGTTTTGCCCCCATTACCAAGTTTTATTTCCACAAATTCAATAATACACTATTTTTATTTGCTTCTCTGTTGGGAAGAGGACCGTTACTAGCCAACAAGTGCAAGCTAGGAATGTTAGCACTAGTTATTGGAAGATTGAAGATTGATGTCAAGTTGAGATCTGGTACTCAAATCATTTTATAAAGATTTTCTTATTCAAAGTTTTGCTCCATAGCCGACCACCACGATGAAACTATGTTTTCTGTTGAACGCAATAAAGCATAGCAAAAGGTTGTAACGATAACCATTTAAATATTATGGAGTAGAAAAATTGTAATGGGCAGGTGAGTTTTCCATTACAGTGCACTGATACCAAGGGTCAGCCTAATACACTTGAATCTCCACAATTGTCATTACTACCCATGGCTAATGGTGTATCTTGTTTGCAGATAATGTATTGTCAATTGATGAGACAATAATTTGGCTTTAGCCTAAAAAACAAATAAAGGGAAACTTTGAAGGAAGATTGTTAAGCATATTGGGATAGTTATATGGAAAATGGGGCCCGATTGCAAAGAGTGGCAACCAATAAATGTCAAAGAAACTATTTTTCTTGTCGTGGATTTAATACTAGAAAAAATTTATAACTGATATTTTTTATAGGCATGGAGCAAGGTGGATTAAGTAGAGATATGTTCATCAATCATGAGATTAGTGGCTATCAATAAAGTTATGGTAATAGTATTACGAGAAAAAATTTGTTGGCAATTTATTCAAAGTATAATGTTGAGCACGTGATATAAATATTAGTTGTAAATTTAAGGCAACAGGAAACAGAAATTGAAACATTAGTTGGAGCTTAATAGTAAGCAGTAAGCATGTCTTTGCCAAGATGGTGCCCCTAAGCGCCTAAAGGGTAATGCTTAAGGGCGGTGCTTCTAAGCACTTAAAGGGTAGCTGCAAAGAATGACGGGATTATACCGCAATTAATCGGGATTAAAACGCATAAATCGGGATTAAAACATGAAAATCGTGACTTTTTTATAAAATCATGACTCTTTCAAAAAATCGAGAAAGAGTTGAGTAGCGAACGCTTACTGAATAAGTCGTGTTTTAATATTGATCGAGTTGGCCATATCATAGAAATATTTCGCAGAATAAAAGTAGGTCCCTAAAAAAGAAATTGAGTAAAATAAAAGTATTGATTCCACTTTCGAATCTCAAAGATTTGGCTTGTAAACATGAAAAGTATGCTACACAATCTTTTGCAAAAGATTAGATTTGGGACTATTAGAATAATTTGTACAAAAGAAGAACAAGTTATTTCTTGGATCATTCCAAGAAAAATCAGTATGCTTCTACATGGATCATCTACTGATACGAAATTTAAAAAGAAAAAATTAGTGGGTTCCATCGTTTCTATGGTTACTTAACTTCTTAAACAGTGAGGCCCTCTCTATGCACTGAAGCCTCTTCTCTCATATAATCAAATGGTATTGTGAACTTGTATAGTTCGTAATCTTTAGCTCTACACTGATCACATAGAAAACAAGTCTGGAAGTTGAATATATATACACAGCTTCAATAGGGTGTAATTCTATATAATATATAACGCAAAAAAATGGGGTTCCATGCCAACTTTTTTCATGCCTATAACCTAAGGGGTTTCTTCCTATTCCACAGGACGCACAGTTATAGGATATTAAATTACTAACGTTCCATCACTCCCCAGGTGCAACGGAGATCCTGAAATCTTTATCATTGAACGTGTAGTACAAATGTGTGGTTCTAGTATAATTTAATGACAAGAAATCATGACATGTTCCTGATTATATAAAAAACATTGCACATTTTCAAGATATTATTGTTATTTTTTGTAAGACTTACCTAAATAAATTAAGCATGATTACTAATTCAATGGTGATTTTCCCCCAACATTTTGAAAAAATTCGCCGCCGACACCATCGTTGCCTCTGCCATCGTCATCGCCACAAACCACCACCACGACCAACTCCGTTGCCACAGCCACCACAGTCACTGCCATCACTGCTACCGTCACCACCATTGTCGCTACCGCCACCGTCATCGTGACCATCGCCACCACCACTGTCGCTACCGCCACCGTCATCGCGACCATCGCCACCACCACCGTTACTACCACCACCACTACCCTATTGCCACCGTCATCGTTGCCTGGAACACTATTAAATGCCAACTAGCTCGAGGGTATTTTAGCAAGTTTAGTTTAAATAGATATCATCATTCCAGCATTTAACTGACCACACCAAATACTGAAATGGAATGACCATTTCTTTCATGGCATTACGCCTGTCGCAGCCAAACAAAAGAATGGGAATAATAATTCCCACTCCTTTGATTTCCATTCCCCTCCTCATTCCCTTCCCATTCGCATGCCATTTTGATCCAGGTAACCAAACGCAGCCTAATTGTGATTTTATTTACCCCTCTGATTTAATCTCGCCTCCTGAACTTGTGGCATTACTTTCAATTGCTTTCAAGTGGAAAGCGGATTTTTTAAACAATAAAACAATTTGATCCTTCCATGTAGATTATTAAGTCAAATTAGGAATACATGATTGCACTTTTTAAGGAAATATAGCATATGAACCACCAGAAGCATGCATTTGTTCTCTTATATAATCCAAATAAAGGATGAGCTTTCTTTGATGGTGTAATGCGACTAAATATATGCTTAGGTGCGGAGACATAACGCAGTATCTCACTGAAATCTGCCCAATGCGGGTCGATACTGACCAATACCCATAGACATGGCCAACAATAATGTGCGGCCCACGAACAATGCTGATAACCCTTTGGCATGATGCATATCCTACATCATGATAAGATGCTAACAAAACCTAGTTAGGCCAATTATATCAAGACATGTCATCATCTCCAAGCTAATGCCTCTAAATTATGAAAGCACATTTCTCCCTCCAAATACCATTCAATGCATGCATTATCAAGTGGTTGGTGACTTGCTCAAAAGGAATCGGTTCAAATCCGGGTAACAGATTTCAAATTTCTGTAGAAAAGTGATTTTGATGGGGATTTGTAAGGGATTAGAAGTAGTACCCAAATACTAATGTTACATCCAAATAATAATGAGTAAAGATCTATAACACAGTGCATGCATATCAAGCTATAATCCTAGAATAGTGCTCAAATAGATTTTCATTAGAAGCTTCATAAAGAAATACATGAAAGATTCAACATCAGAAACAAATGAGCATACACATTGAGTAGTCATAGGGCTGAACTAGTTCAATATAAAATATCATAATCGCAATTGAGAAATGCTGCCCATGATAACATGACTAAGGAATTAGTATAATCTACCTTCAGTTTTTCTCTTTTGATAATTCGCTCACAAAGAAGACGCACTTTCTCAAGCTCTACCTGCAGCAAAGAAATCTATTAGATGAATCTTTCATGTAAAATTCTATTGGGCAAGCGAGCAAGATTCCAAATGATAAACGGTAGAATTCCATGATGTTACAATTTCGTGTTTGACTAAATAGTCTCTTGCCTAAACCTCTCCCTTAAATCTGCTGTTCTGACAAGCTTAACAACAAAGGCATACAGTTTAAATCCCCATGCCACCAATGATTATGCATCATTCAAAATATTAGTGAAGCTAGTGAAGCTCATCTGAAATAACGAATACCAAGTAACAGTTGAACCCATCGGGAAATAGAAACTAAGCAGCAAAGCAAACAAGGAAGACATTAAATAGACTTGAATACTTAATGAAAAGACCGCAGAAGAGTAATCACTATCACCCAGTTATAAATGTCATTACCTTTCATTCAATCAGCCAAAAACATTCAAGGGATTAAATAAATATAATGGGTTGTTTAGAGCAAGTGTTCCATTCAAACACCCTACACACAAAACCAGACTGGAGCAAGTGTGCATATGCAAGAAATACTGGTGGAGACGGACTTTGGTGGATGCAGAAGATGAGAGTTCATGCTAATACAGTATATATGTCTGTCTGGTGTAAACTGAGTTCCCAAATTCGACTTACACATTGTTTCGTAGTTTGATTTTGAACATAAAACCATAAATTACTGCAAATTGGGGTGGGAACATCAAATTCAAGAACACATGATCATACCAGCATAATTAAGATCCAACTTCAATCAGAGACCGTGCGAAAAACATAAAAAATATGAATTTATGATCCAATGCCTACAAATTTCACTAAATTCTGCACTTTTTGGCTGAAAAAAAAAACTATAAAGGTCAAGAAGGAAACCCTAGAAAGTTTAGCGAACATGAGGAAGAAGTTCTAGCAAAATAAATTTCCATCAACATATATTATACAATAGTTGCGCGCTCACGCACACAAAAAAGAAAAGGAAACAAAGGAAGAGACCAACCCCCGCGCACACGAGAGTGTGTGTGTGTGTGTGTGTGTGCATATTTACCAAATCGGGCGTTTTTTTGAAAAAAAACGCGTATAAACACGTATCGATCCGAAGTCGTAGCAAACAGGAAAAAAACTCGTTATTTTGAAAAAAAAACGTCAGTACACGTTTTATACGCATTTAAAACGAAAAAAACGCGTCTAAAACACGTCGGGTTTGGTCCATGTTTAAATTGGGTTCGGGTTTTATTTTGTTCGTGCTTAATAAATACATATGCTATATGTTTTGAACTTTTGATTACTTAATGTTGGAAAATGACATATATACATACTTGGTATAATTTTTAAGATTTTTTTTGTTTTTTCTGATGTTTTCACGTTTTTTTCCCGTTTTTTCCGTTTTCATCGTATCTTTCCTATTTTTTCCCTTGCCGTTTTTTTTCCTGTTTTCCAACTTGGTAACTATTTGTGTGTGTGCTCGCGCGCGCGCGCGGGGGGGGGAGGGGGACCGGGTGACCGCGGTCCTCCCCTCCACCATAGACGTAGGTCCTCCCTTCTAAAAAAGGTGCCATGTGGCACCTGTCAACCTAGTTTTCTGAATGTATCGATCCACTCTAGCTAGATTGAGATTATTAGAAAAAATTTAAAAAAAAAAAAAAACTTAAACGAATTGATCAAGTGAAACACATAAGTGGTAATATATTATCCACAAACACACATTTTTTTAGGACGCTAAAAATGCTACTTGGCATGTGAAAACAATTTCATCAAGTTGAAGCACATTCAACAGTAAACTGCTATCCACAAACACACATTTTTTAGGAATGCTAAAAATCCTAGTTGGCATGTGATTTTTTCATTTTTTTATCACTATTAGACCTTAGGAGTGATGAAACCAAGTTGGCCAAGGTCCAAATCTTGTTGAAAGGTACCACATGGTACCTTTTTAGAGAGAGAGGGGGGGCAGCGTGTACGGTAAAGGTGAGGAGCTATATATATATATATATATATATATATATGGGCTCGGGAAGCTGAACTCGAGTTCACCATTCAAACGGTGAATGGAGAAGCTGCCACGTGTCATGAGAAAGTGTTACTTTTAGCTTTAAGTCTTTTTAGTGTTTAGCCCTCTTAAATGCCTATCACCTCATACTTGCTTTATGTCTTTTCAGTGTTCAACCCTCTTAAATTCCTATCCCCTCTTACTTGCTTTATGTCTTTTCAGTGGACACATGGCGCAATATAAACCATGTTTCAACATTCATTTGTGAACTCAAGTTCACCAAACCCTTTCCCATTTTATACACACACACACACACCACCTCCATCATGGGTAGATATGCTGAGGCTAAGCGTGCTTACACCATAATGGAGAGTAGGATGAATGATCAAGAGAAAAGGAAAGAAATCGCATGAAGGGGTTAGTTCCCCTTTCGGCGAGAATGGGAAAAACTCATCCCAAGTGGAATTTGATATCGCGTCCTTTTTTCATTGATATTATGTCCTCTCATCCCAAAACTGCACTAGGATAGGGTTGGTTCAGTGTGGGTTGGGTTGAGTTACATTTTTTTTCATTTACTTTCATTTTTTTCAAAAAACATCTTCATGGGGTCATGTCATGTTGGGTTGAGCCAAGTCAAGAGGGGATTGGGTTGGGTCGAAACAAGTAACGTCGGCTCGGGTCATGTTCAGTCTCTACTTGGGTCGTATCAATATATCATATTTAGTCAACTTGGGTCACGGTGGATTGCATCGGTTTGATCAAGTCGAAAAGTGGAGTTTGGGCTGGATCAGATTGGTCGATTCATGCAATCAATAGGGTCCAATCGAGCCATGTGGAATGGGCCGGTTCGAGTTCAATCGTGTCATGTTGGAGAGGATTTGATCAGGTTATTCCGTATGGGATCGGGATGATAATGTCAAGTTGGGTCAGGTCCAATCACGCCATGTCAAATTGGGTCGAATTGGTTTGGATTATGTTGAGTCTGGTGATCATGTCATAGGGTCGGTTCAAGTCGGGTCCAATCGAGTCACATCGGATTGGGTGTCATCTTTGGCATACGAACAACTTAGCGTGCAGGAATAATTCACCACGAGCAAATTCGAAGGGAAAATCCACAAATTTTGAAATGAGTTCGACTAAAGTTCAAAAACATAAAACATAAATATTAGTTGAAGGCTATAAGTATAAGAGGGTTGTCAGCTTGTATATCAATTCTTTATGAATTTATGATTGACTTTTACACCGACCATTAATGTTCTTTCTCATATAATTTCATCTATTATGTTGACTTTCCTCTCTTTGCTTTTTGATTTACTAATACATTGATTCGTACCAATTGGATTTGGTTCCTGCATTAGTCAATATCAACGCATAAATCAATCCATTCATCAATTGGTATCAGAGCTACATCATGTGGACCTAATTTTGCCTCACCATCCTGCATTTCCAGCATGACCATTTCTCCAGAGCAAATAAATATCAAAGATATTTACTTATTTCAGAAAATCAACAAACTTGCATAAGTAACAACATCAAGGTAAAAATGGGCAAAAGGTTTCTACTTCATGGCAAGAGATTAAAGCCTACTAACAAATGTTTAACTCAGGTACAGTGAATTCCTACTAACCCGTATTTGTTTCATACTCTTTAGCTCCTCAGGTCCATGTTGCTGGCATTCGGCCTGTAGATTTTAAACAATTAAGGTTCAAAATTTTGAAATGAGATATGTATACTACACTATAATAACAATACAAAAGAACATTATTATTTAATCAGTAATTATATCTCAATTTTTATTTGAAGAGGAGATGAAGAGATCAATCAGTATCATGTAAAAAAGCCAAAAAAGTAATCAACATGAAAAGAAAAGAACAGACCTCTCGCTGCTCTAAGCTATGCTTTTCACAATAAGCCTTGTGTTGTACCCTGCCACCATTGGCTTTTACATTCATATACAAGCCAGCATTTATAGCACAAGATGGGTGAAAAGTGATCTGACAGTGTTCACAGCTGCACTGCAAAGAAGTAAAAGGAACATTTAAGGGAGACCAATAATATCAAGTACATTGTGTTTTGCATCCTACCCGTAGACAAATAATATAGCAAACCAAACCTTTAAGCAAGCACCAGCATTCCGATCGCAGATACAGCAAGAATGCATGTTCTTTTCCTTGAGAATGGCATCCTAATATATGATAAAAATTTTGCATTAGAAAAGTCCTAATAAAAAGTAAAGTTAGCAAAACCGCTAAGAGTGTACAAAGAGATTGTCCAAGGAGCAATCCTGTCATACTGGTAATTAATAGAAACAAAAAACTAATTCCAACTGCATAGTGGTTAAAGGATTATATTACCATTCCGTCTACTGGGTTTTGTTGTCCCCTTTTGTACTTCGACTCCAACAACCACTAAAATGGCAAAGAGTTCTTAAATAAGAAACGCAACATTCTATTGGGACTGGAAAAGGCAGTTGTCAGGCATGAATTCAAAATTTTGTATATGAAAAGGCACTTTTCATATTACCTCAGCACAGAAGGCATGAACCCACTGTCCATCCATCGACTTTCTAAAAGCACCATTAGACCCACCACATAAACCACAATGAGGATCAACACTATATCTCTCTCTACTGTCTAGTGCCTCATTTCTAGGGCTTCTAGACTGTAATGGTATCTCCTCACACAGCTCACACTTCCAGGAGCCAATTGGATTTTTAAGCCTACGATAACAATCTAAGTGAACCGCAACCTGCAAGAGATGCTAGCTGTTAGCAATAAAAACATGTGGATAAAAAGTATTCAAAGCATGTTCAAACAGCTCCAGAACCTTGCAGCTGGAACAGACAAAGACCCGGTTCAACACTGTCTCAGCACGCCTGCAGATATCGCAAGACAGTGCATTCTCTTGCCACAAATCTGGCATCTGGAAAATCCTAGAATGCTTATCTGATGACACTTTTGCGACAGGTAGCCTTGAGGAGTCCTTAGCTTGTGGCACCAATGGAGAGGATATCCTAACTCTACCGATGGTAGCATTGACCTTTGGAGGACTCTGAAACAATTTAAAGAAAAAACTAATGTGAGATTGAGTTAGATGAACATATACACATATGGAGGTGGCAGTGGTGGGGAGCTTAACCTCCTGATGAGTAGAGACTATCTCATCATTTGCATCTTTTCTTAGTGATGAATTCCTTGAAGAAGCTGCAGCGGCGGCAGCAGCAGCCGCAAGCACAGCCTGAGCTTCTTTGTGCCTTCTCTCTTTCCTGCCCCGTTTCTTTGCTTCCCTAACTCCATGAAGAAACTGACTAACAAGTACTAGATCCCATCTTCGTTTACTCAATGAATCCAGTTCTTGAGGAAGATTTTGACCCACCCTAACGACTAAATCTTCTGCATGGTGAAATATCAAAACTTCTATTATCATGAAAAATATATTAATGTCATGATGAAATGATTCAAAACTACAGCATAAACTAAAATATACTCTAAAAAGAATTAAAACAAGGAATCTCCAAAAGTTGGTATCTTGTCTACAACAGTACAAGCAGCCTCTGCTTAGAGGTATTGATAGGAGGGAAAAACTAAATAAAAAGAATAAAGATAAAGGATCCTAACCACAGCTATGCTTGATTTCAACAGCTTTATCAAGTAGCTTAGTCTGTAAGTATAGCATCTCTCCTTCCACTTCATCGTCAGGGTAAAGCTCCTGAACTCCCATATGTTTGACTTTAGCCAACTGGTCCAGTTTTGCCACATCCAGTGCATGATTAACATCAGTGCAGGAAGAATGAACACGTTGTTGCTCACAATGCAAACTCAAAGAAATATCTGCTTCAGCAACAAGCATCATTTTTTCATTAAGGGCCGAGCGAAATGAGATTAGTAAAAATGATGACCTAAAAGAACACATTAAAACCTTATTCAAATTTTGCATATGGAGAGCCCTAATGTGGTTTTACCATCAGAGTATGTCTCTTCATATTTCTGCTCAGAAATCACACAGTTCTGCACTTGGATCCACCTTCTTTGTATGAATGGATGGACATAACTAGAACGTGGTGCTTCAACTCTGCAAAACAAAAATAAATTACATATACCACATATGCTTAATGCCAGATATATGTTGGGGAAGTGGATCACGAGCATCAACAAGACCATTACCAAAAGATCTCAAAAAAACTATTTTGTTAACCTTACATGAGATCAGGCTTGCCACCAGAAACCACTACATCTACATCATGGTTGGGTTTCCCACACAAATCCTTCTCTAAGGCAGTGGGTTCAGTGACAGTAGCCTCGCCAGCTTGATCAATACCAGATTCAAAAGAAGACACTATTTTCACCGTAGATGGTGGCTGATGATGTGCTTCCGACAAGTCATTGCTTTCGAGTTTGGCTGGATTACCTGCCATAACATGATCATAGAACCATATAATCCAGGAAATAATAAATGAATGTTTGTTATTACAAAGAATATGACAGGAATATTCAGCATTGGTAACATACAAATTAGATATGTCATGAGGGAGCAATGCTCCTTAACCCACAATCTTTGTCCATTAATAAAGGGTTGACTTTATGGACCAATGTATGACCAATAAGATCCCAACCCTCTATCAACTGGTGTCAAGCTCCTGGCCTAGAAAAAATTTTGAACAAAAGAAGGGCCTAACTCGAAAATTGCAAGACTGGTTGGCATGAAGCGAAACAAACTTTATTGGCTAGTTATCTTAGGCTCAGCACCCTCCAAGATTCTCAAGGCATGGAGAGTCTACGGAGAAAAATTAGTGCTTCAAATATCCTAATTAGTGGTAGAGTTAAAAGTTTACAAGCTTCAAAACTAGTTTCTAGTCCATGTTGTTGCAAATACATTATCAAAAGATATGTTTAAGATGTTTCTGACATAAACAATCACCCAAAGGAGTAATGATAATAGCAGATAAGTAGGCAAATTTACCTATATAATCTCACTTTACGAACTTCATAATTATTACACACACTTCTATTTGTCCAAGAGCCTTTTCCATGTATCCACATAGAACCCTTTGACTTGGATACTTATATCTTGCCCTAACTTATTATGCAACCAATTACACCCTACAACTACATTTTATGCCATAAATCACGAAATTGTCTACCTTAACATGTGTTGCCCAATCCCATTACTATACTCAGCCAGAGGGCAGAGCTTGTTAACAGATGCACATAGTCAATTTTAACCTTTTCACCCAAACTGGTATAAAGTGCCCTTTTACAAATATACTGCAACGACAGATTCCAACCAATAAGTATTGTTGGCAACTCCATAAATACTTAGGCTGAATAGAATTAGACAAAAGAAATACATCTGATCTTATTTAAATTCATTCAAGAATTCAAACCCAATAAGAGTCCAAAAGACGAAGAAAAAAATCTCCATCAAAAGATCATAGCAAATAAACACAAATTTTGAAGCACTAGATAGATCTGAAGAACCTTATCAAAGAGTTGAATGCTTCATATTTGAAAAGAACCTTACCAAACCCTAACTCCAATTAGAGTTTAATTATGCAATGGAGAAGGGATTTATTTTGAATATCTTGACTCGAACAAATTAGGCAAAATGCATAATAGAGAACTACCTTTAAGGAAAGAGCTTGACAACTACGAGGGAGACTGAAGGAAGCGCAAGGGATGCTGCACCAAGTATCAAGATTCTAGAAAGCTGCAACAATTACTAGAATTGTTTCACAAAGATTTGGGCAAATCGAAGGGGTGGTTTAAGCATCCATTTAAGTGGATAGATATGAAAAGTGTCATCAAAAAGTTGAATGCTTCATATTTGAAAGGGCCCTTACCAAACTCTAACTCCAATTAGAGTTTAATTATGCAATGGAGAAGGGACTTATTTTCTATATCTTGACTATAACAAATTAGGCAAAATGCATAATAGAGCACTATCTTTACGGAAAGAGCTTGACAACTACGAGGGAGACTGAAGGAAGCACAAGGGATGCTGCACCAAGTATCAAGATTCTAGAAAGCTGCAACAATTACTAGAATTGTTTTACAAAGATTTGGGCAAATCGAAGGGGTGGTTTAAGCATCCATTTAAGTGGATAGATATGAAAAGTGTCATCAAAAAGTTGAATGCTTCATATTTGAAAAGGCCCTTACCAAACCATGCTTTCATCAAAAGTTCCATTATGCCATGGAGAAGGAATTTATTTTTTATATTTTGATGAGAAGGGGAAATGCATGATAGAGCACTATCTTTAAGTAAAGACTAAAGAGCTTCAATGTTTATGAAGAAGATTGAAGGAAGCGAAAGGTACGTTACAATATTCACTGAAGAGGAGTTTGAGTCTTTGAGAAAGCAAAATGGTCGATATTGCATCTTTCCTAGGGTTTACAAAGATATGGACAAATCGAACGGGTTATTTAAGAATTCATTTAAGACAAATAAAGAAAAGAGAGTGACAGAGAATGGCAGAGAGAGAACTATCTAAGAGGGAAAAGTTCTCTCCAATTTTACCCAAGGTTTATGTGATAAACTTACCAAGATCTAGCTTGGGAAATAGCTTAACCCCTCCCCTCTCCTCTTCGGAGAGGATTTCCTCAAAAAAAATATATAAACTTACAAAGATCTCCATTTCTCTTCCTTCTCCCCCTTATCTGATGCAGGAGTAAAAAAGACCTAAATGGGCTACTACGATCCGTCACCATTGGTTCATTATTTTAGCCCAACTTTCATCTTGAGAATTCTAGTTCAAGTCCAATGGTGTTACGGACGCTTTTTATGTGTTTTTGTCTCTTGGAAGGGTTTTTTAAGTTCGAGGGCTTAGAAGAGTTATAATTAAAATAATCAGCTAGACTTTTATGCAAGTATGAAGGAAATATAGGGAATAAGGTCACTTGCCCACCCCATAGCTATCAAAATCTATTAGACCATATTATAATTAAATTCGAAATGAGGATGGATTCTTCTCACCGTGGGAAAAAAGTTCAGGTCCTCTCACTCTTGGAGTCCACCTGTGGAAGAGAGAAGATATATGATTCTCTCATGGGAGGGAGAGAGATTTCTCCCTCCCATGGAGGGCTTCTAGAAGGAAGAGAGGCACCGTGTGTCAAGACTTGTCTACTTTTAAACTAGGCAGCCAAGTTTAAACAGTGGAGAGCGCAACATTTTCAAGACTAGGCAACCATGTCCCCGGCCTGTTGGCCAACTTCGCAGTTGCAGGTGTAGGTACCCAAAACATCCACCCCCTCACTCGGTAGCCTACATATAAGAAATCTATAGGGAGACTTCACCTCAAAACCAAACCATGATTGGGTAGAGGTTAGAACCTCTTCCTATCCACCAAAAGAATAGCTAAAACAAAGCTAAGCAACGTCCCCAGACAGTCTGTTCGAAGGAATGACACGTAACACATCCTAAACAGAAAGACATAGGTAAAATAGCAATGGGTGAACTCCTTCTCGACAGAACCCATCTACCCCTTCGAAGAAGGCGGCAAGCTAGAGCCTTTCATCCTACGCAAAAAAGCCATTCAAAAGATACTAAGCAATCATCATACTTGCAACTGACATACCAGTGCAAGATGTCCAAAAGAACGAAAGGCTACCCTTCCTCCACCTCACGAAAAAAGATTAACCTCACAGAAACGAGCAGACCAGCTCACACCGACCAGAGTACAAGAGACAGTTGTCTCTATGCAATTGGCAGAGAACACACCACCTCATGTGGGGTAACAGGTGTCACAGCTAGATTGGAAGGTCTCCACCGCCACATGTGGGAAAGCAGGTCACTCAACAAAAAAACAGACATTCAACTCCCTCAGGTATTTACTATAAAAGGGAGAGGGATAACACAGAAGAAGGGGCTGATAAAACCTTATAAACTTGTACAAGTACTTATCATAGATATTGCAAATAAAAAAAGAATACTTTCAACTAGTGTTAAGTCTCTTCCTTTCCCTCCCTCTACATCTTTCTCTAACTTCTCCTAAAACACCTCGACGAAGGACTTGGGGGCATCCATTCTAGGAGCCTCAATCATTTCCACAGTTCGGCTGAAAGCGAAGCAATACATCTTCAACACTTGCAAACTTGTACAAGTACTTATCACAGATATTGCAAATAAAAAGAGAACACTTCCGATTATTGTTGAGTCTCTTCCTTTCACTCTCTACCTCTCCCTCTGACTTCTCCTAAAACACCTCAGCGAAGGACTTGGGGGCATCCATTCTAGGAGCCTCAAACCTTTCCACAATTCGACTGAAAGCGAAGCAATACATCTTCAACACCATCCCCAGGCATCAGCGACCAGCATCTATCACCGGAAGGAGAAAAAAAGATAATGAGCCTTTCCTCGAGAACCTCCACTACAATGATCTTGTGGGTAGGGGTTTGCTCAAAAAAACCGTACCCACAGCAAGGACTGTGCATCTCACATAACATCCAGTCTGCTAAAAGTAGAATAGCAATCTAGTTCGGATGTTAATGAAATTTGTTTTTATCTTCTTTTCAAAAAGGAAGTCCATTAGTATATAGTATACCTACTTCTCGACTCCTTTTCTTTCACTTCTTGAAACCGAATGTACACTGCTAATAAAGTATATTGAAGGGTTTTTTCTTGGTTCAAAAAAAAAAAAAAGGAGTAGATAGGGATCCGCCAAAATGGAGATGGGTAGAAAGACAGGGGAAAAAGTGACATATAACGCAGGTCGAAGAACGGAAACAGGGAGGATAAGTCTATAGGAGATTATGTATTTGACAGAGGCAATAGACATAGGTTCAATGGGTAAGCATCCTTTCTTCAAAACATTTAATGCATGATCGTGACAAAGGCATATGGTCAGTCTACATATAAATAAAAAAATAAACACTTTAAAAACAAACTAGAGAGCTTTCTCAATGATTATACAAAAAAAATTGGTTCTGATATTATTGATTTTCTCAAACCAAATCATATGTAGCATGAATATGGTGTGGTCTACACTAATCAAAACACAATGTTGAGGAAAAGGAAGAGAGGTTACATGTTTGAAGTTTGCACATAAGTTAAAATAAAGGTTAGCCAATAGCACAACAATAGGAAGAGTCAGTAGAGCACACCTTCGTGTCCTGGAGGCAGGTCCAAGGAAGGATTTGAATCAATAGGCTTACTGGTACCTGCCAAAATCTGCAACAAAAGTCATGTTATGATAAATATGAAAAAGTATGATCGATAATTAAATTCATAATATATGATTGACTTGTTGAAGGCGATAATTAATTAATTACCAAGTTAAAACATTGTTCTCCAAGACAAAGTGACAAGTCAATCATTGTAGTGCTAACCATCATATTCCAAGCATAAAACACAGTGTAACTCATTTAAGTTAGTGATGTAGACAGCACATGATTTACTGATGCACTTTTCACAGCCCAATCATAATGTTTTAACAAATAAACTAAGAATGAACTACTAAAACAATTGCTAGTGACATGGTATGCAAGACACAGGCTCATGAGCATAATTACCTTTTAGAAGCCATAATATTTTACATGTCTAAATGTTGAGAAAAAAAGATATGAGGTACCTTGCAAAGATGACAATACCAATGTGACAGTGTGTTTAAAATTGAAAGAATCAAGCCACAAAAAATTCACTAAAAGAAGCTTAGAATAAGAACTTAAAAGAGAATTGATCAAATGAAGTTATATTGGCATGATAAACAACTGAAGTAAAAGGAATTGAATTCCCTGGAAGTATCAGAAAAAAATAAGAATAGAGAGATCAAGGAAAATTAGACAGAAGTCAACCGAGAGATTCAAAAATGCTTACACAAAGAGTGGATGTACCACTAGTTATGCTAATACATTGTCCTTTTATGTTGATCCCCTTGCAAAGGTAAGCCTATAGAGCCTCTTTACATTTTCATGTATACATAATTTGTACATGATTTTCCATGCTCTCATCTCTATCCTTCGCTGGTTCTCTAGATGGCAAGATTGTCTATAAAACTATAACTCTATCTCTACCCCTGGGGACTGTTCTTCATCTGTCTCATTATCTTCCAAGTTCCAATGCAATGATATACAAATCATTGGTCCTTCCTGTTCACTCATATCATTTTCTTTGCGACTTACCAAACTAGTAAGCATTAAATAATAAAGAGAGAGCTTGAGAGAAACTCTGGTAAAAACTTGCCGCAAGTATTTTCATGCTTATCATGAATCCACATTATGGGTAATTTTCTATGTATAATAGTTGCAGCAAATATCATAAGATGCTTTCCAAAGCTACTACTACTAATAGATTGTCTAGTACCAACCACCCTCTCTTGCTCGCCAACTTAGCTACTCCCCTTCCCTACTCTATTAACAATATTCATACGAATCGGACAGGCTTGTCGTGGGTCGACACGAAAAGAGCAAAGCCCCGGTTGTGCTGCAACATTCGCCTAACTACATAGCTTCACCATCGACATTTGAGCGAGCAAAGTCGGTCCGGGACACCGTCAGCATTGTCGGCCCTGAGCCGTCACCTTCAACACCACCAGCACCAGAGCCCGACATCGGAGAGAAGGATGCCGGTGAGATTGAGAGTTGGGAGTCAGAGATCGCGAGCAATCAATGGAGGAGCTAATTTGAGGGTAACTGTGCAGTGGGAGCATAATTATAAGGGTTAGAAGCGAAGTGTAGTTTTTCTACCATTCAATTCTTTTGATCGGATAGAACAAATAAAAACCATTTTCGGAGTTACTGTAGGTTCTATATAGAATAGATATGGAAAAACTTCTTCCAAGAAAAAAATCTGTCCAAACCAGAGAATATTGAGATAGTAGATAATCGTATGTTGAATTACAGGTGAAATGTATGCATCTTGGTTTCCTACCAGACATCACACCAGTCAATTCTAAATAATCCTGAATGTTATAATTCAAATCAAGATTTTCTTTCCACTTATAACAGCTATCGCAGTGAAGCCACCTTATAAAGACTTTAGTCCCCCTTCAATTGAGCTTCAGTCAGCTCAGACAAGACCAGATTAGATCCAAGATAATTAGAACCCTTACTAAGAAATCAAAGTTATAACCACCATTTCAAAATTACGGTGGGACAGAAATCAAAAAACATATAACCATCCACTTTTGCAAAGAATGGTGCATCCTGCTATCCTTTTGTCTTTCATAGAAAAACTCCTACATCTCTTCTAATTTCATCAATACTCCAATAAGCAAACCACATTAAATTCCCTTTTACAAACCATTTATTCCATTCTTCGTAAACATTATTCTACTCTTAAAGGAACCCTAAAATATTGGAAACATTTGGGACATATGGTGATGGAATCCAACCAAAGCATTCATCAAAATTGAAAAACTCTATAGGAACCAAGAACTATCCACACTGACACAAAACAGAATCAACCACCTAGTGAAGCAGAAGTACAATGACATGGCCACTAAACTACCAGTTTCCAATGATCGTTCCAATTAAATAACCATCCAAAATTTCTCAAAGAAGTACCATCAGCATCTATTGGTTTCATCTTTAGCATAAAACTTTTTCTACAAGCTTAATGTCATTTAATTACATGACAGATCAGATGCTCCAAGTGAGCATTCTCAAGACATTCTATTAAAAGTTAAAACAACCACATATGATGGCTAAACGTAAAAACAATACAACATTTCATCAGCATTCTAAAGGTCCAACAGAATTATGAAACCAAAAATGACTTACTTTCACATAAGATATGGAACCAACAATTTCCCAAGAGCAGTGACTCAGTGAGACCAATGTTTCCAATGATTTCAACTGTCAAAACCTTTATAGCCTAAAGAACTTGCCAATACGGCACCATCCACGTCATACACTTCTATCCATGATACGAATGTTTACCTTTGGACATTCCCAAATTAAAGCACCCTAATTTCATTAAGCATTCAGGCAAGCAAGAACATTCGCTTCCAGTGATTGTGTCTATCAAATCTCATGATAGTACCTCTAAATAAAGCACTATATACCCGTTCCATCTCTCTGTTCTTACAATGGCCCATAAATACAGGAGCAAACAGATCAGAATATAAAGCAAAACATCATATATAGAACGGAAACATTTGATTGTTATCTTACCGTGTTAGAATCTATATCTCAAACAACAAATCTGAGTGTCTATCAAAATCCATGAAAATACCTTTATATACCCTCTTCATCTCACTGTTCTTAAAAGGGCCCATAGATCCAGGAGCAAACAGATTATAGTCTAAATCAAAGTATTAGATATAGAATGGAAAAATTAGATTGATACCTTACCGTGTTAGATTCCATTTCAAACAACCACCATTAGTTAGAAACAAGTTCAAGTAAATATAAGTCCTTACAGTATGAAATTTGGATCTTGTCGACTCTGGATTTGAGAATTAACTCAATATGTTATATGTCATATGATATTTATACATTTCAATGAAGAGAACCAAAAAAATAAAAGATCTAGAACCATAAATATATTTGCTTTCAAAGTGGATTTGGATCTAGGTAAAATTTAAATAATAGTTTTAGATATCTAATTCAAATCATGTAATCGGGTACAAAACCAGACTCGACCATTCAATACGTTATTGGATTTGGATTCCGATTTCAATTCATGTAGTATCAGGCCTAAATCCAATTCTTGTCACCCTAAATGGATAGTGTATGCTTAACTGAAGTAGGATGTAGAGTAACAAAATAAAATATACTAAAGTAAAGTACATTTTCCATCAATTCTTCGCCATATGCAGTTGCATGTACTATCATGTTCGACAAGTCAGGAAAAAAGGGGACAGGTTGGCATGTATCCCCAAACTTTAGACGCTTGGGACATGGTGTCCGACTTGGAAAGTACTTACTCTAAGACCAAAAGTCAGAAATAAATCCCACAGAGAATCGGACAGTTCGCATTCATTGAAGCTGCGTAGAGTGGAGATATATTACTTAGTGCCTTAAATCTTTGTTTTAGATAGAGACAAGTCAAAATTTTAGGAGATTTCAATGAATTACATGGGAATAAACAATGTAGATTTACTGTACGCAATGAATACTAAACTTATAATGCTTTTACTATAGGTAAATATCAAGTACCATATATGAACCATACTGATGTATTGATACCACAGGTCGTTGCATAATTGTCCACTTGCTCAAAATATGAAGATAACTTTTATTAATAAGCATATTCACACAATCAGAACTCAATCGAAAAAAGAAACAAACAAACAAAGAGATTTAGTAAAATGTCGATCATGCATGCCTAAATGTCCTATTTCTACGCAGTGGAATAATTTCTGTATGTTCACAAAATGTGATAAATATAACAAGCATGTGCTTTTAAAAATTTCAAAAACAAGTGCATACAAAATCAAAGAGAGAACACTAACAATTGATGGTATTCACTAACACAATATTAGACAAAGCAATACACAAGTCCAAAGACAAAAGTTCAAGAACTACTGTAAAGTGTGCTTACCGTTTCCGAATCTATCTCATCAACGCAACAATCCTGATTGTGAAGGGAAGATTTCCCGTCATTAACCTTTCCTCGCGTATCTACTGTAACGACAACTGGAATTTCATTGTTCTCCTCAACTAACTTCCCATTACCATTTTGCTGGGTAAATGTAACTGGAGATGGACACGATATTCTGTTGTCTTTCAAAATCCTTATGTTGCCTTTTGTTCTGCGTGGGGGTATAGACTTGGCTACAACATCATCTGGTGTATCAAGACCTGCAACCTTGACATAACCGGGAACAAATGGGCCTGTTACTTTGGCAGCATTTGTACCATTGTCCTTTGCTACTCTATTACTGGATGAAATTGCTGAACTACTTCTAACTTTCAATATATGTGCAGAATCTTGAAGCCATTTAACTACTTTTATCCTCAACCCAGGGGAAAAGGATGTGGTTTCACCCTGGCACAGAAAATATCTATAGTTAAAACCGACATATTGACACGTAAAAAGTAACAAGTAAATATCAAAATTACCAGAAGAGCTGCTTCTAAGGAATTAGATGAAATCCCTATCTCTGAAGCAACGTCGTCAACATTGATTTTCCCCCGATCAATTAACTGCACAGCTTACAGATATAGAGGTTAAAAATAAATTCATTGAATACTGGAAAGCAACGGAATTATCAGACTAGTAAAGATTTCTAGCAAAAAAAGGTATATCCCCCTAAGTAGTACCTTTCTGAGAATTAGAGCAAGATCAGGGCAATTTGAAATATTGTTCGCACTCCCAACAACTCCATCACTGTCCATGTTATTGGCTAACTGTGCTTCATTTTCAAGACTAAGCCTGACAGCGAAAGTACCTTGTTCAGAAGTACTCTTCTTTTTAACCATTTTCTCAGAACTTGTAATTTTGTCTTTCACCATGCTTTTTTCCGTATTACTACGACTGAGTCTTAATTTATGTAGCCTGTTTGTTGATGGAACCACAGGTGGAAGCTTGGACACTGAAGAATTATCAGAAACATTCAGTCCAAAGTTTTCAAAGCATTTGTCACTGAAAATATTTGGAGAAGTGGAGTGTTTTGAGCAAAAGGTTCGTAATTCAACCTACAAAATAAAAAGGCAATCAAATAAGGTTGTGTGCCATAAAATCAGATACAGGCAGAAAAACTAAATGGTGAGGAGGAAAATAATGATCACATTATCACATCCGAACTTTCCCCAGATTTCCATTTGATGTTTTGATTCCCTTGCACAAAGAGGATGGAAAGACGTTCTGCATGTTCCTGAAACAATACCAACAGCCAATTAAATTATGAAAAAAGAGGAAAACTAAAACCAAGTAAACAAATCTAAGGACATAGTCCACATCTCGACAGGAAATCAAACCAGGTCTAGACCAGAACCATGGAATATTCAGAACAGAGATCAAATAATTGCATAATAGTGTAATACTACCACTTTAGCATCAAAATAAAGCTTGTTTACCTAAGGCAGACAAATATAAGAGCAAATAAGGTCAGACTCTAAAATGAAAACGAGAAAGGATGGATAATACCCATGTCAGAGAAGCACTAATGAAAGAGAAATATTTTATCCAATTAATTGCTTTATATGATGGATAATGTATATTATCAAGAAGTACCATGGTGTTTGTTATTTGCATATGGTATAGTTAATGGATGCGAAGAGAATAAGTTTGAATGCTAAATTGAAGTTATGGAGGAAAGTTTTCGAAGATAAGGGTTAATCACTAAAAATAAAGAGGGATCTGTGGTATGCAAGGATGTTGAGGTGGATGTGCAACAAAAATAGGAGGGATTGTGTAACTGTGTGTATTAAAGTGTAGGAGTCAATGGAGAAAAGATTAAGATAATACGGTTAATGAACAATTGAGAGTAGAGGCTGCCTCGGCAAGAAAGGGTCTTTGATTATTCTGCAGGGGTCAAGAAAGAGCAGGGAAAGACCTAAAATAAAATTTCATGGTAGCATGTTAAAAAAGATGTGGAAAAGTTTGACAGCAAACATACCCTTAACAAGAATGATCAGCGAAATATTTGTAACGCTGACCCATATAAATGGGGCAAAGCTTGATGGATTTGGTTATGTACGCTATGTATATTTTGAAGTTTAATGGGATCATTAGTTTCTACGATTAAGTTTATGGAGAATTATGTAGGGTCACTAGGGTGCAATGATATCCTACCTATGAAACACGGACACTTCGTAGAGGGCCCCGTGTCCGTGTCGAACACGGACACGGCTCGGACACGGCCTGGACACGTGTCGGACACGGCTCCGAAGTGTCCTGGTTTTTTTTTGTCCAGGACACGGCCGGACACGGCTGGGACACGGCAGTGACATTGTTTGCATGGGATCAAGGATGAGTTGGATGATTTGTTTGGGGCTTGGTGTAATGGACGATTGTGATTAAGATCTGGCTTTAACTTATATCCTCTATAACATCATAGGATATAATTAATAGGGTTTTTCTTACAAATATTAACATAATCTTTTAGCAATAATTCTAGAACTTTGTGGATTTTGTGAACTTTATTGGATAGTTGTCATTACCCCTATGACCTCTAGTGAGTATCCCATAGTGCCAAACCCGACCCCATAGTAAATAAACTTCGTTTTTCCCTCTTCAATACAATTTTGATTAGACTGAATCGTTGAAATTACCAAAAGAAAAAATTTAGTAGTTGTCAAATTGGGTATTGTGCTACCATTGAAATTTCTTAAACATAACCATAAAGTAATTTCCCATCTAGTTGGAGCATGTTTTATGAATTATTCTTCGAAATTAAGCATCTCTATGTAGTATTCATGTATTATATATTATTTATATAAAATAATAAATATTAATTGCCGTGTCCTAGCCGTGTCGTGTCCTTCATTTTTGAAGAAATGTCGTGTCGCCGTGTCCGTGTCGTGTCGTGTCGTCGTACCCGTGTCTGTGCTTCATAGTATCCTACTCTTGCAAGTTTAATACCATAAAGGGAGGGGTTTCAAACCATAAGCGTAGTTGCCCTATTTATGAAAAAGAGATAATCCATTGTTGTGATTAGGCAGCTTATGTAGCCAACCGATAGATAGTGTGTTATTAACCGAGTCTCGGGGTTAAACAAGGAGAGAGAGAGAGAGAGAGAGAGAGAGAGAGGAACCACATTTCACACATCAGTTAAAACTTAAAAGAAAGGTTCGGTATAGAAGTACGATTTCTTTTCTTTGTGTCATGAGCACTTCGTATATGGCAATCGTATGGGCATATTCCACCCAGAAACATACACAGATGAACTAGAGCATTGACCATTGCACCATAAGTTTGGATTTCAAGCCAAATAATACAGAACAAAAGGCTTCTTCTCAGTTTTCACTACCTCCACTTCAGTCACATTAGGGTCCCCATTTCTTTTCAGTCTTCAAGCTATATGGGGCCTCCTAACCATGTCATTAATGGCCTATGACAAACATCTGAACCAACTCAAGTGGCTTTCTCTTACTTAGTCCTCTTTCAGTGACCTCCTAACCTTCCTATTGTGTAACGCTCCCTAACTCTTGCCTACCTAGTTTCACCGCGCACACACCATAGATCCCATCCATTCCTAAATCTATCGTCATAAAGGTGACCTACAACCACCTCTACATCCTCAAGAATGATAAGAGAAAATAATGTAATGACCCTCTTCACCGCTCTAATTTAGAGAACAAATCTAGCGTGATAACTGTTTTAAGAATTGTTCTTTTTAAGCCTCAAGGTCCTCAACGATATTTAACGTCCACAATTAATGCCAGAGGTACGTATCAACTTTCTATTGTCTGCTTTACTCTAATAAGGTATCCTTGTTTATCATTCATTCTTTTGTAGTGTAGATAGAAGGTAGCAAGAATGATTTGCTTGAAATATCTAGTGTCTCAACCTAATCAAATTCTCATTTCCAAACATAATTAAAGTTGTAAACCTCATGTCATGTTTTACTCCGACTCATGGAACAAAAAATCGATATATTTCGCGAAAAATCGCGAAATATATCGGAAAAATGAAACCCCGATACGAAATATCACCTGCAATCTCGAGCATAATTCAAAATGTCAAAATATCGAGCAATTTCGCGAAATATCGCGATATTTCCACGAAATATTTCCATCACCACGAAATATCGCGATATTTCCACGAAATATTTCAATCTCCACGAAATATCGCGATATTTTATCGAAATTTCGCGAAAATTTTGAAAAATTTCGCGAAATTTATCCGAAATTCTGTGACTGACTGGTTATAAAAGGGGACTGGGGGGCCTGGTTCTCAGCAGCTTATTTACATATAATAACATTTAAGTAAATGTCGTTTTACTTAATTTTTATTTTCTCCATTTACTTTAAGTTATTATATGTAAATAAGCAAATACCCCCCCCATTTGATTTCAATAAAAATATCAAAAAAATCAAAAAACAAAGGAATCAAAAAGTAAACTTTCAATTTTAGTAGGAGAAAACAGTTTTTATGGATTTTTATAAAATCTACATGGTGAGAAAAGTGATTAAATCAACTCCTTTTTAGCTCAAAAAATTCCACAAGATGTAGAAGTACGAGTACATCTAGAAAACCATGGTCCGTCTTAGGAAATTTTGAATGTATAAAAACTTTTCTATATAAAAACTCGTTTTTTCAGACTTAATAAAAAAACAGTGTTTCACATTTCAGCATAATTTTTACACAATTTCAAATTTGCATAACTTTCTTGTTTTAAGTCCGCTTTCAAAATCGTTTGAAACATTATTTTAACAATCAACTAATCTTTATTTCAAAAATATTTTTATCCAAAAAAAGGATTAAAAAATATTTGAAAAATATATATCAAAACCGAACTAAATAAGATTGCACAACACTCACAGACTTAATACATTGAATACATATTATGTGAAGCTCTACACCCCTTGATAGGGTACACATATTATGTGAGTGTTCCAAAGTGTGTATCTATACTTGGTTTATGACTATCCGGAGTTTCATTAAAAAATTCCATCAAAAAATCAATATTTCCACCATTTCTACAAAATTGCAATATTTCCACACTGTCGAAATATTTCCACGAAATATTTCCATATCCAGAAGGTCGAAATTTCCACCGAAATGGAGATTTCGAACCTTGCTCCGACTAATTTCCATATATATATTTTTAGAACTAGAGGTGGCAATTTTTGACCCAAATCAACATGCTCCACGTCAGGATTGGATGATGCAGATTTTAGCTCGAGTCGGACATCTTGTTGGGTTCTATTGAGTCTCGTATTACATGATATACAGTTTTGTTCTTTATTGAGGTCACAATTCGAGCTCTTATGGGTTTGTTTGTATATTACATATTTACATCACCACCATCCGAATCATATCCCATCAAGATGGGGTCGACTATACGGAAGATTGACATAAATTTTTTTATCGGTTGCTAACCTGACGTCAACCCTATAGGCTATAGGTAGAGAGAGGTATGCCTCCAAATGGCCGGTGGGGAGACCTAGGTTGTTACTTACATAGTTTGAGTATCGCAGCGCACATTATGCATGATACCCAAGTGTTCCATTATTTACTGAGTTCAACAATTATATTGAAATGGAACCAAGGTTCAAAATCGTGATATCGGTCACGGTACTCGTCGGCCCAGTTCTGATATTGGTCGGTACCAACCGGTACGGACCGATATCGATTTTTGTTTTTTTAATTTACAAAAATCAAACAAAAATAAGGAGGAAATCTGAAAAAAAAAATTATTATAAACAAATATAGGGCTATAAATTGTAGCTCTTAGGTTTTTAAGCTCTTTACTAAATGGATTTAAGGGCTAAACTTTATACTTCATAGTTTTAAACTAAATTTAGATTTAACTGAAGTTGAACAATATGATATGTAATGTGTATGATATATGCAATCAAAGTCGGCCCCTAGTCGGACAAGGATTAGTCGGGACTAATTCGGGACTAGTCGGCCAAAACTTATTCTAACCCCTCCCCAAACATATATGATATATAAACAGTGTTCAAAAACCCAGAACTCGAACTCGACTTGAAAGTCTACCGGGTCGAGTTTCTCGAATACTAGACTCGAGCGACTCGGATATATATATATATATATATATATTGTGTGTGTATTTTCAAATCTCAAAATAGTAAATAGCCAGAGTAATCTCTCTCTCTCTCTCTCTCTCTCTCTCTCTCCTAATTGTTTTCCCATGGGACCACCTTAACATCCACGTTTTTGCCATAATCATCTTGTAAGCTTGAGCTCGCTTGGGCCAATAGTCTCAATCATATAACTTTGTGCACTTTATTGTTGTCTTATAAAATATATCCTTAAGTCTTAAAGGCATTTGTGGTCTCCTAATACTCTCGAATGTCCTCTCCATTACGTCCAACCAACTCTAATTCTATCATATAAAATCATCATTTATGTCATCAATGTTCTGTATAGTAGACCCAAGATAACATCAATCATTTTGGTGTATTACTTAACCATCAACTATGAGAAGGGCTTCACTATCGTATATATTAAAATTGCATTCCATATACTTCGTTTAAGTTTTACTAATTTAGACTATTAGATTCCAAATCTTTCCTCCATAATTACAATTTAGCATTTAACAATAGGTGATATTAGAACTTGGAAAAACTAATTATGCAATTTTGGGCTAGTAGAGATAACAACATTATATGCAGTCTTCAAGGAATTGAAATTGATAATCGATAGACAGCATAACTTCCAACTATTAGGATGTCATAAATCATAATAGACCAGCTACATGGCTAACAACTAATAAATAATAAGTATCTAAGTCACAAATAATGTGATAGCACCTGCTATTACATACTACCATACCAGGTCAGTATAATTCATGATGGTAGGGAAGCATGTGGTACTAAATCAATGATATTATATACCACCATGATTGACAAAGCTTAGATCCAAACTACTATGTTGCGACGATGTTATGTATTCTTTAGATAATCATATTTTGAACTGGTACAAGAATGCAAATCCATCATACTATCTTAATTGTGAATCGGTTCAGAACATGGTTCAGCTCCACTGGGCAAAATCCAAAATGTTACAGCAGTTTTGGTTCAACTCTCCGAATCCTAAAACACACCACAACATTGGGGCCACTTTGCACACAACTACATCCATGTAAACTCTACCAATGGATAATGGCACTGATACTCGAGAGATCATTGATATGTAATCAATTACTAGCGAGTCAGGTGATCTACTACGGATGAACTTTCATATTAAGCTTCCCAACCATGTCGATAAAGAGCTTTTCTTATTCCACAAAAAATGAGGGTATGGAGTTTCTTTGGGCTAGGCTCAGGTGGCCTGGCCTAAGTCCAGCCTATTTACAATCCTGAGAAATGGATTGGCCAAACCTACAGCAATTTTCTACTTTTCTAGGCCACTCTCATTATTGAAGTCATGTAAGTATTTTTGAACTAAGGGGTGCTCTGAAAAGATTCCAACATACCATGTTGCATGCCAATCAATACTTGGAGATGGTTTCCAATATTGGTGAAGGATGGATATCTAAGAAATTGGCGCATTCTTGGGATTCTTACATTTCCAATCTAGGATGTGGAGCAGCTTGGCCCAACTTCAAGATTACTATGATTTCACTTGTTAGATGTGAATGTGAAGAAAATCATGAGCTAGACAAAGTTAGACTACCCTCCTCTTAATAAGAAATTTGTTCAGACTTTTTGTTAAATATTGATAACTCTTTGAACTTGTAACCAAAAAGTAGGAGGATAAACTGAATTTAGTTTAGATATTGGTTGTTTATATTTTACTGACAGTGAATGGACTTGAGTTTGTGGTCATTATGGACTCAATAAGAAATTAACTGAAAACAAATGGCAACACTAACACTTTTCTTTGGGACAGAACATAACAACTGAACAATGCTGAACCGCTTATGCGAGCTGGAACAGCCAATTATGAAAGATTAGATTAAAGCAGATGTGTGTATGATATCAACATTTTATCCAACCCCATCAAGGGTAGGTCACATGTTATTGCCATCAAGGTTTCAAATGTCAAATTCAGTCAGTGAAAAAAATGGAAATTTGTCGGATTTCAGTCAAATGTAGGTGGAAATTTTGTATTTGATAAGGAAAGTTTCCGGTGAAAATTTGTCGGATTTTAGTCAAATTTCGATCGATTTTGGCCAAAAGCCAGTCAAATATTGGTCTGTTATGTAAATGAAATTTTTCAAGGGAAAAGATGGTAATTTTCACTAAAAGATGATTTTTTTGTTAAACAAGATGGAATTTTTCAGTGAAATTGTCCTGAAAATGAGGAAATAACAAATTTTGGTCAAATGTTACAGAAACAGGCATCTTCTACTGGCATATCAACAAAGGAACTTTCCGATCAAAGGAAACATACCGTGGCTACATCTGACACAGACCCCATGCTTCACCTTGCACAAGTAACAGACAAGTTTTCTTCGTGTTTCTTGCACTCCTCCGATATTTAGAACCGGTTCCATCGCCACAGCGTTCTCCACGTACACCTCTGGTGTCCATAGACTGCAAAACAGGTGTGCAAACTTCACATCGTCGCTGCTGCTTGGCGTCCAACCAGTATCCCCTCCAACAGGCTTAAGGGCCCCACCTTCCTTCGTGCAAAGCAAACAAGGCAGCGAGGTCGGTTGTTTTCCTGATCCCTTCAAATGCTTGCACCAAGAGCAGAACCATGCCCCCGCCGGCACTCCGTGTATGCCGTAACATCTCTGGTGCACCGAAACCTTGCAGGAACCACAACAAAGCAGCTCATTTGACTTCATGCCAGTGGGCCCCAAGCAGCACACATCACAGAGCAGCTCGGAACCTCCTGCTTCCGAATGAGGAAGGCGCAGCAGCTGGTCCAAGCCGGCATCTCCACCGAGGAGCTTGCGTTTCTTGTTTGGACGCTCGGAGGTGAGCAGGAACCTGTGCTTAGAACCCAGCAACCAATTCATAGACGAGCTCGGATTGTCATCCCTCTCGGTTGGTGAATCACTGCCTGTGCCCGGATTGTCATCCCTCTCTGTCAGTGAATCATTGCCTGTGCCGGCTTCATCGGCCTCCGGTGCTCCCTTCTCCAATGCCTCAGCTTTGCATACCTCCTCTGCTTGTTCCTCCACAAATTCCAGCTTCTCTGGTTCCTCTGCAGCAACCTGGGCCGAGCTTGAGCTCACTATAACTGTACCCACTTCCAAAACCTCACCTTTCTTCCCTGGAGCGGGGATGAAGAGGCAAGGATCCAATGGGCGGGGGCCAAAGGGGACCCTGGGGGCCAAGGTGTCGATGTCGGCCAGAGTGAGTGGGCGGAAGTACTCCTCCGTCACTTCCCATATGGCCGAGGCTCCCGGGGCCGGAGGGCGCCAGTGTCCAGAGGCCTTCTTTGGCCCGGGCTCCCCATGGGACTTCTTGTGATTCCTACGCCCATCAGAGTGCTTGGCGAGGAAGGCCGCGAGTCCAGCGGGGAGCGTCGCGGATCTCAAGCCGGAATCCTCGGCGTCGAACGGGGAGCCGTGGGAGAGCGCCTTGCGGGCCTGGGAGGAGACATCCACCGCCGTAGCCAGCTCCAGCCGGGGGCTCCGTAGGGGGGAAGACGAGGAGGGCCTGGAGACGGGGCGGGCCTTCTCCTCGGCGCCGCACCCGCCCCCCGCGCCTCTACCCACCATCTTCCGCCGATGGCATCGGCCGCCGGCCATCACCGCGGGCCCATCGCAGGAGCCCTAACCCTATCCCTGGGGATCGTCTTCGCGTGCGCAACGGCGGCGGACGGTGGTGGTGGTGGCGCGCGCTAGGGTTAGGGTTTACTTTTACGCGTCCTTTTGTCTATCTGCTCGCTATCGTTTCGGATCCAAGAGACGATGGATTCTTTTTTTTTTTTCCTTCCTCGCGCTCTGTCACGGAGTCGTGGAGCGCCGTATGGGTCTGATTCGGAGCACTCGAGCTGGCGTTGTTATCAGGCAAGAAAGGTGGGGAGTCCGTTCTTTTCTTTTGGTGACGATTTGGGGATTTGGTAAAGGCTAACATTTTATATTGTTTGCAGTTTTGCACCCATAAAACTGCTAGGAGCACCCATTTTGAGACTTAAAAATTACCATCATACCCCCTTCCTCAAACACGAAGAGTATCGCCACCCGTGCAAACTGCCGCCACCGTCGGCGACCATCCCAATCACTTATGCCGTCCCTCCTCTTCCTTCCTTCCTCTTATTCCTTCTGGTTGTTGTCGTCATTGGTGCCCCATGCAAACAGTTGTCTTGTCCCTCCTCCCCTATGTGGTCCACTACCACTAATAGGTTCCTATGTATGTTACAGCTTCTTCCTCCTCATTTTGGGCCACGATGCTTGGCAATAGGGGGAATGATTGAGGCTCTCGAAGGTGGAGCTAGGTGTGACACTAGGATTGGGTGCCCCTTATGATTCTTAGGCTAGGGAGAATGGACGCATTAGCATTTTTTCGATTTTAAGATAATAGCAAATTTTGTAGGTTCATAACACCACCCAAATAAAAAATTGGAGAGATGTTATGGTCAGATTGATATGGATTTGATAACAGCATATTGTCAAAATTCTACAAACGACTGAATATTAGTGGATAAGATTAGATGAAAGAGAAAGAGGATGGATGAGAGAGCAATTGCATTATTTTGTAATTATAAATATTTAATTTTTATAAAAAAAATACAATCAAATTGTTCTCTTTTCACTATTATAAATAGTTTTTTCAATCTTTATAATTATTGATTTTTCTTATTATCCTCCCTCCATTCTCTTCTTGGCCGGTAGTAAAGGACCTTTGCAATATATGGGAAGCCGGTACGAATCGTACGATTTTATTTAAAAAAAATGTTTGGAGTTGAATGCTTATATGGTTAGAGGTGGGAGGTACTATTAGTCCCACATAATTCTTATTACTAATTACTAATTTCTTAAAATTTTGATTATTTAAAATATAATATCATTTTTTCCTTTTAGTTATATATGAGAGGTTTGGAATGTATGGATTTGGAAATCTGGCAGGATTTTCCATTTCAGTGCTGGTCTAAGTTGTTAATCTCGAATGTTCCTTTTTTTTTCTATGGTCGATAAACTCTGCATTCGAAATATTGGGCTAAACCCAGGGTTTCGAATGCCAGATTTAATAGGAACTTTGTTTTGAATTAAAACTGTGCAAACACCTAGCCTTTTTTTCTTCTGAAACCGTGTTTCTATTAAACCCGACATTTTGGACGCCGAGTTTAACAAGCATATGAAAACAAAGAGAGCAGCCTTGGCAACCACTTTTTGGCACGATCAGGCAATGTGGCTATCAGAGCGCTAGTATGATAAATATTACTTATATGCTGCTATTGAATTAAATATATGTTTTAATTGTTATCTTTTAAAAAGCCTATACTTTAAACCATGGTGATAAGAAATTGGGGAATTGTTGTATTCTATCGTGGAAGTATATATCAAAATCTAATCAAACTTTGTGTTGATGCCCTTTATTGTATCATCTCCTAACCATTATTTAAATGTGCATGTGCATCATAAACAACTTTTTCTAATTTTTTAAAAAGATGCTAACTAATCACATGACATGGAATGCAAAAGGTTTTAGAAGAATGGAGTAGGAAGATATTATGAATTTATACCCTAAAAGACCAATCCAATTACAATTCTTTTAAGGCTTGTGCTTGCCAGACTCGTGGCGATGCAACAGGAGCTGGATCGATTTAAGACCAACCTTATGCTCATCCACTATATGTCACATGTCCGATCCTAGTACCCCATTCTTCTGAGATACTGACTATATCTCTATTCCTTCCATACAATCCCCTCCAAGACAATGACTAAATCTTTGTATTTCAAGTGTGATGCACAACTCATGCGACATCTACATTTGGGTAGCTATTGCACACAAAATGAATGCACATAGCATAGGTCTTAAAGTGATTCAGCTTCCCATGCATCACCATCGGTCTTTTGCTTGTATTATAGTACATAGATATATAAACAATAAAGAAAAATACTTTCTCGGTCATCGTGTTTTTCGTCCGAATCGGACCATCGATGTGGTAGCTAATTTCATCCCTATGTTGCACCCATCCCCAATAGGTGAATCACACTCAACCTGAGTGGAAGGGGAAATGGACGGCTGTGATCTAATGCCATGTCAGGATAGCCCAATGGGAATGAAAAACTGGATGTCTGAATAGCAACTCTCAAAATTAAAAGTAAACTAGCATGAAACACGGGCAATGTCCAAATGGACTAGATGCACGCCGTTTGGCACAAACGACATTGCAGTCATCTAAAGGAGTGCTAAATCCGGATCGAGTGTAACTCCATCCTTGGAGTGTCCAAAGCAAAAAATATGAAAGTGATATGTCAAGTTGGCGAATTTTAATCACGTATTTCTCAACACTTCATTTGCCTCATACTCTGTTGGAAGTTTTAGAGTTCATTCATGCAGAGAGAGATAAAGAGAACTACTGTTTTTTCCCTAATTCACACCAATTGATCATTAAATGTCATTGAATTTATACTTATCTTCTATCCCATGCTAATCATATTTCAAAAGAGTTGAATGGGAGAATCTATAACGTTAAAAAAAGAGAGCATCATATTAAAAAAAAAACACGTGAGAAAGATAATACTAATTATGGTATTGACCACCAAATGTACATTAAATATATGCCATTGAATGTGTATTTTCCACATATCCCATACTAATTTCAGTTTGTAAGTTGCAACGTACTTACAACTCTATACAAGTGGATATTTCGTGAGATACAGATGGATACAATGAGGGTTGGATGCATCGGATGGCTATGATACCACCACCCATTTGCTAAACTCATGCCTTTTATTTCGTGCTACTTCGTGCCATGTGCCAACACCTCCTTTGGAGAGAAAGAGAAAGGGGGGGAGAGAAAGAGAGAATGAAATAATAAAATAATTTTATCATGGCAAATATTTCTAATTGGTTTTTAATATGGTTTGAACCGATGTATTGTTTTTCATCTTTATAGTAGATTTTTTACCAGGATATTATAAGAGAGAGCCGTGTTCACACACGAGAGAATGATTATTACTCTTCAAAAGAGGTACCTGTGTAACAACACGGGAGAGAGGGCTCCATTTTAGTATTGTACTAATAAAAAACCCGGGCAATGTCCGAATGTGCTTGATGCACATCATTTGGCAAAGACGACATCTCAACTATTCAAAGAAGTGTGAAATCTAAAGTGAGTGTCATTTACTTGTTAGAGAGAGAGGAAAAAAAAGAGAAAGAGAGAGATTAAGATCAAATGACCATTAAATATCATTGAATAAAAATTTATCATCTTTATGGTAGGTTTTAAAATGGATTTAAAAAAGAGCCGCGTTCACACACGGAAGAAGAATTCTAGCTTTTTAAAAGGCGTCCACGTGTCATAACACGGGAGAGAGACTTCCATTTTAGTATATACTAGTAAGAAACCCGGGCAATGCCTGGATGAGCTTGATGCATGCCATTTGGCACAGACGACATTGCAATTGTTCGAAGAAGTGTGAAATATAAAGTAAGTGTGATTTACTTGTTAGAGAGAGAGATAAAGATATTAGCATTAAATGTCATTGAATGAGTATTTATCATCTTTGTGATAAGTTTTTAATAGGATTTAAAAGTGAGCCGGTTCACACACGAAAGAATGATTCTGGTTATTTAAAAGACGTCCATGTGTCACAACACGGGAAAGAGGCTTCCATTTTAGTATTATACTATTAGATTAGATATAGATATAGACTGATAGACTACTAACATTGAACCATGCAATGCACAAGATGAATTATACAAATTATAATATTTAAAAAAATGTAGAAAAAATCTAAAGATAATGCTATTTCTAAACTCTCCTTTATTTAAACCAAATCAATAAATAGATATATAGGTTTGTTACCAATTCATTAATTATATTATTAAATACTTAGATTTTAATATGTTTTTTAAAATTAAGTAAGTGGCTTGTAGAATGGTAAGGCCAAAGAGGAGTTTGCGTTGGATTCAAGTAATAAGCTTCAATGCAAACAAAGGAATAGTTCATTTATAGAAAGATGAACAATTCATATCCGGACAAAAAATTCAATTAATAAGCTTCTATCAAATTCTAATCATTGAAGAAATATATCAAACTAAATAACTCAAGAGATTAGTTTCATCATTTCAAATCGCAGGAATCAAATATACACAAACCCAACTTTATTTCTTTTCCATTAAAAAAAGTTTCTTCCCCTAAAAAGACATCAAGAAAAAGAAAAATTTTGAAATTTTGAAACAAAACAATCATTTAGTTTGGATTTAATTAAAACCCATATTTTTTTTCCTGCTATTTAGGGTTATGACCCAAAGACGAATCTCACAAATAGTGCTTCCTTTCTCATTACATCATCATTTATGCATCCCCTCATGCGCAAACTGAGATTGAGAATCATCAAAGCAGTGATGTAAATACATAAAAATATAACATCCCTCATTGCAAACTTTAAAATATTATTCCAAAACAAAGACAAAAAAAAAAATAATAACGTCTATCTAAGGGATGGCAACGGTGCGGTTTAAAACCGAAAACAACGATAAACTGCACCGCATAGTATGATTTTGGTTTGCCAAAATATAAAAACCATCGCGGTGCGGCTTCAGTTTTGGTGTAGCGCTGCGGTTTTGGTTTTAACTAAAACGGCACCGTTTAGGCCGTTCTAGTGATAAACCACGGTGCACCGCACCGCATGGTGCGGTTTTGGTTTTACATAATGGTACATCGTCATGGTGCGGTGCGGTTTCAATTTTGCCCAAAACTACACCATTGCCATCCCTAATCTATCTTTTGATCCCTCGTGATTGATTATAGGTCTGAGCGGAGCATATGATTCTTCTTTTTTGACAGCGCAATGCAAGCCCTCGATCATAAAACCTCATCAATGGTGAATAGCATCCCCGCCCATCTCAGCCCTGCCCCTTTTATAGATTGTGGGCATGTCTCGTCGCTGGGAGCCGTTGTCTCAATGTGTGATATGCAAAGGTCAAAGAGGGGAGAGAGAAAGAGAGAGATGAGGGGAAATGGAGGTTATGGAGATATTAAAGTGGATAGAGCGATCGAGACAATCCAAAATCTATCGGTTTACATTTTCTCATTGGGCCAAATTATGGCAGGTCATAAATATAACATTAAACTACATCAGCTTACCTAATAAAATGTCTGAAGGTCGCGTTCACGTTTCAGAAGGAAGTGAGATATTCTCTTTCTAATTTAATGACATGCCACATGGCTGAACGTCCCTTTGAGGATTTTATTTTAGTATTATACCATTAAATTAGATAATTTGGTCATCCTATAAATCGATCTCTATTCTGTCACTGAAGCGAGTAGAGTATTTTTTTTGTTACCAGATGGTTACGCTGCACTTGTTAAGGCCTAATCAGGGTGTGCTATGCAAATATTTAAAGAGGGATAACGAGCAACAAATGTAGCATATGTCTGGTCAAAAGTGTAACCCCCGTTATTTCCCTTTAAAGATCCACAATGCATATCCCGATTGAGCCGTAGGCAAGTGTAGCGTAGCTATTGGGGTAGCTAAAATGATCTCCTCTTCGTCCGCAGGATATGCCTCTTCAGTGGTGGGCACCATCATTCGGAAGACGACGGGTGATTCAAAGAACCTGAAATCGATCATCTTGCTCGGAACCCATCCTTATGCATAGGTTGCCAGCGATTGCAGAGGAAGGTAGGCGACTGCTACAGTCGATGCACGAGGGACTTTGTTGCGAGACTTGATTTGGTGCTCGCGGAGGCCTCCCATTCCGACTCCAAAAAAGATTGAGCTCTGACTCTCTAGACCCATCTCTGGGTTTGGTGGACATCATGACTGGTTTGCCATCGAATATTGCAACAAAGGTCTACCAAACTCGCTAATGGCGATGCGATGACACAATGGAGGAAGGAGGGTGACCCTTTTGCTGAAATGATGGTTGGGGACCCTCCTCCCTCTATTGTTGACTCACTCCATATCATGATCATTTTTTCTTGGCTGCTTGAACGTGGTATGCTAGAACTATACATCCTGTGATTCTTTTAAGTATTTTTTCTTGTCCATATATACAATGTATTTGCGGACTATCTTGCGTGTATGATCCTATTTTATGGCAATGTATTGTAAATATTTAAGAAAAATTAAAATTCTACGTTACCCACTTATGTATCGTACCAAAATTCATAGCGACCATCAACCATTGGATGGCCTTATGGTTGATCTCAGGCATCCACCTAGGGTTCATCCCATGGCCCCTAGAATAATGCTCTCATCGCTATAATGCAAGGAAGATGAGATGGATGGGGGAGATGGGTTCGGTATGGTACCGAATTTTGCATTTCGGTACAGAAGTGGAATCTCCATCAAGATTGATTATTATTAGAAAGAAGGGTTCGACTCCTCTCCACTGATGATTGTCTCCCCTATCGATCGTTGACGATTTGGGGTGTGACAAGTGGCAATCCGAAAATCATTGGTCATGATCTATGACCATGGGATGAACCCAAGGGGGACGCAACCACCCTTGGTCGTCACCCAACACCTGACGCTGCCGCTTGTCGTTGCCACCGGAGACCACCCCTGCAGACCACCGCTGCCCGACGGGGCCCTGCCGACTTCCGCCGCCAGCCTTTGCCCGTGGTGGTTGGTAGGGGCGATGGCCAGTGGTGGTGGTAGGCAGTGGCGACCGACGGAGACGGTGGCTGGCGACAGACTGAGGGCAAGGACCGGGGGTGGTGGCATCCCCCCTGGGTTCATCCCAATATTCCCATGACCGTTGATCGTGACCGTTGATTTTTGGATCGCCACTTGACGTTTCCCAAATTGACAGGGGAGATGATCATAAGTGGAGGGAGTCGAACCCTAGGTAGAAGGCGTGGCAAAATATAGCTTTGTTTGTCCACAGAGGCTGCTCTCCTCCTCCAGCAGGGCAAACCCATCCCTTCTTTCCTTCTCCGGTAGGCGGCGCGCTCTTTCCTTCTCCGGTAGGCGGCGGCCGAGTGGAGCGTGGGTACAGTCGAAGGATGGCGAGCGCCGCGGTGGAGAAGACGGCGGAGGAGCTCCGCAAGGAGATCGAAGAGCTTCATCGCCAGCAGCGGGAGGTCCGCCTCCTTCCTGTTCTCTCATCCTCCTTTTTCCTTCTCCCTTTTATCGACTGTTACTTTGCCTCCCGCCTCTCCCTCACAGACTCGTCCTCTCTTCCACAGATCACCGAGCGGCTTCGGGACCCGAGAGGTCTCCGCCGCGCCGGCCCGGCCCCCGGCGGCCCCCGTGTCAACGGTGTCGTGCGTCAGCGTGGCCTTGTTCGACCCGTAAGATCTTTATCGTTCGATCTTCATTCTGTTAGTCTGATTATCCATCTATCAACGTCTCCTTGGTGTTTGGTTCAGGCGTTAGAGTCCGAGGATCAAGCCAACCCCAAAAGGCGACTCCTTTCGGCCGTTGTCAAGGTAACCCTTGAAAAGGCCTTCCTTTTTTCTTTGAGGGGTTTTCCCCATCGTTATCTTGTTTATTCTGATGAAGGTGGACGGCGGTGAAGCTAAAGCGGAGGTCACCGGAGCAGACATCGCGGAGGAAAAGGATTTGGCCGCGGAGGCTATTGCCCCCGCCGGAGAAATCAATACCGTGAGACCTAAGAATCCGCCGAGCAATGATGGGTTCCGGAGGGATGCTAATCTGCGGATGCGGAGGGTGGTAAGCTCCACTCTGGATCCTTTGGTTTTTGTTACTGTCTTGATTGCGCTTTGGTGATCGGGGAATGAGTTATCCTGCAGGACTTTGATTTCCCACCAGCAGAGCCGGTTCCAAGAGTGCTGCCGAAGGATGAGGACCCAAGTCTGGTCAAGAGGAATCAAAGAATGCTGGGACAGCTCTTGGGAACTCTAGAGGTACTGCCATATAAAACTACTGGCCTCGATAGCTTTAGGATCTCCTCTTCTTCGATGGCGCAAGTGCAAATGCTTACTCAACAGCATAGACAGTCATTAGAGGCACAGAATGATTAGAGATCTATTGCTAATGCTTGCTCTAAGTAGAAACCTGTAATGCTGACTGTATTTTTCAGAGCTTTATAATTCTCTTTTTTTAAACAGCTTATTTGCTATCTTTCAATAGGCTATAGTGAAGCACAAGTAGTGCCTATATGATGACCGGACCCATTCATGGTCTTGAAAGCTTTACGTTTGGGTCCAAAGGTGGCTATTACTTACACATATCCTCGTACATTGCTATCCTTGACTACATTTTTTTTAACCTACTAAAAGGAACCTGAGATCCACCATGGATTCAACTCTTGTACAAAAGTGGAAGCAGGATATGTAATCATGGTGTAGATTCTTTATGCAAACATTCTACAAATTTCCAAGATGATTCCTCATGATGGCGGCACATGATATTAGTTGTTGGGGTTGCTCTTGGTCCAAATGTATTCCTTTGCAAATGCTGATTACTGGTTGAGTGCTTACTTTTAAAGTACTCATCATGGCAGTGCTGTTACCTTGTGATCCCTTTCAGTTTGCTGTGCTGATCATCCTTTTCTTTTGGTACAACATCATCAGTTTGGTGCTATGTACGAGATCTCTTATTCATTTTTAGTGTTACACAAAGAAAATTTCTTTCCTGTGCTGTTCTTTTCAAATGAAACCCACCCTTTCCTCTGGGACGCTTAATTAGCGCAAGCTACCCACAAAGTTCTAGTGGGGATTGATTTTCTTAGCTTTTGCCCTCAACGACACCTCATGTATCAACATTTTCTACCTCATGATACGCAACACATATCCTCACTGCGAACAATGCCATCTTTCAGACTTTGTTTGCTCTCGATCTCAACAAACAATGAAAATGATAAATAAAAAATTTCAACTGATACCGGTCTTCTCCAAGGTCTGCCCCACTCTAGTTATTTTCTCAAGCAAAGATTCATAGACCGTGAATCATTTATTTGTACTTTTCACTTACCTCCCTGGACAATATTCGTTCTGTCAAATTACAAACTCCAAATCTTAGGAGGAATCAAATCATTTTGGTTAATTGTCTCATCTAATGAGATGCCAAATGATTTGAGGATATAGACCATGGTACTAACATATAAGAATAAAGGTAACGTGTGTAATTACTCTAGTCATGATGGAATACAGTTCATGAGTTACATCGTGAAGAAGAGAGAGAGATGATGATGGAAGAAAGGTTAAGAAAAATGACAACAATTTCAATGAACTAACAACAAAAGCAATTTGATTATTGAGACAACTAATTGAAAGATATAGTGAGAATAGAAGGAATCTTCATATGCTCTTTATTGACTAAAAGAAAACTTCAAATAGAGTATCACGAGATGTTCTTTGGTGGGTAGGAAGAAGAAAGAGATGTGTAAAGGTTACGTTGAAACTGTTTAGAACATGTATAAAGGATAAATTACTAGCGTGAGAAGAAATGGCTTTACAATCATGATGAAACTTCACCAAGAGCACCATTAAGCCCAAATCCTGTCATCGATGAACTTCCTGCTAATATTCAAAAACATATGTATAATATTAGCAGATAATATAGTGTTTATTAACGAGACAAAGATAGGAGTAGATGCTAAGTTGGAATTATGGATGAAATTTAGAAAAAAAAGGGTTTGAAAAATTAGTAGAATTATAAAAAGTAGAACACAATTTTAATGGAAGTGATAGTGAAGCTCTATTCAAAATTGTTGGCTAAGAAATAAAACAATACGATTGTTTTCATAGCTTGGATCTATTATGTGGAAGATTGGATATACTTTAACCATCGAGCCTTGCCCCATCTATTAGTAGTCAACTTTTTGAATCATTCTTCACCGACCTAACATCAACCCTTGACCTTTTTCATCCTGTGTTGGAGCGACATTAGCTCTTTTAGAAGATTGAAGGGGAAGAGGATATCCAATAAAACTAGAACTATTTGAATGTAGTAAAGATGTGGTTCGAGTCTGCTATGCGATTGTCATATGCCTATATGAGTTATGGTAAAAAGATAACAATAAGGCACAAATGTTGTATTGTTCAAAATGTTGGTCCATATAAAGGGAGGATCCTTGGTAATGTAGTTATGTAGCTGATACAATAAATTGTCCCCTTGCATATAGTACTAGATGTTAGTTTGGGACCAATTAAGGCTTCATCCCCCCCCCCCCCCCCCCCCCCCCCTGTTCGGTCATTCTACATCATTCCTTCTATACTCTCCATCTCTCTCTCTCTCTCTCTCTTTATATATATATATATATATATCCATTTCTGTATGTTTTCTTTACATTTATATTCTGCCTTTTTGTTTCATATTCTAAATAAGTCACATGTATTCCATGTGTTGACTTTTGTTTTTTGGTTCACATTTTTAAGCTGACTCCAAATAGATTGGACATCCGATGGTTATGAAAATTGGCTCACATTTTTCTAGTTGTACAATTGTTCATGGTGTTTCCTCTATTATTTTTTATTCTTAAATCCTCAATCATGGAGGTTCAATGTCATAATGTTGCGTAGTTGTTGATTTCTGTTCTTTTTGTTGTTTAAGAAATTCCGGGAAGAGGACCAGAAATTGTCATCAACTGAAGCATTCTTGCGTAGGTCTGATTCATTGCGTAGGGTGAGCATATTTAACCTTTATCCTGCCAACGAGTTAAAGCTGATTTTTTTAATATATGATGTTTCTAATTCCTATGATATGTGTAAACAAGATTGTGCTTTTTTGATCTGAGATGGATTACTTTGTTATGGTCACTAATTAAATCTTTGGCTAGACTAAAGTTTCATTATATCTGTGAGTATGTGAAATACCTGTGATGTAAAGTAATGGCAAGTGTGGCATTGATAATTGTAATACACAACAATATGAGGCCAGTACAGGTTGGAAGTGACGCTAAATTGAGTTACCATTTTAGACATTCTTGTGAATGATCAGTCAAGTAGAGGGATTTCCCAGAATGGCAAGTGTAAAAGTCATATTTTTAAAGGAACTATTTGGGCTTAGAAATGCTGTGTTTGACATCCTGGACGGTGGACTCTTTTGAAATGCTGAGAAACATTACCTTTTCTTGTATGCAACTATGATAAAGCCTCTCTCTCTCTCTCTCTCACACACACACACACACACACACACACACACACACACACACACACACACACACACATGCCCATCAGCAGGAGTGCATAATAATGCACCTTTGCCTTTAAGGAAGGAAGATGCACATGAAGAAGCAGCTCTTTGATATAGCGTGGATGCGCTAAAATAAATGAAGCAAAGATAAATCTGCTATGCACTTCTTGCTGAGGTCGGGTCAACTGTCATTGGTCGAACAAAGTCGTCTAAATTATATATAAATTTATTTAATGTATATAATAATCATATTACATATGTGTAGTAGGGATTGGGGATAATCCCTTTCCTATATAACTAGAAAACTCCTGAATATCTAATGTATTGATTAACTAATATCACATGCACATTTGTTTCTTGCATAACGTAAACTTACCCATACACTCATGCTTACATTCATATGTTGATTTTAGAATATTTTGATCTTGACTTGCCAGACAAAATGTCTGCTTAAAGCCTTAAACGACTATCTAGTGATTAACTTCTTAAGCCGTAACTGTTTGGAAGTTTCACGGATGTTTAGTTTGATTAACCATTTAATTAATCGCTTAATTAGCGGATGTTTTAAGCGAGCACTTAGTCCGCCTAGAAGTCTAAATGATGATTTGGCAGGTTACTTGTAAACAATGTGTTAAATACGTGTTAGTCAATCCAATGATGAAATATACGATTAGTATACTATATTCTCTTACAAATAAAATTATGTCTTTATTCTATTTAATGTTACTTCCTTTGAGGCTATTGTATGGATTAAAATGTACTATATGTGCATGGACCTAAACATGGGAAGAACAAGGAAATGTTGTTTTTTGTCTACCCTACCTAAACCAAAACAACAATCTGTGTTCATCAATGACCTGTCTGGTAGATTCATTGATGAAGAAAGGCTCTCTCCTTTGGGGTGCTCGACTAAATTTTGCTAAATCGTTCCCTCCATCTCTCTTTATTTTTATTTTAGTTTCTATTCCTTTTATATTTATATGTTGTCTTTAAGTTTTCTCTTTAAATGATAAACCAAACTTCTTTTTCTTCACCCTGTTAATGCACTTTTGTATTTTCTATCATATTGAGTTGATGAAAAAGTTGCACTCTTGTCATTAAAAAAATAGCTTCTATTATTCAAGTCATCGTGTTAAGTGATTTATTGTTTCTAGTTATTAAACAGAGTTATTTAAAAACCCATTAAAGATCCCCAAAATACGAATCTCACTAGAAGGAAGCTAGAATTCCACGAAGGTGATGACATGGTAATCTTGTTAATGAACTAGTGTACTGCACATGTTGGATGATTAAAGTTTTTTATTCAAAACTCTTAACAAATCATATTATTTTAACCATTTGACCTGTTAATAGACCTTTTAAATCAGTGTTTTTAGAGACGCTTGAGCCGTAAATCTCAAGGGGCGGGCCTGAGCCGTAAGCCTCAAGGCTCGACTCAGGTTGAGGCGTAGGTAAAACGCCTCAAAGGCGATGATTGAGGCGTACAAACACATGAGACGTACGTCTCAAAGTATGAGGCGCAATTGAGGCGTACGCCACAGGGCGAGGCGTACGCTTCAAGTCCAAGGCGTACACCTCAGATGTATTTGATTTTGGTTTTTTTTTTTGAATTGTGATTTATTTTTTATTAGAAAAGTACCGTTTTACTGGGTCTAAGGGATTAAGTGGCTACTCGTATTATAAAAATATTATTTTTAATTTTAAAATGACCTTTTTGTGGTCCATTTAAGTTGGAACTTAGACTTTTATAAATAGTCTCAAGTACTGACAGTAATGTACAATTTAGGTGCAATGGTACCCTTTCCACACTTTATGGATATATTTTAGTAAACTATTACGATGAGTTGTGGATGTGGAATTGTGGAGAAATTATTAATTTTCATAAATTTTTATAATTTATATATATATTTAATTAATTAAAAAAACACCTACTCGAGGCTTATGTCTCATGTCTCAGGGCTTACGCCTCGAGGCTTTGGCCAGTCAAACACCTTGTGTCACGCCTTGCGTCTGAAAACATTGGTTTAAATCTTAATAATTGGGAAGCTTTTAACATTGCATTTCCCTTGTCATTTTTATCCATTTGGTTCATAAAAGAACACAATAATTGGGTGAAATGTCTATTTAGAATTTAGAGAGAAGAAATGGTCAAATTTAATGCGACAGCTAAATTCAGCTTGCTTATAAGAGAAGGATCCTTTTGTTCTAAGTTAATATTAGAAAGCTAAGGAGACAATCAGACAAAAACAAGTGAGGCTTAGCATGTGGCATATGATTATTTATATGGTTGATTCACTTGATTGGGAGCACAAGGATGATATGATCCAAGGTTTCGATGCTAATTTCGGTCAGGCAAATTTTCTATTTTAGAATTTTGGGAAAAGAGTTGGAGAATTATGTTTTTTAAGGATAAATTTCGATGGAAAGTTTGGGAAAATATTGCTACATTTCGTAATTTATCGGTCAATTTCGGTCGATTATGAAAAAAACTCAACTCAGGCAATAAAATTCGAAGTATGAACATAAATATAAAACAATCAATCATTTCAAAATCCAAAGCTTTCAAATATTCCCGACCTTTCGGTTTCACACTGGAATACATAAATAACATGACAAGTTGTTAAAAACATTGTTTAAAAAAGGAGCCCGAGGCTTGTTCCTCAAGGCGAGGCGGTCCAGTTAGGCCTGTCAATCGGGCCGGGTCGGGTCGGTCCAAGCCTTTCCCGAACTCGGCCCGTATATGAATCGACTTTTCCAAGCCCGAACTCAGCCCAATTTTTTTTCACTTTATTCAACCCAAACTTAGCCCAATTTGTTTTTCGGGTTTCGGGCCAAGTTTGGGCCAGCCCAATTAAGATTTGCAGTGAATCAAAATGCAAAAAAAAAATGGACATCTAGTACTACAAGCATAGATGTAAAATCTAGTACTACAAGCATAGATGTACAGGGGTGGTTGAGGTTAGGGGCTTTAGTGCAAAAAAGAGACTTTTTTTTTTGTTTGGAAGGATGTGAAACAAAAGATTGGAATCTGGGATAGTATTAGTGGGACTCCCAAATTGGGAAAGGGTATATTGACCATTGAATTAGTGTTGACTGTCAGTCAACTATTAAAAGAAGATGTTGGAGGGTCGGAGCGACTCTTGGTTACTCAATATGCTCGGGTAGTACAGACTGTACAGGGGATTCAATGCTTCATGGTTTTTTAAATTGAATACATAAGCATTCGGGTTCGGGCTGAATATGGGCTGGGCTAAACCTGGCCCGAGCTCGGCCCGAATTAATTTTCGGGTATAAAATTATGTCCGAACTCGGCCCAGCCCAAACCCATTTAAGGCTCAGCCCAAATTTTTTCGGGTCGGACGGGCGGGTATCGGGCTAGCCCGGCCCAATTGACAGTCCTAGGTCCAGTGCTTCCTCGTGGCGCACGCCTCAGCAGCAACATACATCAGCTTTTCGTACTGCTTTCTCATAACACCTCTGTATGCGCAGAAAAAGATCCGGGTCGTCTTTATTGCACACACACGAAGATTACAGAAGGCCGGGACCCGGGGACTCGGGGGTGGTGAGCCGGGTGCGGCGAATATTCGATCAGGAGATTGTGGGAGAGATCCTCTGGAGGGTCTCTTTGATCCGTGTCTCCACGTGGTATTCGTGCGAGAGCTCTGAAGGGGTTGCCCAGGACAGAGGTCTTTACAGGGTGAGGGTTCTTTGAGAGGCTAAGAGTATTTGCCGTTGCTTTTGTTCCTTCCATGCTTCGTGCTTACTCGGCTAGGGGTTTTCGGCTTCGTTCCTCGGTCTTCGTGTCTTCCTCGATCCTTGCTAGACCTCGGCGTCCTTAATCGTCGGTTCGCGGCGTCAATCGTGATTTTGGCGTCGGCTTTGGCTTTGGTTTTCGGCTTTGGCGTGGCTCTGGCTTTTGCTTTGCTTTGGCGCTTGCGCTTGGACGTAGACAGGGGGAGACTTGCGATGCTTTCGTTCTTCCAGACTTCGCATCGTATCGGCTAGAACGTGTGGTGCTTTTGTTTGTGACCGGCGTAGTCGCTTGGCTTTGGCACTTGCGTTGCTTTGGCGCGGGCTTTACCGGGGCTTTTGATTTGGCTTCTTACGTGGGCTTTTGCTTCGGCGTCGACTCGATCTTCTTCTCGAACGGCGGTGGCTACTTCTTCAATGCTTCCGGCTTCCTCGACGGTTTAGGTGTCGGCTCGACTTTTCTTCTTCTCCGGGCTTCTTTGGCATGATCGGAGTCGAAGGGTTCTTTTGAAGATGGCGAGGGTGGCACCGATCTCCGTGCGACGGTTGTAGCGTCGGCTTTGCTTTGAAGACGACGGGTGTAGCGACGTTTCGGGTGTTCCTCTCCAAGCTTTCTTCTTCGTGGATGGAGTGGTCGTTTGTCGAAGGCGACGGGTGTTGACGCTTCGGTCCTCTTCTCCGGGCTTTTGGGCTTGATCGGAGTCGAAGGCTTGTTGGAGGCGACTGGGTGGTGCCGCTCCGATCTTCTTCTCCGGGCTTTTGGGCTTGATCGGAGTCGAATGCTTGTTGGAGACGACGGGGTGGCGCCGCTCCGATCTTCTTCTCCGGCCTTTGCTTTTGGCGTCTTCGGAGTCGAAGGGTTCTTCTTCTCCAAGCTTTCTTCTTCGTGCACGGAGTCGAAGGCTTGATCTTCTTGTGCAAGGGTCTTCACGTTGATGAGGGCTTTCAATGAACTAAGCCGATCCCGAAAGGATAGGTTTGCTCGTGCCTCGTGAAGCCTTGGGTCGATGAAGAGCGCGTCTCCTCTTCTGCAGAGCTTCCTCGCTTTGTCTTCAGCTTCCAACCTTTTGAGCCTTCCCCCTCCCCCTCTATTTATAGGTGAAGGGGGGAGGGAAGAGATATGGGAAGTTTATTTGAATCCCTTTAATATCTCTCCCATAACCACCCAAGATTTATTCTTCAATTGAAGAGGGGAATAAACCTTTATTTGCTTTCCTTTTCTGACAGGGTAATTATGGCTCAATCATTTTTGGATTTATTTTGAATCTTGCACATAAAATCGATGGCGACCCGACTTCGTTTTTTGTCCGTCGGATCGAGGGATCGACGCAGATCCACACCTACGTAGACGTCATACGCAACCTCCCCCCGCGCATGGCGGTATTTGTTTCCTTTTTTGGTCTTTTCTTCCCTTTTTTTTTCTTTTTTTTCTTTTTTTCTTTCTTTTCCTTCTTTTCTTTTCTTTTTCTTGCATGGCCGGCCGCCCCCCTAAGGGGTTCGGATTCCTATAGGGGGACCGGGTGGGTCCCACTTGGGGATGGGCCCACCCGGCCCCTTGCTTGGCGCGGGTCGGGTCTGGGTCCCAAATGCGTGTTGGGTTTGCTTTCGCATTGGTGCATGCGAGTCGGGTCCGGGTTCGAGTGCGTGTCGGGTTTGCATCCGCATTGGTGCATGCAAGTCGGGTCCGGGTCCGAGTGCGTGTCGGGTTTGCATCCGCATTGGTGCATGCAAGTCGGGTCCGGGCCCGAGTGTATGTCGGGTTTGCCTCCGCATAGGTGCATGCGAGTCGGGTTCGGATTAGACACAATTTGTGTGTCTACAACCTCCTTTACTTGCTGAAGCATTACCATTTACTCTCGTTGATCTATGTTCTGCACCTTCTAAATTTCCCCCAAGGAGATCCAAATCAAGGTTCGCTTCTAGCACAACATAACGTGAATCTGAACACCCATCTGTTTGTACCTTACTCACAGAACCCTCCACAGTTGCAGCTATGTTGAAGACATCACCCATTGCCTTTTTCCCGCCATCAGGCCTCCCTACATTAACGACACGTTGCACTGCATCACTAGCTCCATCCGGTGCTGATGATGTCGCTCCAATACATGATTTCTCCGAGGCACCCATAACCCGCTACCCTTCAGAGTTCACCTCGTGATGTTGCTCTACACTGGCTGTACCCATAGTTACCAAGTCGGAAAACGGGAAAAAAACGGCAAGAGAAAAAAACGGAAAAATACGATGAAAACGGGAAAAACGGGAAAAAAACGGAAAAACATCGGGAAAAAATAAAAAAAAACTTAAAAATTATACCAAGTGTATATGTCATTTTCTAACATTAAATAATCAAAACATATAGCATATGAGTTTTCTAGCAGTGATTGCAGTCGCCGTAGCGCAGGGGATCACAGTCGCAGTCGCCGTCGCGGAGCTCAGTCGCCGTCGCCGGTTTGGGGATCGCAGGGGTCTGAGGGCTCAGTCGCCGTCGCCGATCTCAGTCACCGTCGCCGTCGCCATCGCGGAGCTCAGTCGCCGTCGTGGAGCTCCGTCGCCATCGCAGTCGAGGGTTTGGGTATCGGGGGTCTGAGGGCTTAGGTTTGGGGATCGCAGGGCCGATGAGGGTTTGGAATAAAAAACTGAGTCTTTTACCCGAACCCGAACCCGAACCCGAAGGCCCCGAACCCATTTTCCCGAAACTGAACCCAAACCCTGACCCGAACCCATTTTCCCGAAACTGAACCCGAACCCATTTGCCGTATTAAACCCGTATTAAACCCGTTTTCACGTATTAAACGTTTTAAACGCGTATAAAACGCGTAGTCACGTTTTTTTGAAAAAAACGCGTTTTTTTCGCGTTTGCTACGAACTCAGATTAGTACGCGTTCTATACGCGTTTTTTTCAAAAAAACGGGCGTTTTGGTAACTATGGCTGTACCCGACCCTGCAGCAACAACTTGTGCCTTTACCCCATACCTAGCCGCCCCCTTAGGCTTCCAAAAAGAGCTCGAAGTTCTTTTACCTGAAGGACCAGTCATTAAACTTTCGCCTCTGCAGTTATCTGTTGAGTGCCCAAATATTTTGCAATGGGAGCAACTAGGTCTCCAATCGTACATGACTTTCTACATGAATAATACTTTATCATCCTTGCCTTGTCTCGGGACTTTGCTGGGTAGTTCGTGACCAAAGCTCACATTGATACAACATCGACCAAAATTGACCCTTTCTCCTTTTGCTATAGCACGGTCCTTAGTAATTGGCTTACCAATAAGACTGCCAAGACGGCTCATACCTTTTTCGGACCACCAATCAATAGGGAAATTAAAGAATTTTACCAATAGTGGTACTTTGACAAGCAAGTCACGGTCATGCTTACAATTCTTGCTCCACCTCTTCAGAACAATGAAGCAACCTTCGAAATTCCACGACCTACCTCCAATACTCTTTGACAATCAGCCTCTTGCTGGAATTTAAAGAGAAACATGTCATTCGCCATCTCCAGTTCCACGTAGTGAAGGCGAAGGTCCGCCTCCCTAATGGCCGTGCCTCCACAGGTGGCACTCAAAGGGATACCACCAAGCGAAGTGAAGAACCAGCCTTAGGATCAAAGGTCTTATTACCTGGGCTTGTTGTGGCATTTCCTCGAACACCTGCTGGGCTGGGGAAATTCCTACAACATTTCCTGTAGCAGCCGCTATGGATCGCTCTCCATCCGAAATGGAACCTCCAATAGCAGATCATGCTTCACCTCCTGACTTACCCAAACCTGATGCCCTTGGGAGAGGTCGAGTCCCATCACCTGCTGCCGAAGGAGAAACAATCGGAGTGGGGTGATGAAAGTTACATATTATTTTTGTTTTCACCTCTTGATTCACCTTTCAATAGTTAGTGATTGGAGTATAGATTCGTTTCCATATTCTGAGTTAGTGAGTTCTTCTTGATCTTGCAATGTTTCACCTCCGAGTATTGGTAATACATATGCTTGCTTCTTTGTTTAAACATTAAGCTCGAACAAATTCTCCAACCTCTTCAACATTCTAACACACTGAACAGATGCAGTGTTTTTATAATCGTTAACTGAGTTAATTGTTCACATGGTGGTTAAAGACAGATTTGGTGTAGGAATGTTTAAGGCAACTGCTTAAAAATATTATTGGGTTATGCTTTTAAAAAAAAAAAGTTGTACCGAGAGTCGGACGAAGTAGGACACTGCATGAAATTGATCAAAACCATTCGAGGCAAGGGATGCGTGTTTCTAACATATTGGCCCTAATATTCTCGAATTTTCTGCCTTTAAAATATTTGGCCTTTCCTCGCTATCTAAGAGGGCCTGGTCACTGAATATAAGAATTTGAGTCCTTTAGAGGTTCCGAAGGAAGGAAAGGATCATTAAGATAAGAGGATTACACAAAGTATCTTCAAAACACACTAAATATCCAGAAAAGAAATAAGAAAAGAAAGAATATGATCTTTCCATCGTGGCTGGGTGTATGCTCCATCTCGCTCTCAGATTATAACACCTATATCAAGGGATGAGTCGTTTGCTATATAACAAACCATGTGCCTACTTTATAGTGCTGTGAGCTCATTAAGAGCCCAAAATATGCCAATTAATCATCCTTTGCAGCCCCTTGCAGCTTGTTGCACTCTGAATTGTATATCTTGACTATAATTTTGATCCTTCAAGATTTTCAAAATGGTGTATGTGCAAAATATTCAGTTGTAGATAGTCTTATAAGCTTGATGGGGTGTATATATCTCCCATGGTGATAGTATTATGGGGTTAGTAGAACACCTTTGGATATAACACTTTAGTTCTATATGATGCTGACCCTAATTTGTAAGGCGGTGTACTATGGTGTAAGCATGACGACTGGACATTTGACTATTAGACCATTAAATGCCATTCTACCTCAAAAAAAAAAAATATAGGAATGTCTTGGTATAAATTAATCCTTGAGGAAAGCCGATAATCCTGGGGTACTCAAGGAATGATCATCATTGGTTTACTTTTTTGATCACTCTAGATTTTGTTTTTGATTTGATAACTAATCTCGAACAATATTTACTGCATATAGGCTGAACAGAAGGCGCGTGATGAAAGCGAAAGGCTGCGGCAACAAGAGCGTGATCAAATTGCAGAGAAACGCAGGCGTGATCTGGTGGTTTCCCTTTAACCCTTTTCACCATCTAAGTAACATCTATTGTACACTGTATGATGGTATTTTTTTTCTTTTTTCCTTCAATTTATTCAACTAACAGATGTTATTTTATGTAGACCCTTCGAGCTCGCGTTGCTGCTAAGGCAGAGGAAAAAAAATTGGAGCTGTTATTTATCACTTGGTCCGAGCATCATAAGAAGCTTTGCAATTTCCTAAGGTACATGTGCGATGAAAGATTTCTGGATCTCCTCCCCTTCACCTTAATGTTGATTTGCAGATTCTTTGGGTTATCTTTATATTTGTTTTCTCTTTGCTTCAAGACATGCATTTAAAGTTGATTCACGATTCACGATTCACGAATTGTTGTATAAAATGCAGGTTATTTTTAATTTTGGTCCAAAAGCATCCATATTGACAAATTTATTTGATCAGATAAGTTTCTGTTTGTATGCATGTTGCTGATTGATGCGAAACCGAAGCTTCCTTAATGCATGTTTTTGCACCATAATGATATCCTTTTGTGTGAATTGGCTTCAATTTGATTTATTTGACTGATTTTTATTAGGACCAAGGCAGAACCTCCAATATACTACATGCCAAACAAACCGCTAGTCGATGATGCAGCTGTTATCGAGCAGCGCAAAGAACAGGTATGCCTTGCTTGTCTTGTCGCTGGGCTTCGTATATATTGAATATCTGTAAAGGCTATAGAATCTAGATAAGTGATTATCTTCCAAGTAACTTCTGAGTAACAAAATAGAAGGCTACCATCAATCAATGTTTTAAATCCGGGTATCGGTTGTGGTATTAACCCGGACGAAACCTAGTTGACTTGGCCTAGTTGACTCGGCATTGGTCGGTTCGGCACGAACCACTTTCAACCAATTATCGATGAAATATATTAAAAAAAAAATTTCTGAACCCAATCAATACACTCGGGCGTATCAGCCGATACGGGTTTGACTTGACCGTTGCGGACCAATACAACTTGGTATGGGCCGATACAAACCAAGTATCTACCGACCGGTGACTTGGTTCCGCCCAGTACAAAAACGAGTCGTACCAACCGATATGACTCGGTATCAGCCGAGTTTTGAAACCTTACTATCAATCGATTGCCATCTGGCTTGGACCAAATGTGATTCTTTTGTTTACGTTTAATCTTGCCTACCAAACCCTGGTCCTTTTCCAATTGGTCAAGAACAAGTACCAAAATTTAGACAGGAGCATCTTTGTTTAGCCACCTTTGTTTCGATTTGCATGATGACCATCAGGTCTAGGGATCCTGTACTCTCAAGTAGATACTGGTGATTATTGCTGGTCGTTGAATGAAGACAGAAGCTTCTTTGCATTGTACCTGCAGGCTTTTCTTGAATGGAAGTCCTCTCGAAGGACAGAACTTTCTGAATATCAGAGGCAGATTGGGGAGCAGTTTGTCGCAACCGCCGAAGCGGAGGTACAGAGGTGGCAAAATGCGAGGAACGCCAGGAGGGCGAACAATCTGGTGAATCTACAAGAGACGATGGATAAGGAGCTGGAGACACACAGGCTCGAGCACGGCCCCAAGACGAGGAGGATTCCAGGAAGCAATGACGACGACGACGACGATGTGGAGGATATTGTGGGTGAGGATGAGCTGATGGACGAGGTCCTCGAGGTCCAAGATAGGATCGACGGTGATACAACCAAGCTAGCAGAAACAGGTAATGGGAGCCCAAACCCTTCTGAGATCCAGTAGGGTGGGGGGATATGGTGTTTCTTGATCCTCGACTTTCGTGGCGTCTGGGTTTTCTTGTAATTTATTATGGGGGAGTAGCCCAATTTGGCCAGGACTTGTATTATTTGTGTAACTAAATTATTGGTAGTGAAAGTAGGCATCTGGCTGGCTTTGTGGCCAGGTTCTAAAGCTTTGCAACTTCGAGCTCTCAGTGAATTTTTTTTGTCAAAACTGGTTATGATCGTCGTGAAATATTTGGCCGAGTGTTGAGTTTGATCATGATCTTATTTTTCCCGAACTAATCATGTTCTGTTGATGACGGTGGTGGGCGATAATCAAAGGTTTTTTTGTTTTTTTTGAGACGGTTTTCATGACCACTGGCTGTAACCTGAGTGGTACTTCCTCTCTACCAAGCTGGATAGGTTTCCTGTTTGACTTCTGTTATGGACATTGTGGAGCGAAATTTCCCTTGGTGAATCCTGGCCGTTGATGCCATGCTTCAAGGGAATATGGAATTAATCAATAACAGTTGCTGCCTTCCCTGTTTCGAACTCTGAATCTCTTTGAGCGCTCTTGCTCTAGCGCTCTGTCCTCTAACCGCCTGATCGGTCCATCAGAAAAAAAAAAAAAAGATGGACCTTAAAATAAAGGAAAAAGTGAAGGGCCTTGAGCTGTGTCATGGGTGGTGAAGTAGGGACTTCCTTTGCGCCGGTGCTTGTAACCAACTTTCTTAGGCCCTGTTTGGTTGGGAGGAGTTACAACTGCCCGGTGAAAGTTGCAACTCATGCAATTGGAAAAGCATGATTTACAACTCATGAACTTGGAAAAGCAGAGAGTTGCAACTACCAACAATTGCAACTCTATAGTTTGATTGTTTTTATGGTAGCGGGAAGCGGTGACTAGCGGTGGTAGCCAGCGGTAGGTGGTGGTGGCCGACAGGCGGTGATAGCGGCAGGTGATGGCTTGGCAGCCAGTGATAGTCGGTGTAGGCGGCGGTCAATGGCCAATAGGGTGGCGATCGGCGGTGGCTGGTAGCAGGTGGTGGCCGGCATAAGCGACTGGGAAGCAGTAGTGGTGGCCAACGGTTGGTGGTGCGCCGACAGCCAATGGTGGTCGATGTAGGCAGTGACGGCGACAGCTTGCTGGATGGAGAGTAGGGGTGTGCATCCGTTCGAAACCAACCTATTTAGGCAAAACGCAAACCGATCTAACCTTGGTCGGTTTTGAGGATTTTCAATCCGATCCAAACCGAACTGAGATTGAAATCCAATCCAATTAAAGTCGATTTGGATTGGATTGGATGATCGGTTTGGGCTTTGGCCTATATACTTATTGGGATTTCCCCCCTCATCTATTAGGTCCTAGATTCAACTTAAAAAATTATTATTATTGTCAAATCATCAGGCATAATTAATATTTTTTTTAATTGATTTTAAGTCATCCTACAATATTGCAAAGGTTGTTGGTAACAAATATATACGAGGACAAATGGTATATTTAAGAAAATATGATACATATGATGATGCCGCCGCAAAGACAGTGGTGGAATGGAACAAAATAAGCCATTTGAATGTACCATAGAGAAGAGGATCTGTAACAAAGAATGATAAAAGCATCAGGTGCAGATGAGTATTACATTGCATTTTCTGTCTTAAAACAAAATGGTATGATGTTGAATGCCAACATTAACTCAATAACGAATTTCCCTTCAACTCTGAGACAATTCTTCTGACTTCATTTGCAAGATCTCTGACATGCGAGTCCTCGCATCCTGAATAAAATGGAAATGGAAATCATAAAACAATAATAATGGCCATAACAATAGAGACTGATATCCCTCCCACCTCCCCCCCTTTTTTTTTTTTTGGGTACAAGTAATTACAATGGAATTTTTTCAAAAAAATTGTCATAACAAATATATATATATATATATATACACACACACACACACACACACACACACACACACACACACACACACACACACTATGCAGTCAAAGTAGGTAGTCGGTCCTAGTCGGCCAAGGGCCGACTAGGACTAGTCAGGAGTAATTCGGGACTAGTCGGCCAAAACTTATTCTAATCCCTCCCCCCTCCCTAAACATATATGATATATGTACTAGCATAAATGTCAATAAGTATATGATATTAGTCGGTTAATAATAATACATACCTTCACACTTCACAGCATGTGTATAAATACATAAGTAACAGAACACAGTTGTATTGGCTTCATGTCCATGTCAAAAGACTCGAAACTAAGAATTCATCACAATATTTGTTTGATAATGTTTAATCTGTGAACAACCCCAATTTTGATTATAGGGTTATATGAATATCAACAAATAAACAATAATTATTTATCTATGTTTTTATCTGAGATTTTCAGGTGCTCAACAGATGATTACAGGGAAGAACGATAGTTGTGAGTCTTGCGACTGAAGACTTTGAGCTAATGTAAAAAAAATCCAAACAAAATTGCTTGCAAAGACTCCTTGCAAAATAAAATTTGCTTGCAGAATGCTGCCTGGGGACTAGTCGGCAGTCGCTAGTCGGGGACTAGTCGGGATTCCGCCCAGCAATGACAGAATCGGAATTAATTGGTCGGCAAAATGCCGCCTGGGGACTAGTCGCCGAATAGTCCGGATTTTGATAGCATAGTATATATATATATATATATATATATATATATATATATATATATATATATATATATATATATATATATATATATATAATAAAAAAGAATACTGGATGCCATCTTAGATGGTGGGCGTCCGAGAATGAAGCTTTAATTGGGGCTCTTCAGACGCCATCTGAATCCAGATGCAACCACAGTAGAGAGCAAGAGAAAGTTTGGATTCCAAACGCCACCACCCATCCTGTAGGTCTCAACTAGCCGTTGGTGTGCAATGGATCGATTGTCAGCAACAACGGCTAATGCGATATACGCCAATTCCTTTGGCGCCTCGCTAATAGCCGTTGTGGATTGGACGCCAGTGAGGATAGTGTTTGGATTTGGACGCCATCTCAGGTGGCGTTCAGACTTTTTTATTTATTTATTTTTATTTGATTTCATGTCGAACGTGATCTTAGTTGCCGTTTAGCCCCGAACGCTAACTAAGATGGCATCCAATATTCGTTTTGACAAAAAAATTATACATGTATTTGTTCTGACAAACTTATTTATATTATTATTATTATTATTTGTTTTTTTAGGTTGTTGGGTTGAAAAAAAAGACTAAGAGGGGGTTAGAGAGAGCATGAGAGCCTTGAGAGGGCTCCATATTTCCTATCTATTTTGTAATTTTTCAAAAAAAATTTAGAAATATAAATTAGGTCATAAGTCTGATTCTTTTTATACAATAGAGATATGGTACTAAATTAAAAGCAGAGAAAAACCTCACCCATTTTATTTAATGCATCTTCTAGATGGAAAAGGTAGTCCTTGTTGGGTCCCGATGGGCCTTCAGCATGGACAATTTGTCTGCACACCATTCAAAACACTCCCACATCAACTCTGAAGGTAATTAAAAGCGGTAACAAGATACAAAATGTGGGGAGGCAAGGGATCATACTTGGCCATTTCTTCAAGCGATACCGGCCCCAAGTAGTTCCTATTGGTCTTCTTATCCGGTGAAGCTATGTATCTAAATGGTCACACACGTGTCAGGTTGCGTCAGGCTGTGTTTCACCAGCATAGAACCATACAAGGGATAATTTTGTTAGTCCTCCACTTACACCATTACTCCATAGACAGCTGGGCTTGTAGAAACTGGGTCCTGAAATACTTTTGCATCCACACTTGTACATTTTGCCATATATTAGAAAAAATGATAGTGATGGTAGTGTGCAGGACTTACCGTAAAGAAATCAAGATGGACCTTCATGTCGTATTGCTTTTCCCTTACTTCGAGATACTGCCATGCAAACGAGCAGATCGGGTAAGCAAAATTTTTTTCTTCTTTTTTTTAGAAATTCCCCGATAGGGAGGGATGGTTAGGTAGACTGTGACTAGTTTATTATGAAAAAAAGAGGAAGCAGGTTGCATCAAATTAGAAAAAGGTTAAAAAAATGCGAAATTTTTGGTGAGCGAGATCAAGCAAACAGTTTTATCCTGGTATGTTAATCTATACTAATATATAAAAGCAGAGACCTTTGGTGCCACGTGTCCTTTGTGGAGGAAAGAAGTGCCACATGGCAGCCTCTCTCAGTTTTTATTTTTCTTTTTTCTCCTCATTTTGTTAATTTGTATGGGTAAATTTTCATTAAGGGTAAATAACACTTTGCCCCCCCTGAAGTTAGCTCAAAAACACTTAATCCCCTTATAGTTTATTTTGTTCCAAATCACTCCCTAAAGTTGGAAATGTTAACACAATACCTCTTTTGTCAACTACTCTAATTTAGATGCACCTAAAGGTTTTGGAATGTGCTGATATTTTGTGGATGTGTTATCCATGCCATAAATAGAACATGCATAAAAAATCAACACATTTCAAAACCTATAGGTGCATCAAATTTGAAAGGACTTTTGTCGACCATATATTTGAATCATTTCAATTTTGATGCACCTATAGGGTTTGGAAGGTGCTGATTTTTTGTGCTTGTTCTATCCATGGAATGGATAACACATCTACAAAAAATAGCACATTCTAAAACCTATAGGTGTATCTAAATTGGATTACCGCATTTACCACATGCCGCATTCAAGCATTCCTCTTTCTCTCTCTCTCTCTCTATATATATATATATATATATATATATATATATATATATATATATAGAGAGAGAGAGAGAGAGAGAGAGAGAGAGATGCTATAATGCGGCATGCGGTAAGTGTGGCATCTCACCGCAGCCGTCTGATGCACCACTGCGTGCATGTGATGCACACGCATCAGACGGCTGCGGTGCAGTGCCGCATGTACCGCATGCCGCAGCATAGCATGCCCCTATATATATATATATATATATATATATATATATATATATATATATATAATACCGTGTATCGTACAAGTGTAATTCTAGTATAGCAATATATTAGGTGCACACTATAACATTATTTCTGCTGCATCCTGAGCAACAAGAGGAATGTTACGTTACTATGTGATTCCTGAAACAATCCATAAAGTAGGCAAAATTGTAGTTAAGAAAGAGGATCCCTGGAGTGGTGAGGAAGTTTCAAGTAAGCCGACAAGCGATGAACTAATGAGTATTTTCAACATTAAAGTTTAAACAATGAGAAGACATACCGACAAAATTATGGTATAACCATATTAGTTGATGGTGTGAAAAGCATAAGGAGTGGTTTTGACGTGTACAGACGAATCGTTTAACTCCTGATCGTATAAGGGCGAATAAACTGATGAAAAGGATGAAGAGTTGACATCAGATTTTGTTACCCTTAGGCTGTTCTCTGCGGAAGGCGCACTTAGGAAATATCCTAGATAACCATTGTCCACTTCTCATAAAAACCTGTTAAGTAGTGATTTTCCGTTTAGAACCTAGAAGTAATGCATATGACCACCCTTGTGCATCTCACACCAATACCGATTACCGACTTAAGGTATGGTGCACCTTTTGCAGCGACCAACCTAAGGGTAACAAAATCTGATGTCAACTCTTCTACTGGAATGAGGTCAGTTTTGATTTTGAATGATAATAACTTAACATAGGGCGTACGAAGACGAGTCCATATCACATGCCTAGCCAGAGCAAAGACTTCACCTTAAATTTGATTTTTCTTGATTCAATCATTGACTATCTACTTCACAGCTTGAGTGTAATGTGCAAAGAAAGCACCAGTAATATAGGGTGACAGGTCACGTGGTGAGAGAAGCAAATCCGAAAAGTTATTGATTTAAGATTTGCCAATGTAGAGTAGGCATATCTACGGATAATGACAAACAGGATAAAATATGCCATTAAATAGTAGCACGGTAACACAAGAAAATAGTTAATGGCATTAGTACCATGCACCACTACGATTCAAGGAAAAGAACCAAGATTTTCTTTTGGAAATAGTCAAGGAATTTCTAGATATCGGTGGACATATTACACCAAGGAACTTCTAGATAATTAGGAGCAGTGACTTGGGTTGTTGTGTAGGGAAGAAAGTAAGAAAGCAATTTGTCCTTCTTAACTAGTGAATAATGTTATAAGAGAGGTGTGAGTTTAGCATCTTATAAGGTGGATCAACAGTGCCACTGAACGATCTTTACCCCACGAGGAAAAGAAAGACTGGCCACAAAATGTAAGCCAAGTCCTCATGTGTACATTGGCAATAAGATTGAAAAACTGCCATGAAATGCCTAAAGTCAATTGGAAAGGGCAAAATAAAGTATGGTTCAGAATTTCAAGAAGAACGATGAATAAAAACTAATGTCAAATATGGCGCGGAATCTGACAATAGATAGCTTGAGTAGCAAGAGAAATCTTGGAGAATTTGACGCCATGTAGTACATCCGGGAAACCTGCTGTTGTTGCTGATTTAAGCCTGTTTCTGTTCATTTAGACATTTTGAGGCACTTGCTATTAGTGAACACACGCCATATTTGGTCCCAAATGGGAGTGCCCTTATTGGTAATATACTCTTATTTTTCATTTTTTTGCTGGCCTGGCTATGGGGATGCCCACACACACTCACATGATTTCAAACTTATTAATGTAACTGAAGGTTAGGATTATATCATTAATGGAGCCCAGCCATCTCCCAAGAGTAACAAATTGCAACGGCGATTGCACCAATTTGGTATCAGAGCCGGTTCCGATATTCGAACTTTATGTTTAGGACATTTTTATGCACTAACATTTTTATATATATATATATATATATATATATATATATATATATATATATATATATATATATATTATTGTCCTAAAAACTTCTGTTCATGCATACTGATTAGAAGGGCATAATACTGGATCTATAGGCATTGATTTATTGCTGATCTTGCTGTCCCTATATTTTAATTGTGCATAATTCGATTAAAATAACCTACAATACAACTCATATATGCTGTCCTTTGTAAATTTCTGCAAAAACATGACACATCGTAGTTGGAAATCACCATCATAGGCCCAAATTTACAAGTATGGTTTGCATCATTGTTGCCCAACACTTAAGTTTGTGCTAAGTCCAATAGGAAATCATGGAATTTGGGAAACCAGGATGCAAAAATCCATAAGGAGAATAATGATCGGCAGTCGGCACGAGGGTAATGTATCGGATATGTCTCTAAATTAGACAGAGTCACGGAGAATGTTCATATTTTGATTCTTGTAAGTTATATATATACATGGTAGACACCCCGGAGATGAGTGTCAAGGTGAGACCAGAGCCGGGAGATCCCGAGATTTTGGGAGTCAAGCTAAGGTCAAGTATGTTAGAGCTTTGACCCAGTTAAGTTCCTCAACTAGATTGATAGTATCAAGCCCTTTAATGAGGGCAAGGAACTCCCCTAAAAGTACGTTCAAGTTCACCACCCATAAATTGGAAGGGGTCGCATTAGGGTGGTGGCACAAATTTCAAACCGGAAGAGTTAGGAGAGGCAAGCAATAGATTTCTTGGGGTAGAATGAGAGAGAAGCATAGGAGCTTGTCTTCAAATTATCTATCGAGCCTCTATCAAAGACTCCTAAGAATACAGTAGAGGAACAAATCATCGCAAGACTATGAATTAAACCCGGAGACTATGGAAACATAATTCCGAGGGATGAGAAGCATAAGGTTGCATGTTATGTGGTGGGATTGCGTTCTTAGGTCTAGAATGTGGTGGTGATGCAGGAGATCCATCTTTGATGATGCATACCAACATGCTTGAAAGGCTAAATAACTGATATAACTTGAATGGAGACAAAGCATATCCTATTTTCATGTATTTGTAACCGTCGTGTGCTCCTCTTTTAATTATCATGGAGATTGAGTTCAGAAAATTTTATACACAAATTTCTTTCAAACTTGAACTGTAAGTCTGTAACATCCGCCCCAAACACACAAGATATTGTCCGCTTTGCCCGTGCCCACACGATAACTTCCCAGGATGGTCACCCATCGCAGTACTACTCTCGCTCGAGCACGCTTAACTACGGAGTTCTTACGAAATCCGTAGCGATGCACGGTTTTAAAACGCGTCTTGGCAGGAAAGGTGGTAAGCCCCCAAGCACAAGATATTGTCCTCTATTGGTCTATTGGGTATCGAATCCTCAACCTCAAGGTTTTCCACTAGCGTAGTTACCATCGAATCACCTAGAACGCGTCTTCTATGTTTGGGAGGGGAAATTATATAAGTAGCTCAGGATCTCATTCTCTCCAAGCGATGTGGGGCTAACTCGTGGTCTTGTACACCTCACCTCACTTCATCCATCTTGGTATCACAGTCTCAGGAGTATTGGCTCTTGGCCTATTGGATCTTGGTTGTCACAATCCACCCTCCTTAAGAGCTACACGTCCACATGTAGGGTTAGACCCCCCCCATTGTGAGGAGAACCGGCTCTGATATCATTTTGTAACATCCGCCCCAAACACACAAGATATTGCCCGCTTTGCTCGTGCCCGTACGAGGACTTCACAAGGGGGTCACCCATCCTAGTACTACTCTCGCCCGAGCACGCTTAATTACGGAGTTCTTACGAAATCCGTAGCGACATATAGTTTTAAAACGCGTCTTGGCAGGAAAGGTGATGAGCCCCCAAACACAAGATATTGGGTATCGAACCCTCACCCTCAAGGTTTTGCACTAGCGTGGTTACCATCGAACCACCTAAAACGCGTCTTTTATGTTTGGGAGGGAAAATTATATAAGTAGCTTAGGATCTCCTTTTCTCCAGAAGATATGGGGCTAACTCATGGCTTTGTACACCTCACCTCACCTCATCTATCTTGGCATCACAGCCTTACGTGTCTTGGCTCTTGGCTATTGGCCTATTGGATCTTGGTCGTCACATGAACCCTTAACTGCGGAAGTTAAACAAGCCCTAACCTCCAAATAGAAATATGTGATAAGAAAGTTCGTTCACCTCCACTAACTACGTCGGGGAAAAAAGTGAAAAGAGAGAGAAGAGGAAGTGAGACAAAAGTCTCATTTGGTAACTCCACAATTCTGCCAAAGCCTCTGCATCAAAACTTGCACTGAAGCCTACATCCAAAGTCATTCATAGAGAAAAAAAATGAACCTACAGTGTACACCATCGATGAATCAGAAAAGGAATCTCAATATTTCAGGACTACTACCACATGTGAAAAGTTTCATATGAGGGTAGTTAAAGACTTAACGTTACTTTGCAGAGAATGTTATAGCGACGAAGATGGTAGAAAAGCTAAATTTGAAGGTTCAACACGAAAAACCATATCCGCTTGTGTGGGTTAACAATCAAAATCACCTCAAGGTACAAAAACTCCTCTCAACTTGGATGGTATAAAGACCAAATTCTATCCAATGTGGCTCCTTTTACAAGTTGCCACCCATTGTTAGGAAGACCATGGTCGCGCACGACTATAGTGTAGAGCACCATGCACAAAGAAATACCTATTTCTTCCGCCATATGGAATCAATTTCACTATGAACCCACATATGTCAGAAAATGACAACATATCCAAGAACACTGGAATAATGTATAGGATTCTGATAAATACTGTCTCAAGCCAAAGAAATTCTCGGAGTCTCGAACCATATCCAGGATGGCTTGAAGCATATATCTACAAATAATAAACTTGGGGACGATTTGTGGCAGGGGAAACAATTTACTTCAGAATGAGCTAAATCTGGGGTCCCCGACAAGTGACAACCCATAGAATGGCTAGAATGAGACAAGTTTTAGGATTTAAAAAATCCAAGTTTATCTGCTTTCCTTCTTTGGCTTTATGTGATTAGAGTAAGTTCTAAATAGTTTTAGGATTTTATTTACATTTCATTTATGGTAGTTTGCTTTAGATTTAGTCAATTTTTAGCTTTCTAAATGTAATTTTGAAAGGGGTTCTCTCTATATATAAAAGGATCACCCTATCGTTAAATAAAAGGAGTTGCTTTCAATGTAAGATGACATTGGAAGGAAGAAATTGAATAAACTTGGTAATTTCAAGGTGTAATCCTCTTCTTCATCTACTTTTTTCTATTTCTTTTCTCTCTTTCTCTGCCTATTTGTTTAACGGATCTGCTGGTGAGTATGCTTTGCACTAGTTTTTTGTTGCTATAATCTGTATAAGAGTCACTTTTAGCCTTTAGTTCATTAGAAATTATTCGGCACATATTTTATTCATATAAGTTGAATTGCTTAATAGTTCTGATTTCTACATTGATCTTCTGCTACAATTTCACATATTGTTGCTTCTATCTAACAATATTTTGTTCAAATATTGGTATTCTTCCGATCCTTTCCTAGTTGCGTCTTCGCCACTAGGAATTCTGCACTAAAACCCAAAAATATATATAAATGTATAAAACCCTAAATATTAATTTTGTTTGGGGTAAATTTCTTGGGAGAAAGACCTAATCTTGATTATAGCCTCCTATTGATTCCCTAGATACACTAATTTTCTAGTCCTATTATTAACCTACGCATCACTAGGTCACACCACTATTGTTAATTGTGCACACGCGCGGGCGCAAGCAAGTGCACACACACTCTACCACGAAACCTGCTTTGGTTTGTGTAAGGAGGGAACCGATTTGACCTTCTCAGTAAAGGGGGAAACAAATGAAGTAGGGGCCGAAAGACTAGCACTTCACGCCCAGAGGAAGACGCTTTGTTTTAGCCTACGCCTATGCTTTCCCCTTCTCTAATAACAAGGTAAGGTAAGTACCCAACTCTCGATCCAGAGCTACTGCTTCAACAATCAACTGAGTTCAGGAAGTCTGTTTAGGGCATCCACTCACACCCACACAAAAACACAAATCCAGCATTTCATGATACTAAAGCACACCCCAAAAATTTCACATCTTAGATGGTGGATCGCCAACATTTAGAGATTATGTGACCCAAGCTTCTGCATATTGTAGATATCCTTGTACATGCACATCCTTAGCTGAGGACCTACAGAGGTAGTATCAGATTACCTTGCCGACATGATTGGGACAATTCTTTTAGGTAACTGGAAACAAATAAGAAATTGTCCAAAAAGAGCATCAAAAAAATTGTTGAAGCTTACCATTGGTCCAAGAATTAATATCATGATATTTGTTAGTTGGATGGTAGACATTGGGTTGTAACGTGATTAAAAAAAAGTCTATATATGCTTTTTCTTTTGTGAATATTATTCCGTTTGAGCCATTTAGGATCCAAGCCAATGAGTCATAATACCATATTGAACATATACATGCAAATAGCTCATATAATAAGCATGGCATAAAATTAATTTCCTGAAATCCCAGTAAATTCTATAATAAACTTACAGCAAGTGCAATCTTCTCATCTTCCTCACCAGAAACTCTGTATGCAACTCCCCACTAAAATCATGAAAAATAAATGAAAATATTCTGAGTTAATCAATTAGATAATAGGAGTTTGTAGCAACCACATTCACTAAAGAGAAATAAGGAGCAATAATAACAAACTTGTCATGAATGCAATTATTTGAAGTAAAAGAATCATGTCTCACTCCCCATTATTTCACGTATAAGATTGGTGGTTTGCAGAAATGGTTACACATGTCAGCTTACTAAAAATATGCTGTGTGCTATATAGCATAAACGAACAAAGTATGACTGCACAAGATACTAAATTGTTGTAAAGTGACATGCTTTTGAAATATTGAAGGCAGATATTGTTAGAGCATATATGCACGCTGTTAATAGGCTCAGGCCAGCCCGAGGCCCATCGGTCTAGGTTCGATTAGGGCCTAGTTATGGGCCGGGTATGGACAACCACTAACTCGACCCAAAGTCCGAACCAAAACTTGAAATAATTTTTATTTATTTTTTATATACAATGAATACATAATTTTAAAAGTGTCCACTTTACAAATATCAATGCATCGGACTTTTGGAGAATTATTTCACATATATCCTTTTAATGTATATCATAATCAATGTTATTTTCTACTTTTATTGTGTGATCAAGAGAAGAAAAAAAGATTTAGGCTTATACCGCACTAGAAATGCAGGCTTAATTTGGGCCGGGTTTGAGCTTGGGCTTCATAAAAAAGTTTGGGCCGGGTTTGGGCCAAGCTCGAAAATTTTAATTTGAGCCCGGACCAGGTATGGGCACGCGAAACAAATAGTCTTTATGTAGAAAGTAGTTACGAACCAAAGAAATATAGGACTATTCCATTTAGAAAGAGCACATTTTCCACTTACTATTACCTCAATAAGGGACAAATTTTTACACAAAGATGTAAAAAAAAAAAAATTGACAGCAAAAGAAGAAAAAAAAAAACTATTTGTAAAACTAATATAAAATGAGAGTATAATTGGCGTCAAGATCCTGACGCCAACTTTGTTGGCGTTCGATCCCCAATCCTTTCAAAGACGACAATTGAGTTGCCATTCGAACCCAAACACCAACTCAGTTGAAGTTTTAATTTGTTTTTTTTTTAAATAGAGCCCTTCACCCCCCAAATAGCCGTTGGACCCCAATGACTGGGCACATGGACTACATATAACCCCCCCCACAACACACACACACACCACCACGACCCAAAAAATCCACCACCACCTTCATCTCCCATTCCTCCTACACTTCTCTCCTCTCTCCCACCCGCTCCTCTCATCCAATCTCTTATTTGCCAGAGTGCACCCTGTCGGCATGCCGAGTTCATCTAGAACTCTTGGTTGCTGGAGAAATTCTTTTGCGGCAACAACTCCAGTATCACCGAAGGGATCGAGTGTGTCATCCTTGTCGCTACATTTGACTGCCTGAAAAAACTCCTCATTCTTTTATTTATTTCTTTCTTCTATCTCCTCATTTCAAACCTTATTTATATGGTGCTCTTCATGTATACAGAAAGAGAAGATAAAAAAATATTCAGATCTAAATTATTATTTTAACATCTCAACAGACGATGACAGATGCCCTCCTTTTCCCTTATGGGAACAGTGTCAGGCTTGCAAACTCAAGGATACAATGTAATAAGGTGCCGACCTTCAACGAACTTTCCTTGCATCCACGGCAATTTGGGCCATTGCTACCTTTATGTTGAAAATCTGCATGGACTCCTTCGCTAAAATCGTTTCTTTTGATCATCCCCTAATCTTGTCGAGATCATTAGAGCCTCTTATAGAGACTAGTCGGAAACCTGTTTGCTATCGATTGCTTATTTTTATTTATAAAATTGTTGTGATTGGTTGTTTATCGTGTTTATTTCTGCTTTTATGAATGCAACCAAGTTTGGGAAGGAAAAAGAAAGAAAGAAATGTCCTTATTGTTGGAGATTTGGTTCCAAACAAGTAAAATAACAACTCCAAAGTTCGTGTGTGAAGAAACAACAGAAGATGGGCTCCCCAACCTAGGGCCCGAGCTCATGAGATGGCAGAGCCAAGGGTTAGGTTTGCCAGGAAGTGGGCCCGATGAAAGCTGGCTGGCAGCATGGGTTTGAGGCGGTTCGGGCTGTGAGTTTGCGTGGGATTCCTCCTAGGCTCCTACAACTCGGATACGAACGTGTATCTATATGTATGAGGGTCTAGGACGACCCTAGGTACTCTAAGGGTGCTTTCTAGTATTGAGAGGATGACTATCATCAAGGTAGAGCATGGGGAACCCATCGGGTCTTCTAGGGCTTCGGGTTGAGAGGGTTGTGGGATCTCTTTTCCTTGTGTGATCTCTTCAAGGGAGTGTGAGGGATTGATAGAGATAAACAAACATGTACTTTTGTATCCCCATACTTGTGAATCCATTGATCGTCGTTGTCGGAATATCGTGTGTGATATGATTGCATGTGCTTATTCCTGATCTATTTCTCGTTGTCGGTGCTCGTCGTCTACCGGTGGTGGTTCTTCGCATCACGAGACTTTCTTTAAGCTGCGCAGGGCCTCGGTTTCACAACACTTATCATTTCATACAGATTACTCGACATGCACACATACTTAACGGGAAATGCTTTATGGAGGAAGAAAGCATCACCAGCTTCTTCGCCGAATACAACGATGAGGGAAACTAAAAAGAATCCAAGACAACCCATCTCTATCCTATTAAAGAAAAATGCCAAGAGTGATAAAGAATTCCTCTTTCTTTCAATGGAGCAATCAAATCGAAGGACCAACAATATGTGCAATAGAAACAACAACAACAACATGTAGTGATAGAGGGAAAGGGGAAAGGGGGGTTTACGCATAAGTCTCCGGGGAGAGGCTCCAGTGTGACGGTTCTCCCAGGGAAGGCGGGGGTCCCTCTATGGTCCGTGCTGCCTGCCATGCCCCAAGACCCCCAACATCAGAACCAAACAACCCAGGTTGCTATTCCATCAAAAAGAAGCAGTGGGATGAGATCATGAGGATGCCTTGGTAGAAGACCCTGCGGTATCCTCGGATGAAACCCACGAGTCTCTCATCATAGCTGAAGCCCGCCTTCCATATCAGAGACCCGTAGCCGAACACCCACATCACCATCTCTCTCTCTCTGTCTCTCTCTCTCTCCTAGTGAGAGAAGAGAAAGAGTCGGAGAAAGATGGAAGGAAGCTGATTGGCGATTGCTTTTCTTACCCTTTAGCCATCCCTTTTTTGTGTGATCAAATTACCCTTTTACCCTTTGAGTGTCTACTTGCACCTATTATCATTGATGCCATTCCCATCGCCCTCCGCCTCGGCCGCCACCCCATCCTCCTCCATCACCTTCTTTTCTAACGACACCCTATGCCGCCCTTCTCTTCCTTCGTTCTTCCTCCTTCCTCATGGCAAAATCCTAAGCCGTTGCCCCCTCCCCCCCCCCGCCCTTGATCTGTCGTGATAGAAATCAATGCGTTAAACTAAATAGGACTATATATATATATATATATATATATATATATATATATATATATATATATATATATATATATATATATATATATATATATATATATATATATATATATATATATATATATATATATATATATATATATGTGGGCATCGAAATTAGCCCACGGGTCGAACCCGATTTTTACACAAAAAAATGGGCTTGCACTCGATGACCTTCGGGTCGAACCCGACTCGCTCATGCAACTTGGGCCCGCACACAACGGCCCACATGCGAAACTGGGCCCGCGCACAACGGCCCGCATGCGAAACTTGGGCCCGCACACAACGGCCCGCATGCGAAACTCGGGCCTGCACACAACGGCCCGCATGCGAAACTCGGCCCGCACACAACGGCCCGCATGCACACTCGGCCCACACACAACGGCCCGCATACACACTCGGCCCGCGTGCAAGCTCAACCCGCGCACCATGGCCCAACTCGAAGCAAACAGGTCCCACCGGACCCGCGACTCGAACACAAAGAGGGGGGCCCACCGGTCCCCCCCCTTTTAGAAAACCGTGCCCCCCTCTTCATGGAGAGGTGGGGCCGGCCCTTCTAGAAAACCGTGCCCCCCTCTTCATGGAGAGGTGGGACCGGCCATTCTAGAAAACCGTGCCCCCCTCTTCATGGAGAGGTGGGGCCGGCCCTAAAAGAAAAAAAAAGAAAATAAAAAGAAAAAGAAAAAGAAAAGAAAAAGAAAAAGAAAAGAAAAAGAAAAGAAAGGAAAAAGAAATCAAAACCGCCTCGATGCGGGGGGAGGTGGCGTGGACGTCTACGTAGCCGTAGATCCGCGACGATCCCTCGATCCAACGGACAAGATGACGTTGCGTCGCCATCCGATCCAAAAGTGCAACAAGAATAACAACTCGATCTTTAAAGATCGAGTCACATCTAGCCCATAACCACTCCAACTAAAAAGGAGGAAATCGGGTTTGTTTCCCCAAATAAGGGAACGATATCTCGATGGTTATGAGGGGAGATATTGGAGGAAACAAAAAGATTTCAGCAATATCTCCCCCAACCGCCCCCCTTTGCCTATAAATAGAAGGGGTCGGGGAAGGCATCAAGGGTCGAAAGCTGAAGAGGAAAAGGCTCTGCAAAGACGAGCTCCAACGCTTGAAGACCGAAGGCTTCACGAGGCACGGCAAGCATATCCTACGGGAGTCCTTGGCCCTTCAAGTCCTCATCAACGTGAAGACCTTGCACTCGAAGATCAAAGCTTCGACTCCTCGCACGAAGAAGAAAGCTTGGAGAAGAAGACCCGGAGTCGTCGTCATCCCGACTTCTCCAACGATCTTCATCAACTCCGAAGAAGCCATAAGCAAAGGCCGGAGAAGAAGATCGAAGCCGACAACACCCGTCGTCTTCAACAAAGGCGTCGACTCCTCGCACGAAGAAGAAAGCTTGGAGAAGAAGGCCTGAAGCCGGTGCTACCCCTGCCGTCTTCGTCAACAAAAGCCGACGCTACAACCGTCGTGCGGAGATCGGTGCTACCCCCACCGTCTTCACCAACAAAGCCGACGCTACAACCGTCGTGCGGAGATCGGTGCTACCCCCGCCGTCTTCATCAACAAAGCCGACGCTACAACCGTCGTGCGGAGATCGGTGCTATCCCCGCCGTCTCCACCAACAAAGCCGACGCTACAACCGTCGCACGAAGATCGGTGCTACCACCGCCGTCTTCATCAACAAAAGCCGACGCTACAACCGTCGCATAGAGATCGGTGCTACACTCGCCATCTCCAAAAGAAGCCTTCAACTCCAATCAAGCCAAACACGCCCGGAGAAGAAGCCGACGTCACAACCGTCGCCAGGTCCGAAAGCCGAAGACGAAAGAGCTTCGCAAGAGAAGCTCCAACGCTCGAAGACCGAAGGCTTCACGAGGCACGGCAAGCATATCCTACGGGAGTCCTTGGCCCTTCAAGTCCTCATCAACGTGAAGACCTTGCACTCGGAGATCAAAGCTTCGACTCCTCGCACGAAGAAGAAAGCGTGGAGAAGAAGACCCGGAGCCGTCATCACCCGATCGCTCCAACGATCTTCATCAGCTCCGAAGACGCCATAAGCAAAGGCCGGAGAAGAAGATCGAAGCCGACAACACTCGTCGTCTTCAATCAAGGCATCGACTCCTCGCACGAAGAAGAAAGCCGGGAGAAGAAGGCCTGAAGCCGGTGCTACCCCTGCCGCCTTCGTCAACCAAAAGCCGACGCTACAACCGTCGTGCTAAAGCCGGTGCCACACCCGCCGTCTTCATCAACAAAAGCCGACGCTACAACCGTCGCACGAAGATCGGTGCTACACCCGCCGTCTTCATCAACGAAAGTCGACGCCACAACCGTCGCACAAGCATCGGTGCTACCCCCGCCGAAAAGCCAAAACCGACGCCACAACCGTCGAGGAAGCCGGAAGAGTAAAGAAGCCTTGAAGAGGTAACGCCAGTCGTTCGAGAAGAAGATCGAGTCGAAGCTAAAGTCAAAGCCGACGCAAGAAGCCAAAGCAAACGCACCGGTAAAGCCCGCGCTAAAGCAACGCACGTGCCAAAGCCAAGCAACTACGACGGTCACGAGCAAAGCACCGCACGTTCTAGCCGATACGACGCGAAGTCCGGAAGAACTAAAGCATCGCAAGTCTCTACCCGTCTACGTTCAAGCGCAAGCGCCAAAGCAAAGCAAAAGCCAGAGCCACGCCAAAGCTACGCCAAAGCCGAAAGCTAAAGCCAAAGCTGACGCCAAAAACACGATCGACGCCGCGAACCGACGATCAAGGACGCCGAGGTCGAGCAAGGATCGAGGAAGACACGAAGACCGAGGAACGAAGCCCAAAGCCTCCCTAGCCGAGAAAGCGCGAAGCACGGACGGGACAAAATCAACGGCGGAAACTCCTTAGCCTCTCAAAAACCCTCACCCTGTAAAGACCTCTGTCCTGGGCAACCCCTTCAGAGCTCTCGCACGAATACCACGTGGAGACGCGGATCAAAGGGACCCTCCAGAGGATCTCTCCCACAATCTCCTGATCAAAGAAAATTTGTAATCTCGTGTGATCCGCAATAAAGACGACCCGAATCTTTTTTCGCGTCCACAGATTTCTGGCACGCCCGGTGGGACATCCTCTCCTTTCATCCGTACGTTTGAAGGAGTTGCTTCAAGTTCGCCATGGCCGGAACGAACGACGATACGTTTGCTCCAATAAGCCTCTCACCTATCGCCGAGTCTCCACTACTCCAACACGGCGATCCAGAAAACCCGGTGGATGACATTCCCCCGGTAGTACGCGTTTACACTCGGCGTACTCAAACTCTTGCGGACTTCTTCACGCCAGAAACTGCTGCTGAAGGTGCTCGCCAAATCACCAATGAGGCCTTGGTGCATGAAGAAACAAGCCTCAATCCTGGAACATCTGTCCAGAAATTTGGGGAGGACCAGCCCCAACCCCGAACCCGTTCGGGTTCTCCAGCGGACTTTGCACCTCCCTTGCCGGGGGCAAACATCCGTCATCAAGCAGAAGCAAGTCAGCGTAACTACGTCTCCGACGACGATGGCGAGGGTGCAGGAGTACAACATCGAGATGTCCTGCGGCATCATCCTCCTTCCGCTCTCCAGCTCCAAGTCATGCAAATGGGTGAACACATGGCTCAGCTCACCCGACTAATGGAAGAGAAAGATCGTCACATCAACACCTTGCTTCAGAGGCTGAGTGCCAGGGATGCCGCAACATTCAGTCAACCTCCAGCTTCTCCAATAGCTGCTCTAGCCCCGTCTCCAACTCCCGCTCCTGCAGAAGTTGGCCCGGCAATACTCGGAACTACTCCAGCACTCTCCTCGGCCCCCGTGCCGGTCTCAATAGCCGCGCAACCTTCAGTGGCAGCAACGATGAATGCCCAGCAAGTACAAGCACTAGTGGCTGACATGATGCGTTCCCACGGCGGGAGTCTACCTCCGATCACGGCAGCATATTCAAAGCCTTACACTACAAGGATCCAGCAGCTGCGCTTCCCTACCGGGTTCCAGCCACCAAAGTTCCAACACTTCGACGGAAAGGGGAACCCAAGGCAGCACATTGCCCACTTCGTCGAAACTTGCAACAACGCCGGCACATACGGCGACGAAATGGTGAAGCAGTTCGTTCGCACCCTCAAAGGTAACGCTTTTGATTGGTATGTTGACCTTCCTCCAGGATCCATTGACAGCTGGGATCAAATGGAAAGAGAATTCCTCAACCGCTTCTACAGCACTCGGCGCATCGTTAGCATGACCGAGCTTACTGCCGTCAAGCAAAGGAAGGACGAGTCAGTAATCGACTACATCGATCGATGGAGGAATCTCGCCCTGAATTCACGAGACCGTTTGTCGGAAGACTCGGCTATCGAGATGTGCACCCAAGGCATGCATTGGGGCTTACTCTACATCCTCAAGGGGATCAAGCCTCGGTCCTTCGAAGAACTTGCAACTCGAGCCCACGACATGGAGCTCAGCTTAGCAAATCGCGGGGACTCGAAGACCAAAGACTTCCTGAAGGTGGAAAAGAAAGACAAACCGCCGGCACCCAAATCAAAGCAAGTTAACGTCACCGACATCGCCTCGGCCTCCAAGCCACTCAAAATCAGTGGCAAATCGGATCAAGAAAAGGGAGCTGCTATACCACCGCCTCCATCTCAAAGACAGTCAAAGATGACTCTAGAAGAACTCGAGGCCAAAGAGTATCCCTTTCCAGACTCGGAAGTCTCCTTCATGTTCGATCAACTGCTACAAGAAAAGATGATCGAGCTTCCTCCTTCAAAAAGGCCCGAACAGATGCATCGGGTCAACGATCCGCTCTTCTGCAAATACCATCGGTTGGTCAGCCATCCTATTGAGAAGTGTTTCGTCTTCAAAGAGAAGATCATGGCACTCGCAAAGCAAGGAAAAATCGAGATCGACTCCAGCGACGTTGCAACAGCAAACATGACATCCATCACCTTCGGTTCGTTTCAACCGGTACTCGTTGCTACCCACCAGAGAAGGCCCAAGTTGCGCATCAATCGCCAAAGGCCAATTGCGAAGTTAGCTCCACAACGGAAGATCTCAAGACGACAGCAGTACACTCCTAAGCTCGCTGAGAAAGAAACGTCACTGCCCTGGGGGCAACCGTCGCCTACATCGACGTCTCTCTCAAACAAAGCTATGTCCCAACGGAATCTCCAGACAAGGTACGAGCAAGGAGACCCGGAGGTCGGTCTGTTAGGCCAGCCTTCAGGTAAATTCGACTACTACGTCCTCTACTCCAGACCTTCGCCTGTCTCAATAGAAGAAATCGAGCCCACTGGCTGGGAGTCAGAAGGCGAACCACCAAGGTCCCCAGAGGAGCAAGGCTCCCCAACTCATGGAGAACCTACAAATCTCCGGACAAGGTACGAGCAAGGAGACCCGGAGGTCGGTCTGTTAGGCCAGCCTTCAGGTAAATTCGACTACTACGTCCTCTATTCCAAACCTTCGTCTGTCTCAATAGAAGAAATCAAGCCCACCGGCTGGGAGTCAGAAGGCGAACCACCAAGGTCCCCAGAGGAGCAGGTCTCCCCGACCCATGAAGGACCTACCACTCCCACTCCGGAGCTTCACCTTGGTAACGAAGAATCCACTGATGAAGATGCATGGGTCGTGTTGCCTCGCAGACGAAGGCCATGGACGCCAAGAAGTCAGAAGTTCGATCGGGTAACAAGAAAGCTTCCGGAACGAAGAACTTACAAAAAGAAAAGCAAAGCTCCAGGAAGGAAAGCATTCAAAGTACCGCCAGCAGATCCTGATGATCTCCTCCTGCAAAACCCTCCAGAACCGACAACATTGCAAGAGTTCTTCCCCGATTACTTCCTCCCAGCTAATCAGCAGCACGAAGCCTCCTGTTGCATGGTTGAGATTCACATAGCGCCGGAAGAAGAAGATAGGATCAAGCCTTCCAAAGAAAGCAACACCGACAACAAGGAGGATGATTCCGACAAAGACAGTACTGCTGCTTATGATGAGGCAATCATGCACTTGCCACTCATAGAAGCACTACACCTCCCAGAGAAAGCTCGCCTAGCAATGGCCGAGGCTTTGACAGACCCAGACAGCTACAAAAGAACGAAGAAAAACGCCGAGAAGGACAAAACTATTGTCTCATGTAATGCGGCAATAACCTTCTCGGACGAAGATCTGCAGCTCGGAGCACGACTGCACAATCGACCTGTCTATGTCTCGGGATACATCAACGAGAAGCCGGTAAACCGAATCCTGCTGGACTGTGGCTCCGCCGTCAACATCATGCCTATCCAAACAATGCGCCAGCTCGGCATCACCACCGACCAGCTCTCGCAAAGCCAGCTGGTCATTCAAGGGTTCAACCAAGGAGGACAGTCCACCATAGGGATCATTCGTCTAAAACTCTCTATCAGTCAGCTTGACACGACGGTTCTTTTCCACGTCATTGACTGTCAAACATCATACCACCTTTTGCTGGGAAGACCGTGGCTGCACGAAAACGGTGTCGTAGTTTCTACTTGGCACCAATGCCTCAAGTACTACGAGGAAGGTCTGGAAAAGTGCATTGTTGCAGATGACAAGCCATTCAATGAGGCTGAAGCACACCTCGCCGATGCCAAATTTTACCAAGCAAGGGACCTTGTCACAGAAGTCCTTCCCGCTAAAGCTCCTCGAACTCAGAAAACTGAAAGAGTGAAGCAGGACGAAGCTCTGCTAACTCCAAATCCAGTACCACCATCTAAGGCGATACACGAAGTCAAAGGAGTGCTAGCGCCAAGACGAAGAATGCGCATCAGCTCCAAGCCAAGATCCATGAAGCATACTCCATTACCTGTCCAAGCTACGACAGTCTTACGCCTTACGCCTCAGTGGCTTCGCAAAAATAAATCACCACCTTTTGCCTCACCAAAAGGGATAGTCCAGCCGCTATCGGAAGCTAACGTCATCACTCTGCAAGAGATGACACTGCCACTACCCAGCCTGGGGCAAGCTTCAAGCTTGCCAAGATCCATCAATTCCTTCGAATCCAGCCAACTCACATTCAAGCCAAAAGGAAGCTGGGGGCAAAATGCCGCCAAGCTGTTGTTCAAAGCCGGCTACGACAAAGACAGTGCTGCACATATGAGTACGCTCCTGCCGGCTCCAATACCACACGGGATGACTAAGACCCAAGCCCATTTACTCCAGGGTGGCGAGCAGCTCCCACCAAATCGGCGAGGCATCGGCTCTCGTCAAACCCCGGTGGTCATCAAGATAACAGGAGAGAAGACCTTCACCTCTAACTACATTGAGGTGAAGTTGGTGAATGAGGCGGAAGAGGGATCGTCAGCTTCCGATGCACGCTCTACCAATATTCATCCCGGTACAAAGGGCGCCAAAAGAAGGCGACATCGAGCTCGGCGTCGGACCATACCTCAAAAGCAAAGGAAGAGCGTCAAAAACCAGGCAAGTCAAAACCCAATATCAGTATTCAAAAGACTTGGGCCAATCGGGCAAGCAAAGCAAAGGTCAGTATTCGACCGTTTGGGAAAGCCACCCACTGAGGTGAGAAAAATCATTCCCACCCACCCACCCAAATTTTTTCAAACTGCCGATGTTCCCAATATCATTCTGGTCTCTCTTAATCATATCACAATTGCCGACTCCTCGGTAGACGTCACTTCTACTTCGGACGACGAGTTGCCTGATGCACCGCCTGTCCTCGAAGAAGGGGGGCAATCTACCGTCGACGATCTGAAAGAAATCAACTTGGGGACACAGGAGGATCCTCGACCCACATTCGTAAGTGCACTCCTGACTCCCGAAGAGGAGGCCGCGTACATCAAGCTACTCCAAGAATACAGAGATGTCTTCGCATGGTCCTATAAGGAAATGCCGGGACTTGACCCCAAGATTGCAGTACACCAGCTTGCTGTCAAACATGGAGCTAGCGCCATCAAGCTGGACAAAGGCAAAGGAGCCGCCATACCACCTCCTCAGCTTCAACGGCCACCAAGTATGACTCTCGAGGAGCTTGAAGCTAAGGAATATCCCTTCCCAGACTCGGAGGTTTCCTCCATGTTCGATCAGTTGATGCAAGAAAAGATGATCGAGCTTCCGCCACCAAAAAGGCCGGAACAAGCACATCGAGTCAACGATCCGCTCTTCTGCAAGTACTACCGGATGGTCAGCCATCCCATCGAGAAGTGCTTTGTCTTCAAAGATAAGATCATGGCACTCGCCAAGCAAGGGATGATCGAGATCGACTCTGGTGATATCGTCGAGTCAAATATGACGTCAATCACCTTCGATTCCTTCCCGCCAGCACTGACTGTTCCACAACGCACTTCAGCAAGGCTGTGCATCGTCTGTCAAAGATCGATGGCGAAACCAGCTCCAAGAAGACGACGACGGTATGCTCCTGCAGTGCCCAGGGCCAAATCCTCACTGCCTTGGGGGCAACCACCTCTCATGCAAACACTCCCTCTTCCAAACAAAGCTACATCCCAGCATGTGCTCAAAGTAAGAAACGAGCAAAGAGACCCTGAAGTTAGCCTGCTAGGCCAGCCATCAGGTAAGTTCGACTTCTACGTCTTCTACTCCAAACCTCCTTCGATCCCAATGAAAGAAATCAAGCCAACCGGCTGGGGATCAGAAGATGAATCAGTAAAGCCTCCAGAAGAGCAAGTCCTTCCGATCAAAGAAGAGCATTCGGTCACGGCACCAATTCTTCACCCTGACGAAGAAGATCTTACTGATGAAAATGCATGGGCTATGGCGCCTCGAAGGAGAAGACCACGACGATCAAGCTACAGGATAGCACGTCTGGCCAACCACGAGAAAGATCGGGTGACAACAAAACTCCCCGAAAGAAAGACCTTCAAGGAAAAGAGTGAAGCTCCAGAAAGAAAGACGTCCAAAGTACCTCCAGTAAGTTCGAAAAATCTTCTCCAGCAAACATGCCCAGAGCTGGCGACACTCCAGGAGTTTTTCCCCAGCCGCTTCCTTGAAGTTGATCAAAACCTCAAGGTCTCTTGTTGCATGAGGGAAGTTCACCAAGTGCTCAATGAAGAAAGTGGCACCAACATCGAAAGCATGGGGAGAACCATCGTCGCCAACGGCAAGCACTGCAACGAGGCTGAATCACACCTTACTGACGTCGAGTTCCACCAGGTCAAAGACCCCATTGCAGAAGTTTCTCCAGCAAAAGCTCCACGAGCCCAGAAAGTCAAAGCAGCTGCGAGAGACAAAACCTCTCCACTTGCAAAACTAGCGACATTCTCCAGCCAGACGGTGCACAAAGTCAAAGGAGCACCAGCATCAAGACGAAAAATCCATATCAACTCCAAATCAAGCTCAACGCCACACATTCCGTTGCCTACTCAAGCTGCGACAGTCCTGTCGCTCGCACCTCAATGGCTTCGCAAGCCAGGACGATCGCCTTCCACTCCAGCAAAGGAACTATCGTCACAATTCTCCAAGGCCAACTTCATCACTTTGCAAGAGATGGCACTACCATTACATGGTCTGTTGCATGTCTCGAGCTCAACCGAGTCTTCCGAGTACACCAGCCTCGAGCAACTCCCAATCAAGCTAGGAAACACTCGGGGGCAAAACTCTACCGAGCTGATGTTCAAATCCAGCTGCAACAAAGAAAGCACAGAGCATATGGGTTCATTACCCTCAGTTGCGATACCACATCGCCTGACAAAGACTCAAGCTCGTCTCTCCAAAAGCAACGAACAAAGTCTTCTAAACCACCGAGACATCGACTCCAGTCAAACTCCAGCAATTACCAAAACTCCAGACAAGAAGATCTTCACTTCTAACTACATTGAAGCGAAGAAGGCGGATGGCAACTGCGAACCAGCAGCGACTCTGCCTACTAGCGGCAAGTCCCTCAAAAGGTACTTTGCCTAGCGCAAGGTTACCCCCCTTGCCCAAAAAAAAAAAAAAAAAAAAAAAAAAAAAAAAAGGAATAAAGGAACTACGTGTGACTTGATCCCTCTCAGTAGGGTACGTAGGCAGCCTGTAATGGTTCAGTCCAAACAAAAAAAGTAAACCATCATTCCAGAAAAAAAAAAAGGCCAGAAAAGACGCAAGTCCGACTCCGTGGGACGAGAAGCCGTCAGCCTCTGTCAAACCACCAGCTCCCAGCGCTGCCATAGCTCATCTCTCGAGGCACCCATGCGGTACAACTCCGAAAGGCAAGAAATCACCAGCTCTCAGCGATTCGTGAGCTCCTCCCGCTGCTTTGCAAGCTCTGTTGCAAAAGTCTTCTCGGTTGCTCGAGTTTTCTCCAAACGGGACTCAAGCTTCCAAAGCAACGCATGAGTAGCAAGTTGAAGTCCTAGAGGCGCCGAAGTGGCTCGCCTCCCGCAGCTTACAAGCGCTGCAACTCCATAGGTAGAGAAGCCGTCAGCTTCCGACGCGTCGCCAGCTCTGCACGCTGCTTCGCAAGGTTCGCTACAGAAGCCTTCTCGATCGATCTACCAGTTCAACGCGTCGCCAGCTTTGCACGCTGCCTTGCAAGGAGGGATTCCAGCTTCTGAAGCGACGCACGAGTAATCTCCACCTTCTTCTGCACCCGAACCAAGTCTGCAGTAGCAACGTGAGAAGCCCCTCAAGTCGACGTTTCTCTTCCTCAACCTTTGCCAATGCCAAGGAAGCGTCCTCCACTAATGAAGCCCGTTGCAAGCAATAAGCCTAGCTATCCACCAAAAGGGTGCACATACGCTCCTCAAACAAGGAGCCATTCACCGGAAAACCCACCAGCTACTCAAAGCGTCAAGGCCCTCCTCCTGGAAGGGTGCAAGCGTCGCCTGGATAAACTTCCAGCACAACTCTCCAAAAGAAGCTTAGAAAGAAGGCTCTGCGATCTACACTTTCGATGGCAAGCCTCTAAGTGCTGAAACAAGGCGCGATCCTATTCTGAAGACCCAAGCACGGGAACCGCCTCCTGGACCATCGCCGTGACAGCTATTAAAGATGCCACAGGAACTGACAAAGAAGCTGCGGCCAAAATATCCGTCGGAACTGACTCCTGAATGGCAACTCCGGACTCGGTCGAACGATCTGCCGTGAAGATCCCTCATCGGTGAGAATGACCTCGTCCAACTTCGACACACGTTTCTTGCTTTGAAGTACGGCGGCAGAAGACTTGCGCAAAAGGGAAACAAAGATGTGTACTCCCGCGGGAGACCGCACCGACGATCCATCCAGAAGTCGGAAAGCTCTCGTAACGACGACAGAAGACTTGCGCAAAAGGGAAACGAAGATGCATACTCCCGTAGGAGACCTCATCGACGATCCATCCAGAAGTCGGAAAGCTCTCTTAACGGCAGGCCCTGAAGAAAGAAATGAAGAAAAGCACGAATCAGTCACGCATACGGACACAAACAAATCAAGTCAAGGCAAAAAAAAAAAAAAAAAAAAAAAAAGAAAAAAAAAAAAAGAAAGAAAGTCCCTGTTTGCAAAAAGGGAAACTGAGAGGGGGGCCACAGCAAAAAGCCGCAGCACCCCCTCTCTTCTGCTAAAACCCGGCCGAACCCGCCTCCGGCCTGCGCCCTCCCGCGCCACCAGCCTGCGCGCCGGCCGCACCCTGCAGCCCCCGGCCGCGCCCCGTCTCTGGCTCGCGCGCCGGCCGCACACCGCAGCCCCCGGCCGCGCCCCTCCTCCTGATAATAGCTCCGAACTTCTGGACACCCAGAGATGACATGCACGTCACGAAGGGTGATCCCAATCTCACCAGTTCCGGTCAAGAAGGTGTTGGTCTCAGGGCACCACTGCTCACACAGAGCCCGGTTCATACCGTCCGGACGGCTGTACTCCCGACAAGCCGGCTCCACAAACCTCGCCAGACGCTCCATCCCTGGCTCTGCCTCCAACGCGCTGGATAGCTCTTTCATCCAGTCCCGGAAACCTCCCAGATAGGTGACATCTCCACGCGATTGAATCCCCACACCCCATCGCGTACGGCGGGAACATATCTTCAAAGCAACGACAGGGACCGGAACTGACTCATCTCCAGTATGGTGAAACGGTAACCCCAAGCTCGGCCGGACAATTTGCCGGGAAGATCCTTCGTCAGTAAGGATGCGCTCGCCAAGTTTTAACACTCGACAAGAGCCGTCGGTCACGCCATCCTCGCAAATTCGCTCGTGCGTCAAAAGCTGAAGCGTTGACAGCCCGGCCTCCTGTCTCGAAGCACGGTGATGGGAGACTTGCGCGAAGGGGAAGCGAAGGTGCGTACTCCCGTGGGAGACCGCATCAACGATCCAGCCGGAACTCGGGAAGCTCTCGTAACGACGAGACCTGAAAAAGAAAGAACACAAAGCCCAAGTCAGATGGATTCCGAGTACAGAAACAAAGAAATCAAAAGGGGGGGGCCTTCAGCAAATAAAGAAAGACAGAGGGGGGTCATGGCGAAAGGCCACGACTCCCCCCCTATCTCTCCTACTAAACATGCAGGGGGGGGGGCCTTCAGCAAATAAAGAAAGACAGAGGGGGGTCATGGCAAAAAGCCACGATCCCCCATCTCTCCTATTAAACATTCAAAAAAGGGGGGCCCTTCAGCAAATAAAGAAAGAGATAGGGGGGTCATGGCAAAAAGCCACGACCCCCTCTCTTTATCTTCTATTTTACCATGCAGAGGAGGGGCGTCGCCCCCGGTCGCCTACACCGCTCCGGCCCACGGCGCCGCCAGCCCCCGCAGACCCGGCCGCCGGCTTCCGCGCACTCGCCCGCGCCCGGCTCCGACCCCCAGCGCCCCGCGCCCGCGCCGCCGGCCCCCGCGCCCTGCGCCCACGCCTCCGGCCCCCACGTGCTGCGCCCGCGCCCGCGCCGCCGGCCCCCGCGCCCGCAGCCCCGGCCGCCTCCGGCCCCCGCGCCGCCCGCTGCGCCCACGCCTCCGGTCCCGCGCGCTGCACCCGCAGCCCCGGCTGCCTCCGGCCCCCGCGCCGCCCGCTGCGCCCACACCTCCGGCCCCCGCGTGCTGCGCTCGCGCCCCGCGCGCTGCACCCGCAGCCCCGGCTGTCTCCGGCCCCCGCGCCGCCCGCTGCGCCCATGCCTCCGGCCCCCGCGCCGCCCGCTGCGCCCACACCTCCGGCCCCCGCGTGCTGCGCCCGCGCCCCGCGTGCTGCACCCGCGCCCCGCGCCTCCAGCCCGTGCGCCGGCCGCCACAGCAGCCCCCGGCCGCACCCGCGCCTCGCTCCCTCCGACTCGCGCCCTCCCACGCCTCGAACCCGCGCGCCGGCCGCCACAGCAGCCCCCGGCCGCGCCCGTCGCGCCCTCCCGCACCATGCGAAGAAGAAGAAGAAGGAGGAGGAGAAGGATCACCTCGCCGGCAACCCTCCGCCCTCCACGGGCCGGCGGTCTTCCCTCCTCCGTGAACCCCATGGCGTCACCATCTTCATCCTCCTCGGCATCGTTGCGAAGCAAGAAACCCTACCAGAGCTCTCGCCTCCAAGCCGTCGGGAATCGTTGATAATGAAGAGCAATGAAAAACAGGGGTCCTTTTAAAGACCTAATCCCACACGAATACGCGACTCAAGTCCAACCGCTACGCGTTTCCCGCGGGCGCACTCGAACTTGAGGGGGCATTTGTGGGCATCGAAATTAGCCCACGGGTCGAACCCGATTTTTACACAAAAAAATGGGCTTGCACTCGATGACCTTCGGGTCGAACCCGACTCGCTCATGCAACTTGGGCCCGCACACAACGGCCCACATGCGAAACTGGGCCCGCGCACAACGGCCCGCATGCGAAACTTGGGCCCGCACACAACGGCCCGCATGCGAAACTCGGGCCTGCACACAACGGCCCGCATGCGAAACTCGGCCCGCACACAACGGCCCGCATGCACACTCGGCCCACACACAACGGCCCGCATACACACTCGGCCCGCGTGCAAGCTCAACCCGCGCACCATGGCCCAACTCGAAGCAAACAGGTCCCACCGGACCCGCGACTCGAACACAAAGAGGGGGGCCCACCGGTCCCCCCCCTTTTAGAAAACCGTGCCCCCCTCTTCATGGAGAGGTGGGGCCGGCCCTTCTAGAAAACCGTGCCCCCCTCTTCATGGAGAGGTGGGACCGGCCATTCTAGAAAACCGTGCCCCCCTCTTCATGGAGAGGTGGGGCCGGCCCTAAAAGAAAAAAAAAGAAAATAAAAAGAAAAAGAAAAAGAAAAGAAAAAGAAAAAGAAAAGAAAAAGAAAAGAAAGGAAAAAGAAATCAAAACCGCCTCGATGCGGGGGGAGGTGGCGTGGACGTCTACGTAGCCGTAGATCCGCGACGATCCCTCGATCCAACGGACAAGATGACGTTGCGTCGCCATCCGATCCAAAAGTGCAACAAGAATAACAACTCGATCTTTAAAGATCGAGTCACATCTAGCCCATAACCACTCCAACTAAAAAGGAGGAAATCGGGTTTGTTTCCCCAAATAAGGGAACGATATCTCGATGGTTATGAGGGGAGATATTGGAGGAAACAAAAAGATTTCAGCAATATCTCCCCCAACCGCCCCCCTTTGCCTATAAATAGAAGGGGTCGGGGAAGGCATCAAGGGTCGAAAGCTGAAGAGGAAAAGGCTCTGCAAAGACGAGCTCCAACGCTTGAAGACCGAAGGCTTCACGAGGCACGGCAAGCATATCCTACGGGAGTCCTTGGCCCTTCAAGTCCTCATCAACGTGAAGACCTTGCACTCGAAGATCAAAGCTTCGACTCCTCGCACGAAGAAGAAAGCTTGGAGAAGAAGACCCGGAGTCGTCGTCATCCCGACTTCTCCAACGATCTTCATCAACTCCGAAGAAGCCATAAGCAAAGGCCGGAGAAGAAGATCGAAGCCGACAACACCCGTCGTCTTCAACAAAGGCGTCGACTCCTCGCACGAAGAAGAAAGCTTGGAGAAGAAGGCCTGAAGCCGGTGCTACCCCTGCCGTCTTCGTCAACAAAAGCCGACGCTACAACCGTCGTGCGGAGATCGGTGCTACCCCCACCGTCTTCACCAACAAAGCCGACGCTACAACCGTCGTGCGGAGATCGGTGCTACCCCCGCCGTCTTCATCAACAAAGCCGACGCTACAACCGTCGTGCGGAGATCGGTGCTATCCCCGCCGTCTCCACCAACAAAGCCGACGCTACAACCGTCGCACGAAGATCGGTGCTACCACCGCCGTCTTCATCAACAAAAGCCGACGCTACAACCGTCGCATAGAGATCGGTGCTACACTCGCCATCTCCAAAAGAAGCCTTCAACTCCAATCAAGCCAAACACGCCCGGAGAAGAAGCCGACGTCACAACCGTCGCCAGGTCCGAAAGCCGAAGACGAAAGAGCTTCGCAAGAGAAGCTCCAACGCTCGAAGACCGAAGGCTTCACGAGGCACGGCAAGCATATCCTACGGGAGTCCTTGGCCCTTCAAGTCCTCATCAACGTGAAGACCTTGCACTCGGAGATCAAAGCTTCGACTCCTCGCACGAAGAAGAAAGCGTGGAGAAGAAGACCCGGAGCCGTCATCACCCGATCGCTCCAACGATCTTCATCAGCTCCGAAGACGCCATAAGCAAAGGCCGGAGAAGAAGATCGAAGCCGACAACACTCGTCGTCTTCAATCAAGGCATCGACTCCTCGCACGAAGAAGAAAGCCGGGAGAAGAAGGCCTGAAGCCGGTGCTACCCCTGCCGCCTTCGTCAACCAAAAGCCGACGCTACAACCGTCGTGCTAAAGCCGGTGCCACACCCGCCGTCTTCATCAACAAAAGCCGACGCTACAACCGTCGCACGAAGATCGGTGCTACACCCGCCGTCTTCATCAACGAAAGTCGACGCCACAACCGTCGCACAAGCATCGGTGCTACCCCCGCCGAAAAGCCAAAACCGACGCCACAACCGTCGAGGAAGCCGGAAGAGTAAAGAAGCCTTGAAGAGGTAACGCCAGTCGTTCGAGAAGAAGATCGAGTCGAAGCTAAAGTCAAAGCCGACGCAAGAAGCCAAAGCAAACGCACCGGTAAAGCCCGCGCTAAAGCAACGCACGTGCCAAAGCCAAGCAACTACGACGGTCACGAGCAAAGCACCGCACGTTCTAGCCGATACGACGCGAAGTCCGGAAGAACTAAAGCATCGCAAGTCTCTACCCGTCTACGTTCAAGCGCAAGCGCCAAAGCAAAGCAAAAGCCAGAGCCACGCCAAAGCTACGCCAAAGCCGAAAGCTAAAGCCAAAGCTGACGCCAAAAACACGATCGACGCCGCGAACCGACGATCAAGGACGCCGAGGTCGAGCAAGGATCGAGGAAGACACGAAGACCGAGGAACGAAGCCCAAAGCCTCCCTAGCCGAGAAAGCGCGAAGCACGGACGGGACAAAATCAACGGCGGAAACTCCTTAGCCTCTCAAAAACCCTCACCCTGTAAAGACCTCTGTCCTGGGCAACCCCTTCAGAGCTCTCGCACGAATACCACGTGGAGACGCGGATCAAAGGGACCCTCCAGAGGATCTCTCCCACAATCTCCTGATCAAAGAAAATTTGTAATCTCGTGTGATCCGCAATAAAGACGACCCGAATCTTTTTTCGCGTCCACAATATATATATATATATGGGTCAGGATCGGATGACCCATCAAAATTTTGACCCATTAATAACCCAGCACCCTTTGAGACACCTAGAGGTTTTAGAATGGGCTTATTTTTTGTAGACATGTTGTCTATGATATGTTGATCATCCTCACAAAAAATTAGCCCATTCTAAAACCTCTAGGTGCATCAAAGGGTGCTCTTCAAATCAACGGTTAAAATTGACAATGTAAAACCATTGATTTGAAGTGCGCATTTGATGCACCTAGAGGTTTTAGAATGGGCTGATTTTTTGTGAGGATGATCAACATACCATAGACAACATCCCTACAAAAAATCAGCCCATTCTATTGTCTCTAAGTGCCTCGAAGGGTGCTGGGTTATTAATGGGTCAAATTTTGCTGGGTCATCCGATCCTGACCCTATATATATATATATATATATATATATATATATATATATATATATATATATATATATATATATATATATATATATATATATATATATATATATATATATATATATATATATATATATATATATATATATATATATATATATATATATATATATATATATATATATATATATATATATATATATGAGGGCTGGGTTCCTATGACATTTCATAGGGAGTACCCTATGACATATGGTGAATTAGTAATGCTAGAATGTTTAGAATGTGTTGAATTTTTTTTAGGGTGATCACCTTACCTTAGATAGAATGTCCACAAAAAATCAAAGTATTCTAAAACTTGTTGGGACATCAAATGCTAGAAGCTTTATCGGCCATCCATTTTAACCGTTAAATTGAAAATCATATTTGATGCCTCTAGAAATTTTAGAATGAGCTGATTTTTTGCGCTCCTATCTAAGATAGGGTGATCATCCTCATAAAGATTCAAAACATTCTAAATATTCTAGGGTTACTAACTCACCATATGTCATAGGGTACTCCCTATGACATGTCATAGGAACTCATTTCCCTATATATATATATATATATATATATATATATATATATATATATATATATATATATATATATATATATATATATATATATATATATATATATATATATATATAGGGGAGGGATACACTTACTCATGGCCTCTTACTCATATAGTTACCTATGATCCGGGCCGTCCATTAGATCCCGACGTACGGTTCGGATTAGATGGGGAGTTAAAGCAATGCTGGTGTCCACATTAAATGCACATATTAAAAGCCCGCATTTAATGCGAACACTATTGCTTTAACTCCCCATCTGATCCGAACCGTACGTCGGGATCTAATGGACGGCCCAGATCATAGGTAATTATATGAGTAAGAGGCCATGAGTAAGAGTATCCCTCCCCATATATATATATATATATATATATATATATATATATATATATATATATATATAAAAGATACATTACCGTAGTAGCTCCTTTGTAAATGAAAAACCAATTAGTAATAATATGAATTTAAATATATGTCCAACCAATCCTGAAAAATGGTATTTTACCAACCAGTTTTCCAATCCTGAAAAGGAATCGCTATTTGCGATCATGATCAGAGGCCACGATTTGCAATCGTGAAAAGGGTCGGATCCCGTACGATATGAGATCGTGAAAAGAATCGGAGCCCTGTTTGATTTGCGATCGTGAGAGATCGGGAAAAGATCATGATATGGATTCGGCCCCGCATTCAAATCGGAGCCGCCTAGGGTTGTTTAAAAAATCGATCGGACTGAAAAACTGAACCGAATCGAGCCGAAAAACTAGATAGGGGTCGGTTGTTTAGATGTACAAGTCGGGTTTAGTTTTGGAATATAAAAAAACTGGGTTTCGGTTTCGGTTTTGTAAAAAAAAAACGTTTTCACACTGAACTGTACCGAACCGAAGAGGTTTATTATGACCAACATTTTCTATTATTGACCAATCGATAAACAAAAACATGATTTGGTTCATAATTTTGAGATATAAAATTAAAATTAATATCATAGCTAATGCTACTTGTTATGGGCATAATTGTGAAATAACTTTGAATGATAAACACAATTTGAAAGGTCATGGATGCGAAAAAAATCTCATTCAAGGTGATTAGTTCATGATCACATCTTTAAAACAAAACCGAACAAATCAATTGAACCGAACAGACTTCAGATCGATCGGTTCAATATTTAGCCAAACAATATATTTTGAAATACCTTTTTATGGTCTCATGTGCCCTGTTTCTTATTTAGTTTCGAAAGTAGTCCCATTTGATATTTTCAAAGGTTAACTGGTCCCAATTGGCAGTTTTCCCTAGAATTAATTTATATCCTATACTGGCAATGGGCCGGTTGTAGGCCGGGCCTCAATCAAGTTAGACCCATATTATTTTTCTTCGGCCCGACTCAAGATTGTTTTGTGGTCGGGCTGTAGAGACAAGGCCTATGCCGGAGGCCGTGTTCATAATTTGGGCCTGGGCCGGGTCCAAGCTCGAACATTTCAAGTAGACAATTTGATTCAATGGATTAGTTTGGCACCATTCGAGTTGTTACCACATTTTCCACAATTTGGCAAAGCAACTAGGTGTGGAGGATCCAAACCAAACCAAACCGATCAAACCAAACCAACCGACCAATTTTGATCGGTTTCGATACACTCAATGGATCGGATCGGATTGGGTTCTTAAAAAACCGACATGATTGGATTTATTGACAGATTTGTAAATTCAAAACCGATCTAAACCGAACCGAACCGACATATGTATATACATATATATAATTTTTTATTAAATATACCATATGTCCTCATATACCCTTGCTACCAACAACCATTGCAATATTATAGGATGACTCAAAATCAGTTAAAAATCTTATTTAGGCCTAATGATTTAATAACAATTATTATTTTTTAAGTTTGAACTAGGTCCTAATAAAAGGGGGGGGGGGGGGGGCGCTAATAAGAACATGGTCCAAAGCCTAAACCAACCATCCAATCCAATCCAAACTGACTTTAATTGGATTGGATTCCAATCTTAGTTCGGTTTGGATCGGATTGAAAATCCTCAAAACCGACCAAGGTTGGATCGGTTTGGATTTTGCCTAAATAGGTCGGTTTCGAACCGATGCACACCCCTAAAAGCAGCTGATGCTTTGGTGAAGAAGTTGTGGGTTCAACTCCTCCCCTCGACCCAGAAGTGAAGTGGCCCAAGTGGAAATTGCTCAGTGGGTTGGGCTTCACTTTCAGAGGGATTAGTTTGAGCTTGAAGTGGGTCATTGCCCGAATGGTTTCGGGTCACCCGCCGATCTCAAAAAAAAAAAACTAAAAGATTGAAAGATATTAGTTGTTAGGAGATAGGAGATTCCGAAGCATTCAAGAATGATTTTCAATCTTTTATTGCCCCCTAATGCATGTGAGATTTGTCATCTTTCTAAGCCAATAAGACTTTTTGATAGAGTTTACAACTCGATACTTGTACAGGTTTACATATCAGTTATGGAAACCGCCATAACTTCGAAGATCATAAGAAATATATTCTATACATATATGAGAAGATCATGAGAGATCTTTTTATATAGTTATGGAACCCATCATAACCACACACAAGATATGTGTGATCCTTGGTAGGATAGAGGCGATCACAATATCCCGTGATCGTTGGCATTGATACGGCTTCACGGAGGCTTCCTAACACTCCCTCGCAAACTTGGCGGGCGAAGACAGACGAGGTTGTTCCGTAGAAGCTTGAATCGTTGCTTTGGGAGGCTTTTGGTGAGCAAGTCAGCCAATTGATCAGAAGAGGGAACAAAAAGGACCAGATGATGTCCAGAAAAAACTTTCTCCCGAATGAAGTGGTAGTCCAATTCGATGTGCTTGGTTTTGCCATAAAAGACATGATTTGAAGCCATGTAAGTAGTGCTGAGATTGTCACAATATAGAGTCACGGGAGTAGAGAAAGTGACTTGAAACTTGCGCAAGAGATGGGATATCCAGATCGTCTCAGCACAACCAAGTGCGAGCGAACGATATTCTGCTTCGGCACTAGAGTGAGAGACCATTGGTTGCTTCCTAGCACTCCAAGAGATCAGATTAGGACCCAGAAAAACATAGAAGCCCGAAGTGGAACGTTGAGTGTCAAGGCATCCCGCCCAATGGGCATCTGAGTATGCATGAAGAGCAATGGTGCCGGGGGAAGGACGAAATAGGAGACCATGAGTCAAGGTACCTTTTAGATAATGGAAGATCTGTTTGGCAGCTGCAAGGTGTAAGGTTCTGGGGGCACTCATAAACTGTGCGACATATTGAACTGCAAAGGAGATGTCTGGACGAGTCATCGTTAAGCATTGAACAGATCCGACAATACGACGATACTCAGTGGCATCTAAGAGGGAATCACCATTAGTAGAGGAGAGGTGGGATTTGGCACTTAAAGGTGTGGTGCATGGTTTGCACCCATCCATATCACATCGATGAAGCAGATCTAACGCGTATCGAACCTGAGACAGATGAAGACTGGATCCAATATAGGACACTTTGAGTCCAAGAAAATAATGCAAAGGGCCTAAGTCCTTGATCTCAAACTCTATAATAAGAGTTGTAAGGATGCCAATAAGGACGTGGAATTTATAGTAAGAATGGTGTCATCCACATACAATAGTAGAATCATCTATTGGGAGGCTTTTCGAAAGACGAACATGGAGTGATCGGCATGGCTCTGCCAAAAACCAAACTGAAGAAGGAATGAGCTGAATCGCTGAAACCAGACACGTGGCCATGAAAGAAAGCATTTTTAACGTCCAAATGGTGAAGAGACCATCCCGAGGTAACTGCGAAGCTAAGAATCTTCCGTATAGTAGTGGTCTTGACAATCAGGCTAAAAGTCTCATCTAAGTCCAGGCCCTGCAACTGATGGAATCCTTTGGCGAAAAGGTGAGCTTTGTGTCGTTCGACCGAACCATCAGATCTTCGTTTGAGTTTGAACACCTACTTGCAGCCAACAATATTCTGACGAGATCGGGGAGGCACCTAGGTCTAGGTGTGATTCTTCAAGAGAGTGTTGAACTAGTCAACCATCGCCGCATGCCACTTTGGTACCTGAGTGGCCTGAGTAAAGCAAGTGGTTTCATCAATTGGAGAGAGTAGGGCAGAGAGAGCCTTCAGAACGGGATAATGGACAGTGCCATCAGTCCGATGACGAGGTGTGCGGATCCCATCACAAAGGCAATTAATCATTAGATGTGAGGGCTCCCCCGCAAACACAGGGGTAGAGGATGGCATGGAGGCATTGGCCAGCTGCGGGTCAGGTGGAGAAGTAGAGGATGCTAAAGATGATACGTAGTGGCCGGGAGCCGCATCAGCCATGGGGGACGTCGTATGACGCTTAACCTCAGGGGCTGGGCGAGGTAGAGAGCCAAGTGCAAATGGTGGGGAGCATGGCGAGGCAGGAGAAAGTCCCCCGAGCGAGGCAGACTGTCAACCCGGGTAAGGTGCAGTGATCGTCGGTCCAATAGCTGGTGCCGAAACAACTGGGTGGAGAACCGGTACCCCCGTTGGGACCAAGGAGCACTCTGATGGCGCTGAAGAAGCTACAGGAGACGTATCCAAAGGAAAAACAAATTCGTCAAAAATAACATGCCGCGAGACATGGACCCGATTGGAAACCGGATCCAGGCACCGATATCCTTTGTGGTGAGGACTGTAGCTGAGAAACACACACGTAGTTGGCCGAGGCAAAAGTTTGTTCGTGACATAAGCTCCCAAATGAGGATAATAGGCATACCCTAACACCCGGAGGTCGGTGTAGATAGGCTGTCTACGAAATAATTTTGAAGAAAGGAGAACTCCAGTGGAGGGTGGGCATAGAGAAACGGTTAATTAATTAGGAAGACGGTCATCAATGCAGTCTTAGCCCATAGATTGAGAGGCATACTACTAGTAAGGAGAAGTGTACGAACCATCTCGGAAATGTGACGGTGCTTGCATTTAGCAAGCTCATTTTGTTGTGGAGTGTGAGGGCATGAAAGCTGATGATGAATCCCAAGATTGCATAGGTCAAAGAATGATTTGTTAACAAATTCGGTATCCCCATCACTTTGAAAACTCTTGAGTCTACAATCAAAATGAGTGTGGATAGTGGCTAAGAAATTCTGAAAGTGCATGAACACCTTTGATTTTTGGCGTATAGAAAACCTCCATCTGTAGCACGTAAAAGTCATAGGTAAACAAAACATAATATTTGAAGCCAGAGATAAAAATAATGGGAGATTGCCACACATAAGAATGAATGAGATCAAAGGGAGCAATAGTGCTAATCTCATTACTCATAGAAAAACAAAGTTGTTTGGATTTGTCTAAGGCACAATTCTTATAAAAATACTTATTAAAGTTAAAATTTAAAGACATCAGATTGTTCGTCCCTAAATAGGACAAGACTTGGTGCGAGTGATGACCAAGTTGACTGTGCCAGAAAAATAAGGGAGGATTAGTGGTAGCAAGAGCAACTAGAGCAACAGATACATATGGGAGTGGATATAACCTATCCTTACATGGGGCCTGAAACAAAAGGGCACCAGAAGAGATGTCAAAAATAGATAATTGATGAGCATCGAAGGTGAGGGAAACATGATTATCATGAGTAAACTCAGCAACAAAAAAAGATTTTTATTCATAGCAGGAACATGAAAGACGTCTTTTAAAGAAAGAGAAGAGGGATCAAGGTGTAAGGCCATATTGCCGGTCTGAGTAATAGTGAGCTGGTCACCATTGCTAAGGAGAATCGAGTCGGATCCATTGTAGGGGGCACAATATTGAAGGGGACGTGCATCACCAATCATGTAATGGGTGGCGCCTGAATTCGGGTATTGAAGATGATAAGTTAAAAGATACAGAACTTTCTGGACCATGTGAAGATACAAAACTCTCTGGACCATGGAAGCTCCATCAAATATGACATCTCTACTTAGAAAAATTTTTTTTTGTCTTTGGTATCCCAAAGTTTATAGCCATTCACACCAGATTTTAGATCCACAAAAATAACTTTCTTTACTCAAGGGTCCAACTTACTCTCTCTGACATGGAAATAAGCTGGACACCCAAATACACGATGGAAATCATAATATGAAGCAGCCTTATAGACCAAACTTCCATAGGAGTTTTACCTCCAATTGTAGTCAACGACAATCTATTGATTAGATGGCATATATATGTCAATGCCTCAACCCAAAACGTATTGCCTAATTCAGCATTAGACAACATACACCGCACATTCTCCAGCAAAGTATGGTTAATGCGTTCAGCAACCCCATTTTGTTGTGTTTTTCTCAGAGTGAAGTATCGCTCAATACCTTTAGCTTGACATACCTGCAAGAACGGATCACTCATGTACTCACCACCATTATCTGATATGAGTCGCTTGATCTTTCTGCCAGTCTGAGTTTTTATAACCTTTTTTCACCTCACGAAGATCTCTAGGACTTCATCCTTATGTTGCATGGTGTACACCCACACATGCCTAGAGAAATCATCAATGAAAGATACAAAATAATATTTACATTCTAGTGATGCATTCCTGGAAGAACCCCAAACATCTGTGTGAACATAATCAAGGGTTCCACGAGAACGATGGATAACAATACTGAACTTTATGTCTCATGTAATGACCGGTACTTCAGAGTTTTTTCGCTTAGGGCAGCCCATTTTTTATTTAATAATATTATTATATTATTGCTAGAATAACTATTTTGATCTCGCATGAATGTTCGTTGATGCTGTGTGTTTGAACTAGAGTTGGACCGGATAGTGGGTCCCAGGTCTGAGTCGTGAGGCGACGATGAAAAGATTTCAATCGGTACTTGATTTGTGTGCTTATGTTCCACTGCTGATTAGTCATTATAAAAATATTACGATTTTAGTGGCGAGTCTGTCGGACCCGACGAGGTGTGCGTGTCGACGGATGACGGCACGACGTGAGTCGGGCGCGAAGTCAGGTTCGGCTCGAGTCGGGTGCGAGTCAGGCTCGACCATTATTAGAAAAAAAAAAAAACTAAAACCCAAAACCCGAACTCAAACCCAAACCCAACCCAACCCAGCCGTCCCTTTTTCTCTTAGCCGCTCACCCCTCTGCCTCACATCCCGTCCACCTCTCTCTCTCTCTCTCTCTCTCTCCTATCACCTCACCCTTTCCTCTCGCCCTCCTTCTCTGATCTTCCCCTCACCCCGATCCCCCAAAATCCGACCCCCGAATCCCTTGTACACCGGCTGCCGCTCCTCCCCTTCCTTTAAAACCTAGACCCAACCTCCCCCTTTACCCCTCCACAGTCCGACCCCCCTCTCCCCCTCCGATCTCTCTCTCTCTGTCCTTTGATCTTCCTCTATTCCGATCCCTCTCCTTCTGTGACTGCGCGCAACCAGCTGGAGTAGAGGCTGCCGGTGTCGGAGACGAACAATGAGAGGACAGCTGGCCTGAAGATCCGCTGCCACCGCCCCCGATCTCTCGCTCCCTCCCCCTGTGGTGTGCTGTGCATGCGGCCGGAGAGGAGCTAACTCACCGGAGGAGGAGCTGCCGAAGTCGACGATCCTTCCCCGACTGAACGGTCAGCCCCTCCCCTGTTCCCTCTTTCCTTTTTCTCTCTGTGTGAATCGAGACTGACCCCAATCCCCGGTTAGCTTCGTTTTGGTTGCAACCATGGCTGCCGGCCAAGTGGCTAGCGGCTGTGCAGCCGGCAAGGCTGACCAAGCCAAGCCAAACCCCCATCCGACCAGCCCGACTAGCTAGGCTCTGCCCCTTACTTTTTGGTTTTCGCTGTCGAGGTCGCCGACAGCCTCTCCGTCGGTGACTAGGCAATGTATAGCACTCGACCGCCCTCGGCTCGGCGCCACCTCGCGCCCAGCCACCAACGTATCGATCGAGCTAGGCCGTAACTTTTTTATACTTGCTCCTTCTATGACCATTGCCGGTTGCTTGACGACCGGTGGACCAACGACATGTAGCTCCGATCATCTCACGCTAAGCTCTGGCCTAGCACACCAACCCCCGACCCTCGACCTCCTCATGATGTTGATCTAGCCCTATGAGCCACACTTGAGGTTAGCGGGCTCGATCTTATCGGGTCACGCTCGTCTTAGAGTTGATAATGCGGACGCGGGTTCGACCCCCTTGTATAGTCGTTTGCTCACGAGATTGACCCCTTGGCGGCAACAATGCACTAGGTGGGCCACCGGTGCGATTCCCGTGTGAGTCCCTCATTTGAAGGACCGAACCAACTAAATCCGCATCTAGCCCGAAGTCATCCCGAGCAGATGACAAATCGAACCTCTAACATTGTCTATACCTGGCTTTACTGATTCACACCTTGGTGGTGATGCGGAAGGCCCCTCGGAGCATGATTGCATGCTAGTGGTAACAACCGACGCGGGTACGACCATTTAGTTGGATTAGTATAATTGAACCTTAGTGCGCCCCTTGGCATCGGCAATACCGACTAACCAAGATGGTACCATTGGGTATCGTTTTGTGTACTGGTAGACCGGCGTCCGATGATGCCTAAATTTCTCGACTCAGTCAACTTAGGCCTAAAACTGTGTTACTCAGTAGCAAGCAATGACCATAGGCCCGCTGTGTGTGTTTGACAGTTCGTGGCAGTGTTGATCCAGTCGGAGATGGAGCAGAGATTGCCTAGCAGAAGCTCACCAACTAGGTGATATCTACTTCCCTTCTCGTGGTCTTTGATAGTAGAAAATGAGAACAACTAGGGTAGCTGGGTAGGTGTCTATGACACTGCATGCGGGTCCTGCCAGGCATCGCCGCATGTGGTCAAGTGGACCCCTCTTTGCATGCGGAGTCGCGAGTCCGGCGACACATGCTTTAAAATATTAATAAAATAATCATAATTATTGTATGAACATCATAATTAGACATTCCCTTAAGTTAAACTATAAATTGAATAAAATAATAATTAATGGCAAGTATAGCCCCCACCCTTCCGGTAGGAGTATGGGGATCATACCTAAATTGGGCCCTAGGGGAGTGTTCATTTTTATTATATATATATATATATCATGTGATGCATGGGCTGTGAATGCGATACGAATCCCAAGGTAAAACATCAAAATTGATTAATCACTATTTAGTATTTTTGGTAACTGTGTGATAATCTACTTTGTAAAAAGATTGGGATCCCATGCGCGCAAAGACTATGAACCACCCTGTATGCACAGCCGAAGATCAGTATGCTAGGGGTCACGGGAAAGGGTTATGGTAAAGCTAATAGGAGTAGCCCTCTAGTAGAGATTGACCTAGCAACTCTATCCCGGGATAGTTGAAGCCCCCAAAGTAAAGCAAGTTGGATGGTAGAGCTCTACCGTGAAAGACATGAAACCCCTTATGATTATATGGGTGGTTTTGTGCATGGTGTTGGTGGATGCACGGCGAGAGAATTAGCCCTTTATATCAAAATAAAAGGCTCTATAGTAATGTCCGATCGGGGGCAGGATAAACAAAATATCCAGGGTTCACATTATGATAGATGACTACTGCATTTTTATTTAATACTGAATAGATTTTATGTTAGACAACCGAGTGACAATAGGAATTGCATGAGAACGTAGATAGCTGGTAGACTTATGATATTTATCTGTCACTACGTGAAAAATGGTAGAAAGCTACAGTTTTGCGGCTTCATCACCGACGGTCATTAACCGTCGTATAAAACACGCGTTTAACGACTGCCTAAAACAGTCGTTTTTTAAGTAGAATTAAACGACGGCTTAAAACCGTCGTTTTGAGCTGCTATTAATTTTGGTTTATGATTCCAGCCCTAACCACTGCCGCCCCGAATTTTGTTTTCCCTCCCTCTTTCCTCCGTTCTCCCCCCTCCATCTCCTCGGAGAAATCAACTCCTTGGACGGACGGACTGCTGCCTGACGTCATTGAGGCCGTCGTTGCCCCCTCCTCATTGGACAATCACTGCCCGCTCCTCCGCGAACCACCGTTGCCCCTCCTCCTCGAACCACCGCTACTCGGTTTGACTCTTTTCTCCTCTCTCTCTCTCTCAAATGCAAAGAGGCAATTGAATTTGTTGTTCACGAATTTTTTTTTTGGAAGAACTTTTTAGGGATCGGTTTAGTTTTTTTTTCTTAAGATCTGTTCGGGACCTTGTATAGTTCATCATCAATGACATGGGTTGTTTCTTTGAATAGCTGATTATTTGAGGTATTTAGTGATCTCCTACTTCTGATTGCATCCTATTTAATATATTTGATGCTTATTATTATTATTATTTTGGGTAAGTATGTTGATGGTTATTTCATTATATGATATTTGTGTAAGTGCCAACTAGGTGAGTTGCTAAAGCCTTTGGGGGATCGATACCCGAGACCTGGGCTGCCTTAACCCTCCGTAAAACAAGAGACACTGAGGGGTTCTCAAGAAAATAATATATTTATATGATGTTTGATCCTGTTAAAAGCATATTGTGTATCTTAAGCTAGTTTCTTACTTTTAATTTTGTAGTTAACTGAAGTAGTTGGTTCTGTTCATTGACAATATATAAGGGGATGCCCATGCAAAGATTTACGAGTTTTGAAATTTATATTTTAGAATGTGTGCATTTACATGAACTTTTAACTTGTAACCAACAAGGTTGTGTATTACTTGCGGCCTGTTGGGATTGTGCCCTACGACCAGTGCTCATTAATGTCGTAATAATAAAATAGGTTTTAGTCTTTGAAAATAGTAGGGGCATATTATAGGTATTTATTGTATTATGTAGTTCATCAGATGGATAATCATTATAATTAAATGTTTGAGAATTCAAATTCAGGTTCAGTTGGGGGAAAAAATAAATGGGTTCAATCTGTTCGGTCGATCAAGGTTCGAGATTGGTCTCTTTTCTTTAAAGATCTCACCAGAGATAACTGGCATATTGTCTTGGATGCTCCGAAGAGGTTACACCGGGATGTTGATGCTTATGAAGATCCTTTAGTCTTTGAGGGAAGAATGAATTCAAATGCTTTAACAGGTGCCTTAGTGGATGATATCATTGAAGATGATGTGACGGAAGATAACGAAGATTTATCTTAACATCAGGTAATATCTCATTTCATCACACTGCCATGATAGCATTGAATTCTTTGTGTTTTTTGCAAGCGTTAAAACTAGAGAATAATCCCTGATTTTTATTTTTTCTTTTTGTGCAAAAGTAATTCTTTGATATCTGTAATTTGTGATTTCTTGTTTATCTCTATATTTTCAATTGATTTAAATCGAGTTCATAGCATTTTACGATTGTCATTTTCTAATCAATATATGTATGATGCAATAGGGCCGTGAAATTGCAAGGTTGATATGGCGACCGATACCGCTATTTGAATCCATATTGTTGACATAAGTAATGAGGAAGCATTTTTCGGAGCATGGATCGTCAGGGTCTGGGTTAAACTAAGAACCAAATCAATCTGACCTCAATGGGTCTGTTTGGTTCAAGTTTTAAGCGATTTCGGGTCGGTGTCTCGATTTTGCATGGCTGGTCAATTCGGTTTGGTTTTGAGTTGGGATATGGTGGAATCGAAGCAACGCCAGGACCAAATTTGTATCTACATATATTTTTATTTTGGTTAGGCTAGGCCGGTTGAATCAAATCCGTATCTACATACATTTTGGTTTTGTGTTAGGCTAGTTTCGTTTGATTGAGTCTCATAGATCATCAAAGTCTTTGAGAGGGACAAAGTTTTGAAAGAAATCCCCTAGACTCAAAACCATGTGGGTGATCTTCTCTGTTTAAGGCATAGTGCTTCATTTCCTTCTTGTGAGATATTGATGTAGTTTCCATTCCATCATAATCAAAATTTTCCCTAGTGTATAACTGAAGCTATTGTGTAGTCATTAAATTTGTTTAATAAATGAAATGTAATGCGTACCATATTAGCTTCAGTTATTGATGTATGTTTTCAACACCGAGTTTAGAAGGTCTACTTCAGGTTGGCAGCTGGTCCAAAAATTCTTGTCAATCTTCCTATAGTCAACCCCATGTTAATGGGATATGACTAGGATGATAATATCAAAAAAGCTAGTTTTTGACTCACTGAATTAACTAATGAAGTGAAAGTGTAGATTTGCATAGAGTAGATCTGGCTATTTTTAAGCTTTTTATTTCTTTATGGTTCATCTGATTTGTTTCCTCAGCGTAAATAGTTGAAAAAACCACTCATGTTATCTTTATTATAGTCTTTACCAAGTTTTATAATTAGCTACCAGTAACTTATTCATTTTTTAAACTCATTGCTTTCTGTGGTTTCCACTCACAGCTTTTACATTTGGATCTCTTTCCATCCCATTTGTGTGTGCACTTTGTTACAAGTGAGCCTCATAGACAATAGCCCCATAGCTTAAGCTAAAGATAAATATTTTCTGGGAATATCAATGAATGATTTCATCACCTTGATGAACTTGCTGAACATCGATTATTGGTTGTAGTTCACTTGATGGAATCAACTTTTTGAAGGGTCTTCATTTTATTCCATGTTGTGATGACTTTTTTTTGCCACGACGACTATTAACGTATTATGCAACTACAACTAATACAAATTCCCAATCGACAGTCTCACTACAGTCATCATCAAGATATAGAGGATTTTTTGGATCAACAACTTTGGAAAACACTAAGGTTATAGAACTAGCCATTTTGGCACTGAACTGTACAGTCAGTCAAATCATTATTTTTGTCAGATGCTTCATGGTCATTCTCGTCCGATCCCACGGAATCTACGTCATACAAATGTCTGGTTGCATCATTACATTGTTTTTGCCCAGATAGTGCAACATTGCTCACGAATGTAGGATCAGCAGCCATCGCAGAACAGGCAATCTCGTTGACTAATTCAGTTTCTTTTGATTTGGTACCTAACATTTCAGAAGCATCCACACGATGGGCACATTGGACAGCCCCCAAAGTGTTTAACATTTGCACTGCATTTCTATCTCCTCTTTCCCCCATTTGGAATGCTCTACCTACTGTTATAACAGAAGTAGGTGTGTCACCTGATTGATTCTGAATCTCTTCGAAGCTATCATGGCAAGCATTGGATATTTGAAACCCTGTGAAAAAGAAGACGAGTCATAAAAAAGAACACATCAATCTGAATAAGAGAACCTTAAATCAGGTGACCAAAGAACTTCTTACCTTCTGTTGTCAGGTCTGTGATAACAGGTTCAGTTGTTTTCTTGGCAAGCATTGCATGAGCGTCTAATATCACAATAATATAGATAGTAAAATAAAAATTAAACCTTATTAGTTTTGCAAGTTACAGAATCGTTCTTATGTGTTTATATTGTCTGTTATCTTTCAGTGCCTGCATCCTTGAATGCATTTATACTCTCATTTCAACATAATATCTCATTTCAGAATATAATCGTTATTATGTGTTTATATTGTCTGTTGGATCATTTCAGATCATAACATCTCTTTTATGGCCCTTATCAGGAGATATGTCGCACGCTGCATCATCCTCAACACCACCATCAGATGAGCATAATAATCCACATGACCCTGAGACTTATAGGAGTTCGTCTGAGAGTGATAATGAAGATGGTGAGTTTATGATCGAAAATGTTATAAATATTTATTGGATGTCAAATGTTTAATATTCTTAATGCTAATTGTTTAATGAGTGTCTAATATCTTCTAATTTTTGTTTCTTAGATACTCGGAAATGTGTAAAGTGGAACATAGACGATCAGCCGATAGGATAGCACAAAGCTTCCTTTACATCAGAGATTGGCAAGCTAGCTCGAACACATTGCTCTCCTGCGTATGGATCCTTGCGTGTTGTACCAAAAGAAAGCAAGCAACAGTTATGGGAGGCATTGAAGGTGGGTTTTTATTTTTGTATAGTTTTTTTTACGGGTAGCAAAAGAATTTATTAGTGTCCTTATATTCTGATTGTTTTCTTCCATTTGGTTGAAATTGTGACGTAGAGAGAATTTATAGTCCCTGAGCGATGCTATGCTTGGGTTATGAAAAAGGCCAATGAGCTATGGAAGGATTGGAAGTACAAACTTGTGAAAACTTATATCGATACCAAGGCCACAGATGTCGAGAGGAAGAACGATGTGCCCTCCTATGTGAGACGAGAGGACTGGGAGCGGTTTGTCGACATGTGCTCCACGGACGAGTATATCATGCTTCGACAGAGGGGGAAAATTGCAAGAGAATCAATGCAAAACCCCCACACAACTGGAAGACGGGGAGTAGCGTGTACGGCAGAGGAGCTGGTAAGAGTCAATAACTGTGAATATTTGATAAAAAATTTATTGTTTGCATTAAAATATATATCTTTAATATTTTGTAGATGAAGGACAATCCCGATAGTTCAATGGATAGAACGGCATTATATATACCTCGCAACACATACTAGGAAGGACGGGACAACTCCCACTTCTACTTCTAGCCAACACTCCGTACTAATAAAATTAATATATTATTAATCTCTTTTCATTATTACCCAATTCATTATCCAACTAAAATAATATCTTTTTTTGAAGATCAAGATCAGAAGAATTATTAGTGAGGATCCTTCTAGCAAGTTGAATAAGTCACTGACAACACAAATGTATACAGGCTCTCTGCTCTTTTTTTTTACATTCATAGACAAATCAGAAGCTTGTGTTACTTCAGAACTGAAGCTCTATGCTCTTTCATAGGGGAGGTGCTACAACACAAATCAGAAGCTTGTGTGTACTTTAGAACTGAAGCCCTCTGCTCTTTTTTTTTTACCTGCGAGCAGTTTAACAACGGCTTATAACCGTCGTTTATTAAATGACAGTTTATAACCGTCGTTACATTAACGACAGCTTTCGACCGTCTCTAATTACGACGGTTATCAGCCGTCAGTATTTCAAACATTAAAACGACGGTTAAAACGACGGCTATTAGCCGTCGTTTTTGTTTTACGACGCCCCGAAAAACGACGGTCGCAGCGACGGCTATAAGCCGTCGTATTATTTAATAACGACGGCTTTTGGCCGTCGTTATTTCACTGTTATGACATAGTGTGTAAACCTTGACTTATTTAATTAGATTTGGTTGTCTCATATTATTAAAGGCTACTAGGATGTCACTAACCATTAATTTGGCTAATTTCCTAATTTTCCATTGAGGGCTACTATTTTTCACGAGTAAACTCTCCTGCAGGTGCGAAGGCTCAAGAGTAGTCGCAGTAGGAGGCTAGAGAGGGAGTTAGGGTTGCGGTAGTATTCTATCTTCAGTTTGTCATCTTGTAGTCTCTTTTATCCCTAGCAATGTAATCGATTGGATTAGTATTAGAGTTATCTAGTCTTAGTGTTTTGTGATGGTTAGTGGCAATGATACAACTAAATTTTTTTTGGGTAGGCCTCTCCTTAAGGCTCCAAGCCTAGGATAACTCACGATAAAAAAATATAAGTTTTTAAATGATCTAATTGACTAGCCCAGTAGATAGGACCTCTAAAGCCATTATACTGAGTATCAACGAGTGGGTGAGATTCTGTAACATCCGCCCCAAACATATAAGATTTTGTCCGCTCTGCCCGTGCTCGCACGAGAACTTCCCAGGGTGGTCTCCCATCCTAGTACTACTCTCGCCCGAGCACGCTTAACTACGGAGTTCTTACGAATTCCGTTGCGACGCACGATTTTTAAAATGCATCTTTTATGTTTGGAAGGGGAAATTATATAAGTAGCTCAGGATCTCCTTCTCTCTAGGCGATGTGGGGCTAACTCATGGCCTTGTACATCTCACCTCACCTCATCCATCTTGGCATGCCAGCTTCATGAGTCTTGGCTTTTGGCCTATTAGATCTTGGTCGCCACAATCCACCCCCCTTAGGGCAACACATCCTCGTGTAGGGCTAGATCCCCCGATTGCGAGGGGAACCGGCTCTGATACCATTTTGTAACATTTGCCCCAAACACACAAGATTTTATCCGCTTTGTCCGTGCTCGCACGAGAACTTCCCAGGGTGGTCACCCATCCTAGTACTACTCTCGCCCGAGCACGCTTAACTACGGAGTTCTTATGAATTCCGTAGCGGCGCACGGTTTTTAAAACATATCTTCTATGTTTGGGAGGGAAAATTATATAAGTAGCTCAGTATCTCCTTTTCTCCAAGCGATGTGGGGCTAACTCATGGCCTTGTACACCTCACCTCACCTCATCTATCTTGGCATCCCAGCCTCAGGAGTCTTGGCTCTTGGCTCTTGGCCTATTGGATCGTGGTCATCACAATATTATGACTACCAAGATCCAATAGGCCAATAGCTAAGAGCTAAGACTCCTAAGGCTAGGATGCCAAGATGGATGAGGTGAGGTGTACAAGGCCATGAGTTAACCCACATCGTCTGGAAAGAATGAGATCATGAGCTACTTATATAATTTTCCCTTCCAAACATAGAAGATGCGTTTTAAAACCGTGCGCCGCTACGGATTTCGTAAGAACTCTGTAGTTAAGCATACTCGGGCGAGAGTAGTACCAGGATGGGTGACCACCTTGGGAAGTTCTCGTGCGGGCACGGGCAAAGCGAACAAAATCTTGTGTGTTTGGGGCGGATGTTACAAAATGGTATCAGAGCCGGTTCTCCTCGCAATGGGGGGGTCTAACCCTACATGAGGATGTGTAGCCCTAAGGGGGGTGGATTATGACGACCAAGATCCAATAGGCCAATTGCCAAGAGCTAAGACTCCTGAGGCTGGGATGCCAAGATGGATGAGGTGAGGTGAGGTGAGGTGTACAAGGCTATGAGTTAGCCCCACATCGCCTAGAGAGGAGGAGATCCTGAGCTACTTATATAATTTTCCCTCCCAAACATAGAAGACACGTTTTAAAACCATGCGCCGCTACGGATTTCGTAAGAACTCCGTAGTTAAGCGTGCTCGGGCGAGAGTAGTACTAGGATGGGTGACCACCCTGGAAAGTTCTCATGTGGGCACAAGCAAAGCGAACAAAATATTGTGTGTTCGGGGCGGATGTTACAGATTCCCAGCTTGCAGTCGGAGGCTTGAGTCTCGTGCTCCTTTAAAGGAATTTCTGTCGGTATGTAATGGCACCGATATGTCACTCATACCGAGAGGATAGCCCTTTTGAAAGTTGAGATTAGTTATCTCTCTGTCAACAAAATATATCTCTCTGCTTCCTTTTAAATAAAATGTTTTTTTAAAACCAAGTTTTAAAATATTCGTCGTTTCTCCCTCTACCTTATTCTTCATTTATGAAAGAGTTACAGCCCCGTGAGAAATTCTAATTGGTGTAGATAGTTGACTAAAACTAAATATTTTTGTTTTTCTCACCCCACACCCCAGGGATCAGTTTTCAGATTTCTAGGGCATGGCATCTCACCAACGTATGTAAAGACTTCTTTCTTGTGTGTCCCAATCGCATATGCCACTGTCTAGTAGTATTTGTGGCTTTCTCTGAACCTTCAAAAATAGCAACCTCTCCAGTAGCTATACTTTTCTTCAAGTAGTACAAGTTATTCTTCCTCATGTCTTTCATCATGACCATAGCACCATTCAAGACCTTCATAACCTCATTCTTAATGACTATTTTTAAGCCTTTGGATTTAAAACGTCAATATAGATGATATTCTTCGTCAATACAAGAATATACCGAATATCTTTTAATTCTCTTATCATTCCATCATATATCTTAATAAGGATAGTTTCCATCCCAAGTATGTGGTAAGCTTGATCGTTTTCCATCAAGACTGAGCCTATATCCAGTTTTTCAAAGCTAGTATACCATTCTCGTTTGGGACAAACATGATAGGTAGTACTAGTATTCAAAATCCATTCGCTAGAATCAAAATAACATATAATGGGTGAAATTGCCAATGAAAAACTAGAAGAATTAGAATCATCATCACCTAATATCTGTGTAATGTTTGCTTCGGAAGAATTCTAGTCTTTCTTCTTTATCTTCAACTTCGGACAGTCTTTTTTTCAATGCCAATCTTGTGGTAAAAAGCATATTCATCTTTACCCAGACTGTGACCTCTTAATTTTGACCGAAATTTTTCTTTACCATTGGATATCTTCCGATCCACAGACCTTCCTCTTGTTGTCAGTGCTTCAGACGTCGATCCCAATGAAGACTCATTGTCTTTCCTTCTGTACTCATGATTGACCAACGATGCAATTACGTTCTCATAACTCAAATATGATTTTTCGTTTATCAGGATCATAATAAAGTACTCATAATCCTTATAAAAGAAAGAGCTCAATAAGAACAGTGTCATATCTTTATCTTTGATGATCTCATATATATTAGTCAGATTAGCAAGAAGCTTGGTAAAATTATTCATATGCTCGCCAATGGAGACTCATTTTCTTATCTGGAAGCGGTAAAGACTCCTCTTCAGATGGAGACGATTTTCAACACTCTTGATCAAATACTTTGTCTCAAGAGTTTCTCATATTATCTGTGCATACATCTTATTCCTCACAAGGTACTGGATATCTTGTGTCAAGCAAGACTTGATAACTTTACAAGAATTGCGATTCATTTTCTTCCACTCATTTTCTGAGGTTTTCATTGACTTCTCTTTTAACTCCAGTGTTTCCTTCAAATTCTGCGCGTTTAGGGCATCCAAAACTTTGCATATCTACATTCCAAAAATAGTCGTGCCATTGCACTTCACAACATCAATTTTGGATTGATGGATGTTCACGTGCTGAATAAATTTCATCGAAGATTCAGGTTCTGAACTTGACATGATCCCACATTGGAACCTTGGCTCTAATACCAATTTGTTGTGCATAGCAGAATTAACGACCGATCACAATCGCCCAAAACAACGACACAAATAACAAAATACGCGGAAGATATGAAGCAATCAAACATGAAGAAAGAAGAAAACACGTACTATAAATAACACCAGAGATTTAAGGTGGTTCGACAATATTGCCTACGTCCACCGACGACACCACGAGAGAGATGCACTATCAAATAGAGAAGATCATATAATGGTTCCTCGAACCCTCGAATGAGAACCCTCAAAGATGGCTCTCTAATCTCTCATCTCAAGCAAAACAATATTCTCTCATCAAAAGCCCTCTCAAATCTACCTCCCAAAGCCTTTTATATATTAAGAGAATAGGTTTTACAAGCCCAATTTTGAAATTCCCCTTAAAACAGCCCCCAAAGGAAAGTCAAACTGTGTAAGACTGGGGCTGACCCGTGCTGCCTTGCACAGTCGTGCACAAGACCTGGGAAACTCGTGCGTACGACTGATTGTAAGCAGTTTCATCTTTTCGAAGAAAAACAGGTTGAAAATCTCGGCCTCCAGGTCATGCGCACAACTGTCTGAAGGTAGTTTGCCTTTTTGAAGAAGCGCATCGACAATATCGGGCTCCAGGTCGTGCGCACGACACTCCCAAGACGTGCGCAGTCCCAAGTCGTGCGCACGACTGCCTAATGGCAGTTCCGTCTTCATCTTCAACTGGGATCTTTCTCCAACAAAAGCTTCAATGGGGAGGTCCTATCGCATAAAGCCATGGGGATACCTATTACCGTGCGCCATATTGATCGAGCTCCTTTAACTACTGCTTGTGGGCAAGGACGGAACCGGAATTTCATCTGGGGGGGGGGGGGGGGGGGGCAAAGCATGAACAATTTTTTTTTCACCAATTCAAGAATGAAAAAAATCATCTTGGGGGGCGGGGAGGGCATGAGAGAGAGAATAAATCCAAAATGATAAATTACACTTTTTTCCCTAAAGTTTTGCTTAAAAACATTTAACCCCCTTAGTTTATTTTTTCCAAATCTCACCCTAAAGTTTGAAATATCAGCACATTACCCCTTTTGTCAACTACTTAATTTCCCTATTTGATAATTTTTATCTGATTAAATTTTAATTGAAGAGGACAAAATGTAGTTTTTAAACAATATGGGGTTGTGTTTTTGAGCTAAACTTTAGGGGGGCAAAGTGTAATTTACCCAATCCAAAATTTAGGAGGGAAGGCATGGCCCCCCCTTGGTCTTTATGTAGTTCCGTCTCTGCTTGTGGGGGCCACCACAAAGCTCAGCATGGCGTGCCGTGATAGACATCCCCATGTTGCTATACGGTAAGATCTCCCCACTAAAGTTGGTGGGAATTGTCGAGTGGGTCGGGCTTCACTCCTGGAGGGATTAGTCCGAGCCTGAAGTGGATCATTGCCCGAAAGGTTTCGGACCCCGCCGATCTCAAAAAAAAAAACTCTCCCCACTAAAGTTGATCTCAATGGTCGGAGGCGCTCAGCATGGCGGGCGTTGATAGTTATCCCCACGGCTTTTCGCTCCCAGCCAAGCATTTCGGTGAGCTTTAACGAACCCACCAACATCAAACACCACCCAGAGTATTAAAATGTCGCATAAGTTTCGAACTTTGAGACCAAAAAGCTCCAATGCAATAAAAAGGAAAGGCAAGAAAACCCCCATAAAGATTGAAACAAGACATCACTGGTGCCAAGAATCTCACTAATGGGTTGCAATCCTCCATTGTTTCTCAGCTCAAGAAAAAGTTGAAGGAGGTGGCTCCGACGATTGTCGTATTAGGTTGTTACTCCTTGGCATGCTCAAGATGCATGATTAATTATAGGTTGAGTGATGCTTTCCAAAATGGTAGGCTCCCTTTATGAAGCTAACTCCAATGATGCATTAAAATTCAGATTTAGATTTGCCAATGAGAGAGAGAGAGAGAGAGAGAGAGAGAGAGAGAGAGAGAGAGAGAGAGATTTATAGGATCCAAAGAATCGATCTTGCACCCTATAACATCCCTAAAGCAAGAGCATAATGCCGTCATTCAAGGAAAAAATTGTTTTAAAGGACACGATTGATTGATCGAAAGCAAAGCAACCTATGCCGAGAAGCCACCACTAGCTTGTGATGATTCATATAGAAAATTCGGTACCTTACCGAACCCATCTCCACCACCCATCTTATTTTCCTTGCATCGTAGCGACAAGAGAATTGTTCTAGAGGACATGGGATGAACCTTGCATCGATGCCTGAGATCCACCATAAGGCCATCCGATAGTCTCGATGAATTTTTGGCTGAAGTGGGTACCAAAGAATTTTTAGAAAAGACCCTTGATCAACAAAGTTGAAGGACATAGGGCACTCCCATTTATTTGGGTGCTAATCTACAAGTGTCCATCATTTGGAATCCTTTATTCATTATCTTTTGACCAAAAAGTTACTAATTAAGAACACTTTATGAAACTTTCAATGTTAAAAGTGCAAACTAATTGATCAATAGGATCCTTGGTCCATAGCCTCAAAGGGATATTGCATCCTACAACTCTAAAGGCCAAGTGGTCTTTCATCCTACAATTTTGAAATATAAAAATCTAAACGGATGCAGTGATTGATGAATATGAACATTTGATACCTGGACAGATGTCTTCCACTATCTCGAAACAATCCACGAAGATGATGGAGGTTGTTAGATACCCTCACACTCCAAAACCTAGATCATAAGGGGTATATTAAGCAGGTGATGGGTGCCACCGTGCCTCCCTCACCGATGAGGAACTATCCATCAACACTCCCCCTCACATAGAGCACGCGTGGCAAGGATCCATATGGCCATCACTAGCTTGTGATGATTCATATAGAAAATTCGGTACCATACCGAATCCATCTCCGCTATCGATCTTATTTTTCTTGCATCCTACTGTCCGGGAGCATTATTCTAGGGGAAATGGGATGAACCCTAGGTCGATGCCTGAGATCCACCATAAGGCTATCCGATGATCCCAATGAATTTCGGCATGGTACCGAAGTGGGTAACGAAGAGATGAAGGAGATGGTGCACTCCCATTTAATTGGTGCTAAACTACAAGTGTCCATCATTTGGAATCCTTTATTCATTATCTCTTGACCAAAAAGTTTCTAATTAAGAACACTTTATGAAATTTTCAATGTTAAAAGTGCAAAATAATTGATCAATAGGATCTTTGGTCCATAGCCTTAAAGGGTTTTTGCATCCTACAACTCTAAAGGCTAGCCTTCATTCTACAATTCCGAATTAAAAAAAAATAAAAATCTACAGATGCAGTGATTGATGAATATGTTGTTATTCAATATCTATGAATCGAATAACTTGGATTGGAAGAATGCCTCGATGCCGAAGATAAATAACTTGAGAGTGATGAACATTTGATCCCAAGATAGATGTCTTCCACTATCCTGAAACAATCTGCAAAGATGACGGAGGCTACCGTTGTCTGCGAATGTGCGACAACTTAATTGCTTGGATAGGGGGCATCTGTGAGGGAGGATTTCGGCCGTCGTACGTAGCCCCCCTCCAACAGTCAATTGAATGACTGAATCTTCGAGGTGTGGCACTGTAAGAAGCTGAGCTGTCGCATGCATAGCGGTCACACAGACACTGTAGAGTAGAGAGAGGGATAGAGAAAGAGATAGAGAAAATTGACACAAGATGTGGTGACGAAGTTCGGCCGAAACCTACGTCTCCATGCGGTAAGACACAACCTTTGAATCCACTATCTCTGAAAAAGTAGAGTTACTCTCGACAGGCCGAGAAGTGCTTATACAAGTAGACAAAGGTTGAAGAAGGCTTGAGAGTCTGAAGACCAGAAGAATCTGGGAGCTTTGAAAAATAGAAAGTAGAATATTTACAGGGCTGACTGTATATAGAGGTTTGGAAATATCTAGAGAATATTCTAGGGAATATCTTGAGGATATTCAGGAAATATCCTGAGGATATTCTTGAGAATATCATGGGGATATTCCTGGGAATATTTAGGAAATATGTTAGGGATATTCCTGAGAATATTCAGGGTTTTGGTAATTATCTGGAGATATTTACCAGGCCCCAGATAGTCAGTGTGGGCCCCAGGCAGGGCTGCGGGTCCCATTGTCATCTCCTTGGGCCCCAGGCAGGACTGCGGGTCCCACCTCAGGTGTTAGCCATATTTTACACCCAAAATTAGCCCCTCCTAGCTAGGTAGGTGCAAACCTAGCTTTGCGGGGACTCTTATGGTCCAAAACTATTTCGTCGATGTTGATGTAACTTGACGAGTGTATGAAAGGAATCTGCCGACCCCCTACCAAGGGGTTTGCCAACTTGCTGTCTGGGGTCGACCGTTGCGCCTGCCGACCCCCTACTAAGGGCCGGCCATGAAAAGGTTTCGAAGTAATGCCGATACTTGGAGAGAATCTATCAGCCCCCTACCAAGGGCCAACCAAAGTTTTGTTTGTCGACCGTTGTCTGGGTCGACCGTTGTATTTGCCGACCCTCTACCAAGGGCCAACCATGAAGGTGCACGGGAAGAGAACCGTTGGAAGGGCCAACCGCTAGGGTGAAGGATCGACAAAAGAGGGCGATCGGTCAGGCGATAGCGGTTGATCGGGTGACAGCGGTCGGTCAGGCATCGCCAACCGATCACTGTTGGAGCGATCGGGCGCTAGAGGGGTCTTGGCGCCTAACCTAGGCAGAATTTTGACTGACCACGGTCGGGCTACGACAATCGAGTAGGTATCGCCAACCGATATTGATTGAAGCGATCGGGAGCTAGAGGGGTCTTGGCGCCCGACCCAAGCAAAATATTGGCCGATCAATCGATCGGCAGGGCGCCGACAATCGGTTGGGTGCCGACGGTCGGTCGGGCAACAGTGGTCGGTCAAGCGTCGCTAACCGATCGCGATTGAAGCGGTCGGGCGTATGGGTGTAAAATCTGGCTAACGCCCTACAATAGGACCTGCAGCCCCACTTAGGACCCATGGGGACGATAGTGGGACCCGCAACCCTGCCTGGGCCCACAGAGATGAATGTAGGATCCGCAGCCCTGCTTGGGGCCCACGGAGACGACAACGGGACCCACAACCCTGCCTGGGGTCCTCGAAGATGACAGTGTGACCCGTAGACCTACTAGTGCCCATGCATACTGTATGGGGCCTGGTAAATCCCCACCCGGGTATTTACCAAATCCCCTGATATGTTAGAGAATATTTCCAGAATATTCTCCATAAACCAAATCTCTAAAAATAGCCAACCCTGTAAAATAATCAAGATCCAGAATTCCATACTAGAATCTTACTTTCTGTTTTCTAGAGCTCCTCGAGCTTTCTAGTTTTCAGACTCCTTCTCCACCCTCTGTCTACTTATAAGAAGCACTCCTCGGCCTGTCGAGAGCAGCTCTACTTTTAACTCAGAGATAGTGGATTCAAAGGTTGTGTCTTATCGCATGAAGATGTAGGCTTCGGCCGAACTCCGTCATCACATCCAGTGTTAGTTTTCTCTATCTCTTTCTCTACTCTATAGTGTTAACGTGACAGCTCAACACTTGACAGCTCAGCGCTTCGAAGCACACCACATCCCGAAGAGTCAAATCTTCAATCAACTGTTGGGGGGGGATTACGTATGATGGCCGAAATCCTCCCGCACAGGGCGCTAGAGGGGTCCTGGTGCCCGACCCAGGCAAAATATTAGCCGATCGATCAGTCGATCGGGCGACAACGATTGGTCGGACGACGGCGGTCAGTCGGTTATGTGGACTTAGCATTTTTTCTGAGAGAAAAAATAGCAAGGCGCTGACGTGACCCCTTCTAGATGCTGACGTGGCAAGGCACTGACGTGGCCTCTTTTAGATGCTGTCGTGGCGTCTTCTAGATGCTGACGTGGCAAGATGCTGACATGGCCTCTTTGAGATTAAAAGGATCAGACCCAAGTTCATTGAATCTGGTCCAGCCTGCTCTCATTTCTGCCTTTTCGTTTTCCCGCCTAGAATTTTGGCGGGAAAATAGTGGGAGATTTATTCAAAACCTAGAGCTATAAATATACCAGAGGGGATCAAAAATATCTTTCACGCCTTGAGAATTTTTGAACTTTCGAGCTCTCTGAGTGTGTGCCTTTGAGTTCGCTTTCCTTTGAGTCTTCGATCCTTCTTTCCTTCGAGTTCGCTCAATGGCTTCTGCTGGAGCTTCTGGTTCGCAAGGGAGAGGAAGAAGAAGTTCTTCGTCACCCTAAAGAAGCCATCAGGGGCTGATTCGTGTCAAGGCTCTAGGGAGTTGTCTGCTCGAGTGGCCAAGTCGCCCGCCCCTTCTGGCAGCACCCTTGGGGCAAGTGGAGGGAGAAAGGTGTTGAAGCGCCACCCCGAGGAGGAGGAGTCGGTGATGAAGCCTGCGCAGGTGCCGCGCTTAGCTATGAAGGTGGCGCCGATGATGCCGATAGAGGAGGTGACCCTCTATGACTACGGTACTGACCACGTCAAGATGTCCAATCGTCAAGATGACTGAGCTGCTATGGTGGACATGTTCAAGGAGCCTGCCAAGTCTCCTCGTCCCATGCTGAACACCATCTACAACGCCTTCAGCATCGATGCCAGGGCGATCTACCTGGCCACAGCCAGCAAGGAGAAGGCCTCGGGGACAATCATCTTAGTTGGCCAACTGAATTGTGGCCTTCGACTACCGCTCCCTCCATTTGCCTCCCACCTGCTGAACACCTCTGGAATTTACCCGGGGCAGGTGGGAGAAAATGCGTGGAGAATCATCTACGTGTTCTGCCGCATGGAGTCGGACTGCCAGAAGGAGCTACGACAATGCTACTCCGGGTTGAAGAGGACGAGTGGGTCCACATCGAGCTCGGCTACTTCTTCTACCACTATAAGTCTCAGCTGAGGGCTAGCCAGAGCGTCTTCTGGCACTTGCAAGGGGCGTCAACTCTGCGCCCGATCGACGACATGGTGGACTTTGACAAGACCTTCACCAACTGGTCACTGTTCATCACAGGGGCCTGGTTGCCCATCAACGTCCCTAAGGCGGTCAAGTGGGTAGTGTCCGAGGAGTGTTGCGCTATATGCCTGGGGGGGAAAGAGCTTGGATGTCAAAGCAGGTGGTCGCTATCGACAACATATTTCTAGAGTCAACCTGCAGGACGCGCTCCTGAAGACAGTTCAGGTTCTGCCCAGTCCAGTTCCGAGGTGGGGAGGTGGGGGACCTTCTCCACCGCCTGCCTCTCTAGCATATGGATAATGACACCATGTACTCGGATTACAAGGAAAAGAAGTGGGTGGAGAAGCATTTGGTGAGCAATCGCTAGACCTAGACGGTGAAGGAGTGGCCCCGCACGATGTACATCGAGCTGAAGTTCATCTCCAAGAAAGCGAGGTTTGGCTCGGCCATGGAGAAAGTCATCGCCGGGCCAAGCCAGGTCTCAAAGTGAGCTAAGGGAGCGAAGAAGCCAAAATCTCCTCATCTTCTGACTCCGAAGGAAATCGAAAAGTTGAGCACCCACGTGGAGAGCTCAAGTGAAGAGGAGTCAGGAGAGGAGGAGGAGGAAGAACAGGACGAGGATGAGGAGGAGGAGGAGGAAACGAGGCTGCGGGAAGAACTAGGACAGCAGTGGATGCTGATTCTTAGCCTCGCCAAATGGAGAAGGCCTTGGAGGAGGGTCCCAAGAGGGGCCAAAGCAAGCCAAGATGGCCTATGAATTTGAGGTTGTGCAGCGACAGTCGTCGAAGAAGAAGAAGGAGGCCGAAGAGGGGGAAAAAGAGAAGGAGACTTCATAGGAGACCCCCCTCAATTTTGACGTTCCCATCTTCGGGGCCAGAGGCGAAGCTGGCATCACCCTGTCGAGGGCCGATGGCGAGGAGCCGGTGATCCTCGAACCAGCCGGGCTAGCAGCAACGATGATGGCCAAACTGGCAGCCTTGGTGAAGGGGAAGGGTGTGAAGGAGACGTCCTCCACTCACTCCCCACTCAAGCCAGATCAACCCATCGTCAACGAGGCAACGATCGGTAAGTGTTCTAACTTTGACTCCCGTAGGATTGCTTCTTCTCTGTCATTGAATTGATCGATCTGCTCTACGTGTGCAGGTATCCCTGGAGCTGAGGTATAACATCCGCCCCAAACACACAAGATATTATCCACTTTGCCCGTGCGCGTATGAGGACTTCCCAAGGGGGATACCCATCCTAGTACTACTCTCGCCCGAGCACGCTTAACTACGGAGTTCTTACGAATTCCATAATAGCGCACAGTTTTAAAACGCGTCTTCTATGTTTGAGTGAGGAAATTATATAAGTAGCTCAGGATCTCCTTCTCTCCAAGCGATGTGGGGCTAACTCATGACCTTGTACACCTCACCTTATCCATCTTGGCATCACAACCTTAGGAGTCTTGGCTCTTGGCTCTTGGTCGTCACATGAGGTTCCGCAGAAAGAGGAGCAGGATGCTTTGCTGGCTATGGCCGAGAGACCGAGTGCCTTCTCCTTCGAGCTGCTGAGGTCGAAGGGAAGGAAGCAGGTTGCCAAACCGTGGATGAAGAGGTCGACCGCCGTGGAGGTAGAGATAAAGGCGAAGAAGGCAAAGGCCCGAGAGGCGTAAGAGGAGGTGGCTGCTCAGCTCAACCCTCGATTCTTTATGGTCGTCTTGCACCATCTCGTCAAAGCCTACAAGGCCGACTCGGAGACCTTAGCCGAGGATGTTGCGGACTTGGTAAGCGTATTCCCCACTTAGCATAGTCTGTCATGACATGAAGTTTCCTGACTGTTGTCTTCTTGTTGCAGTCGTTTGACTTTATCTGCATAGCCTAGAAGAGTGCTCGCCTGAAACAACGGGCTGAGATCGAGGCCGTATCGTAGCTCTTGTTCGAGAGGACGACGGAGTTGTCGGTCGCTCGAGACAAGGCTTTAGTAGCGAAGCACTAGGCAACTGAGGCTCGGGTCTTGATGGACTCTCTCCAAAGCTGTCTTGATGCTCGTTGCTTGGAGTTGGAGGTGGCTCAAGCTTCTGTTGAGGAGCCGAAGGCTCGATTGAGCATTGAAGCATCCTCCCGTGCCACTTTGGAGAAGAAGATCAAGCATTTCAAGGTGGATAATGCTAGCTTGACCAAGACTATGAGCGAGGCGGTAGCATTCGAGATGAAATATGCTGGCGCTCAGTCTTCGAAGGAGTTCGGCATCAACAAGCCTTAGGGCAGCTTGTATCTTTTTCTCTTTTTGAGTCTATAGTCGAGTCATGTAATCTTTCTTTGACTTGATAGTGGAGATGCCCTTTTTGACTTGAATGGTTTGTCTGAATTGTCTTTGCTTTGAATATTTCTTTTGAATGCTCTGATTGGTTGTTGTTGATATCTTTGAATGTCTTCTAGCACCAAGGGATGGACTTCGGGCTTATTGAATATGTCGAAGTGTTGAATACTTCAGACGTTCTTTGAGTGCCAAGGGCTGGTCCTTGGACTTGTTGAATTTGCCAAAACGTTGGACTCTTTAGACTTTCTTCAAGTGCCAAGGGCTGGGTCTTGAACTTGTTGAATGTGCCGAAGCATTGGACGCTTTGGACTTTCTTCGAGTGCCAAGGGCTGGGCCTTGGACTTGTTGAATGTGTCAAAGTGTTGGATGCTTCGGACTTTCTTCAAGTGTCAAGGGCTGGGCCTTGGACTTGTTAAATGTGCCAAAGTGTTGGATGCTTCGGACTTTCTTCGAGTTTCAAGGGCTGGGCGTTGGACTAGTTGAATGTGCTGAAGCGTTGGACACTTCAAACTTTCTTCAAGTGCCAAGGGCTGGGCCTTGGACTTGTTGAATGTGCCGAAGCGTTGGATGCTTCAGACTTTCTTAGAGTGCCAAGGACTGGGCCTTGGACTAGTTGAATGTGTCAAAGCGTTGGACGCTTCGGACTTTCTTCGAGTGTCAAGGGCTGGGCCTTGAACTTGTTGAATGTCCCATTGAATGTTAGGGTTAGAAGTGTTCAACATAGCGCCTTAGTGTCGATTGACTTAGGCGAATTAAGCACCGTCTCGGTTGAACCAACATTAGGACACATAACCTTGTACTGTTACAGGTTAGCCGGTTGTGTCACAACCCGAATCGAACTAACTGTGGCAAGGCATAGGAGCATGAGTTCTTACGGGACTTGAGAGCATATGCGATGTTAGTGTTTCAGAGTACTCAGCGTAGTACCCGTGTATCAATTAATTTAGGCAAACTATCATTTCAGTCGAACCTACGTCTAGAGCACATAACTTTGTACCATTGTAGGTTAGTCAGTCGTGTCGCAACCCGAACCGGACTAACTGTGGCAAGGCACAAGAGCATGAGTTCATACGGGACTCAGGGGTATATGCGACGTCAGTGATTCAGAGTACTCAGCGTAGTGCCCGTGTATCGGTTGACTTATGCGAAATGTTGTTTCAGTCAAAACTATGTCTGGGGCACGTAATTTTGTACCGTTGCAGATTAGTCGATCGTGTTGCAACCCGAACCAGGCTAACTGTAGCGAGGCACAGGAGCTTGAGTTCTTACAGGACTCGGGAGCATGTGTGATGCCAATGATTCGGAGTACTCAACGTAGTGCCTGTATATTGGTTGACTTAGGCAAAACATTATTTTAGTCGAACCTACGTCTGGGGCACATAACTTTGTACCGTTGTAGGTTAGCCGGTCGTGTCGCAATTCGAACCGAACTAACTATGACAAGGCACAGGAGCATGAGTTCTTACGGGACTCGGGAGCATGTGCGACGCTAATGATTCAGAGTACTCAGTGTAGTGCCCGTGTATTGGTTGACTTAGGCAAAACGCCGTTTAAGTTGAACCAACGTCTAGGGCATGTAGCTTTGTAACGTTGCAAGTTAGTCGGTCATGTCGCAACTTGAACCGGACTAACTATGGCAAGGCACGGGAGCATGAGTTCTTACGGAACTCAGGAGCATGTGCGATGCTAATGATTCAGAGTACTAAATATAGTGCCCGTGTATCGGTTGACTTAGACGAAACACTATTTCAGTCGAACCTACGTCTGGGGTACGTAGCTTTGTACCGTTGCAGGTTAGCCAGTCGTGTCATAACTCGAAATGGACTGACTGTGGCATTGAGTGGAAATTAAAATAGAATTCACTAGGCTTTGATAGAATTTGAAGTGTCAGCTATTTTATTGATAACCCAAAGGTGGTTACATCTACTGGTAGAACCTTTTGAGGTGAGATGCGTTCCACGCTCTCGGAAGTCGTTGTCCTTCTGGCGAGACGAGTCGGTATGAACCTTTCCCGCTTGCTGACTCAACGATGTACGACTCTTCCCAGTTCGGAGCGAATTTGTCGCTGCCGTGTTCCCTTGTATTTGGGAAGACCACTTTGAGAACCATATCACCGATATTGAAATGTCTTCTGCTGACCTTGTGATCATAGGCGGACTTGACTTCTGCTAGTAGTTGGTCATACGTAGAGTTCTTTGATGATGGAGCTCGTCTATATGGTCGATGTCATTAGCGTGAAGCTCTTTATTGATTCTTTGTTCGATTACAAGGGCCGTGAGAGTTAGACAGACGACTTCTGTTGGCAGAACTGCCTCTGATCCATAAGTCAGGTGGAAGGGTGAGAATCTAGTCAATCAGCAAGGTGTGGTCTGATAACCCCACAAGACCTCATGAAGGACCTTCTCCTACTGTCCCTTCTTGTCGTCTAACTTCTTCTTGAGCGTGCCGAGGATGGCTCTGTTGGAGGCTTCAGCTTGACTGTTGCATTGAGGGTGCCTAGGTGTAGAGTAGAAGAGTTTGATCCCGTAGCTTTAGCAGAATCCCAAAATTTGTCTGAATCAAATTGAGCTCCGTTGTTGGCGATGAGCACTTGTGGTGTACTAAATCTTGAGAAGATGTTATGCCTTATGAACTTGTTGACCTCGTCATCTGTCTCACGGAAGAGAGGTACAACTTCGACCTACATTGTGAAGTAGTCCATCGCCAGCAGTATGTACTTCTTTTTGCTTGGAGATGGAGGGAATGGACCCAAGAAGTCTAACCCCTATTGATCGAAGGGCCAGGGACTTGTCAGAGGATGGAGCTCATCTGCAGGGAGGTGGATCGCCCGAGTATGTCATTGATAGGGCTTGCACTTCTGGACGAATTGGTGAGCATCTTTGGCCATGATGGGCCAGTTGTAACCTTGAAGTTTTACCTTTCCCTCGAGGGATCTGCCATCGGAGTAGTTGCCGCATGCTCCGGCATAGATGTTAGCCAATATCACTTTTGTTTAATCAGGGCCGACACATTTGAGAAGTATCCCATTGCGAGACTGGAAGTAGAGGTCTTCTCCTTGAAGGCGATACCGAGAAAGCTTCCTATGTAGCCGTCTGACTTAAAAGGGGTCTTCAGGCATTCTACTATGCTTGAAGAAGCTGGGGATTAGCTGTCTCCAATCCTTTTGACCGTTAGCCAGGGCGAAAGTGAGGGTTAGCTGTCTCCAACCCTCATTGCCTTTCACCGAGGTGGCAAGGTGATGCTCGAGGCTAGCCTTTGGCAGCTCTTGATAGTCGATTTGAATTTGACGCTTGGCCAGAGGATCTCTGAGTACTGAAGCAATGTTGGTGAGGGTGTCGACTTTACGGTTCTCTGCCCTCGGTATTTGAGTGAATTTGACGTCAGCAAACTGCTTCTAGAGATGTTGCATAAGGGCTATGTAGTATTGCATCATCTCTCCCCATGCTACGTATCCCCGTTGATCTGCCTTATCACTAATTGGGAATCACTATAGACGGTGAGGTGATCTACCCCCAGGGCTCGTGCAATCTTCCGTCTGGAGACGAGTTCTGTGTAGAGCTTCCATCAGTGTAGAGCTTCCATCGCGTCGCTGCTGTTAAGGGAACCTCAGGGCTCGAATTGAAGGCCTTAGGGCCTGGATCGAAATGTGACTCGTCATTGTCATCGAGATGCATCTCCGGATCATCTTCAAGAGCAATAGGATCTTCAACGGTGAAGTCAGTAAGGAAGTTGGCGATGACTTGCCCTTTGACGGAGAGTCGAGGTTCGAATTGAATGCCGAACGAGCTCATCTTGATTACCCACTTGGTCATCCGACCGGCTCGACCTGCCTTATCGAGGATGTCTTTGAGGGGATGCTCGGAGGTGACGGTGACCAAGTGCGAGACGAAGTACAGGAGGAGTCATCGAGAGGCTGTCAGCAGAACCAATGCGACTTTCTCTATCCTCAAGTAGCAAGTTTCGACTTGTAGAAGGGTATGACTGATGTAGTAAACATGACGTTCGGCATCATCTCTTTTGCTGAACAATAATCTCCTATGTGGCTGAGTTAACAAGTTTGATCTTGAGTTACCATCCTAGCCGGACACATTGCCACCCTTACTACCTATGGAGAGTCTTTGGAAGAGTCCAGATAAATCCAACATGGGGAAGCACATCAGATCGACTTTGTAAATTTGACCAACAATTTACCTTTACATTATAATTGGATATACAAGAATGGCATTACAGTGCTGCACCGTAGCTTTTGTTCGTATTGTTCATCCATTCATGCGGAATTTTTTTTGCTCCAAGGTGTTGCTGCTCCAGGTGCGCTGTGGTAAATCTCCACCGTTGATCTCGACATAGGGAACCGATTGAGATAACTATATGGTACTAAAATTAACTCATGGACCCACCATCGGGTAGAAAATGTCGATGGATCAGTGCTTCTCCGCTCGAATCAGTTAGGGGCGGAGCCAGGATTTTCTTATGGTATTAATTAAAATTTAGGATTTGAGAGAGCTAGGGTTTTACCTTCTCTAAATTAGATAAGCTTTCGTCACCGTCAACATGCGCATGTGAGGCGCGATGCTTCCCAGACCGCTATGAGGTGTAATCATATGAAGAGGAGCGAAGTAATGGGTGGCGCAACAAGAGTCAAAGACGCCGAAGGGGAGTGGAGAAGGAAAAACAGGGTTAGGAGTCTTAGAGCAAATCAACAGGCCAAACATGCGGGTGTGATTCCTCTCCCGTCAATTCTTTTCTTTGAGTATTTGGAGTCTAGCCTCGGATGAAGCATTCTTAAGCTTCGACTACATAAATTGATCTTTTTCTTTCTTTACGCAGACATCTAAGCTTGGTTAAAATTTGGATTAATTAGTCCTAAATCCATCCATAGGTCCTAATTTAACCTAAAAGGATACAGTTTATTAGGATTTTAGCTAAAGTCCCTCCTGAAGAACATGTTTGTATAGCAAGTCCCTAACTGAAATTGTTGACTTTTCAACCCTTTAAATGACAACATTACCCATCCAGTATGAATATATATCCATTCGTCTCCAGCAAGAGTATCCATTCAACTATGCATATAGCAAGAGTATCCTATTGGCTAATTGATACTATTATCAAACTGAATTGATACTATTGCTATAATGAAATCATCGAATCAGCAACAGTGAAATCGTACTGCATCACCAATGTGAGTTCGCTTAATTGATACCGAATTGAAACTCTTGCTATAATGATTTCACGTACTATAGTAACTATAGTGAAATCACTGTAGCAACCACGCACTACATGCTAGTTTTTTTTTTAAAATTTTATATAGTGATCAATCTTGGCCGTTGAAGCATGATCGAGGCTCATACCAGATACCAAATCCTCGAAGCAAGTACAGGAATGGAGAGGAGCATGCATGCATGCTGCCCGTCGGATAGGTAATGTTGGTAGTCGGATAAGGATATCAAAGGCGCCGCCGTAATGGATGGCAATCCTAGTCTGACTGCACCCACAATGTCGTCACCAATTCAGACACACAAACCCCCCAGGCATCAGCATGCACTAAACCCTATTTCCAGGACTTATGGCTATTGGACTATACTGCGGGACAACTCCGGGGGACAACCCACGGTGGCGCAGGCACCGGTGTGGGTCAGCCGCCACCGCATCGAGATTCGTGCCAAGCTCGCTGACGCCGCCGTACCACTACGGTTTGCCCCGAGGAGTTGTCCCGCGGTTTGTTCAAATAGCATTACTCTATTATAACATATTGGTGGTTCTAAAAGTTGGCCCCACAGTGCACTATGGTTTATCTTTTTTGAGAAATCAGTGCACTAGGGTTTATCAAACGAGAGAGAGAGAGAGAGAGAGAGAGAGAGAGAGAGAGAGAGAGATGGTAGGTTCAAATGTTAGCTTTCCTTTGAGCATATATCTAGAGAGAGAGAGAGAAAGAGGGGTGGTAGGGTGTGGTATCGTAGTCGCCTGATGTATTGAGATGCGTACAATGCATGCATCGGTGTATCAGGCGACTGCGGTGCGACACCGCACATCGATATTTTATTATTTCTCTCTCTGTATATATATTTGGAGAGAAAAAGAGAGAGAGAGAGAGGGGGTTTGTGGAAGGGGTGACTGTTCATGGTGCTTCCGTACGTCGACTCTCTTTCTATAAAGCCTTGCATAGCCCTCCCGGCCAGTCCTCCCAGGTCAGGAATACTGCTGTACGTTGTGGGGTGGCAGGGCCTTCTCATTCCATTGGGAGGAGGGGATCGGCCACCAACATGTCGGTGAGTGCGGTTGCTAATAAGGCGAAGCCGTACGCCGCCATAGTGATGCTGCAGTTCGGGTACGCGGGGATGTTTATCATCTCCGTCGCCGCCCTCAAGGGCGGCATGAACCACTATGTTCTCGTTGTCTACAGGAACTCCGTCGCTGCGGCCGTCATCGCCCCCTTTGCCTTGTGGTTCGAATGGTACTCTCTCTCTCTCTCTTAATAATTGTGTTAGAGTTTCAAAGAGCAAAGGAAATACATAAAGCGCACACCCAACAAGATCCACACATTGAAAACATATGTTCTAATTAGCTAGTGAGCCAATTACACAATAATCTCTCTCTCTCTCTCTCTCTCTCTCTCTCTCTCTCTCTCTCTCTCTCTCTCTCTCTTCCAGTGCAGTGAGGAGAGAGTACGTTCTTCAAAATCTTTGCAGGACAACAACGTACACCTTAATACTAAAAAGGGATGTAAATGGGTTCGGGCTAGTCCAAGGCCGCCCATCGTACTTGGACCGGGTTGGGTCCAGTTGGGATAGAGTTGGATTGGGCTTTGCATGAGGCTGAATTGAATATTCAAGTCTGGCTGTATTATGGGTCGGGTATGGACAACCGTTGACCCGTTCAAAACCAGAACAAAACTCAAATTATTTTATTTCTAAATTTATGTATAATAAATAGAAACTTTGCATAAATACTTTACATATATCCTTTTAGTACCTATCATAGTCAATGTTAATTTTTCCTTATTTGTTGTGTTTCAGAGAAAGAGAGAAAAAAAAACAGACATATACCATACTCGAAGTTCGGGCATCGTTTGGGTCGGGGTTTGGGTTTTAGTTTTATAAAAATGTAGGGATGATAACAGTGCGTTTTAAAATCGAAAACCGTGGAAAATCGCACCGCATGGTTTGCTAAAATATTAAACCGTCGCGGTGCGGTTTCGGTTTTTGGTTTCGGTGTAGCGGTACTGCAATTTCGGTTTTGACCAAAACCGTACCGTTTAGATCATTCCAGTGATAAACCGCAGTGCACCGCATCGTATGGTACGGTTTCGGTTTTACATAACGGTACACCGTCGCGGTGCGGTTTTGGTTCTACCCGAAACCGTACCAAAACCGCACCGTTGCCATCCCTATGGAGATGTCTCGGGCTGGCCGGGTTTGGACCAAGCCTGAAATAGTTAATTTGGACACATGCATGTCGGATTTGGGCACACACAAGTTCAGGCCAAGCTCGAGCGCTTGAGATGGCTCGATCCAAACCCGGCCCATTTACACTCTAAATGATATAGAGCCCGTACAGTGCGTACACGGTATTCCAAGGGGGTATGGGCCCTGCATGTGTCCGCACCGGCCAGTATACAGTTTACGCCAAGGCTCAAAGAAGGTGTGGGACCCACATGCACATGTGGGCTCCACATTGTTCTTGCGCCGTCGGGATCATGTGTACGGTCCACAAAGCAATTTTTTTTCTAAACGTGTCTATGGGATCACCGTGCATACTCAGGGAGGCTAGTGGTGTACTATCGGGTGATGTACTGATCACTTTGTTCATTTAAAATATATATATATATATAAATTTAGTGTAACAAAAAATAGCCATAGTGGATACTGAATTGAGTCCTTTGTTCATCCTTGTCACTACCCAGCCTACCCTTTGTTCATCACTACCCAGTCTACCCTTCTAATCTTTCAAATCGGTTTTAAAACCTTTGTTGCATTGCGCCCGTGCGACATTCGATCATCTTATTGTTTTAGTTTTAACTTTAGACCACCTGACTGTTTTGACTTTGCCTCTGCCATCTCCTAACCACTCCGACTAGTTCACGGATATCTCCTACTCCCAATCGATATGGGAATATCCGCTCAACAACCTCAAAATGGATCTCTCTCTCTCTCTCTCTCTCTCTCTCTCTATATATATATATATATATATATATATATAGAGAGAGAGAGAGAGAGAGAGAGAAATATATATATATATATATATATAGAGAGAGAGAGAGAGAGAGGCGTGTTATGCTGCGGCGTGCGGTGCATGCGGCGTCGCACCGCAGCCGCCTGATGCACCGTTGCAGTGCGTGCGATGCACGCAGCGATGCATCAGGACGGCTGCGATGCGACGCCGCATGCACCGCACGCTGTATTTTATCATTCTTCTCTCTCATATATATATATATATATATATATATATATATATATATATATATGCATCAGATGGCTGCGATGCGACGTCGCACACACCGCATGCTGCATTTTATCATTCCTCTCTCTCTCTCTCTCTCTCTCTCTATATATATATATATATATATATATATATATATATCAGACGGTTGCGATGCGACGCCGCACGCCGCATTTATCATTCCTCTCTCTCTCTCTCTCTCTCTCTCTCTCTCTCTCTCTCTCTATATATATATATATATATATATATATATATATATATATATATATATATATATATATATATATATATATATATATATATATATATATATATATATATATATATATATATATATATATATATATATATATATATATATATATATATATATATCAAAAGAATCCCTCAAGTGAGATCACTTGGTGCGATCCACTTCGTGCGATCCTGACCAGTAACATATGTACTGGAAGGACTGCAACATATGCAATGAAGCACAATAACATGTGGATTTTCACGGCCTACACCATTAGGTGTGATGGATACACCGTCCAAACAATACATCACAGCCAAACAATTAAAGTGGACGGTCCACAGTGCTCGGATCGCACCAATGGATCGCACTAGAGGGGGGCTCTATATATCAATGCCTTAACTTTTCAGGTTTTTTTTTCTCAAACAGGAAAGTAAGGCCCAGGATGACATTACGCATCTTCCTCAAGATAATGGGTCTAGCACTACTAGAGTACTCATCTCTCTAGCTGCCTCCCTGATTGACATTTACTTTGAATTGCACTTCTTTTATTTCCCCAATTACATAACACATTCTCCTCCCTTCATGCCAGGATTGTGCTCGACCAGAACTTCTACTACATGGGGAGCAAGCTCACCTCGGCCAGCTTTGTAGCTGCACTGATTAACATTCTCCCTGCAGTTACCTTCCTCATGGCCGTCGTTCTCCGGTATCATCGATCATTTCCGACTCCTCCACCTTTCCGTCTTGACCTAAAACTAATTTCAACGATGGGTATGTACGTACACACTGCCTGATCAAACATCTTAATGCCAGAATGGAGAAGGTGAACATCAAGCAGCACCATTGTCAGGCGAAGATTGCGGGGACCCTCGTTACGGTGGCAGGCGCGCTCCTCATGACGCTGTACAAAGGCCCCATCGTCGAGTTCGTATGGTCTCGCGGACGAAGCCACCATAGCGTCGACACTGCAAGCCACGACGCTAGCAACTGGCTCAAGGGCACTTTCATGATACTCGGGTGTTGCTTCTCTTGGTCGGGCTTCTTCATCCTACAAGTAATGGCCACACTTACCACCATAATACAAAATTAAAGTAGCCTAATTTGGATGATAGAGGTAATTAACACACTTAGATGGTACTAATGTTGCAATGTGCAGTCGAATACACTGAAATCATACCCTACAGAGCTCTCATTAGCCACCTTAATATGCTTGATCGGTGTGGCGATGAGCACCGCGATCGCTCTAGCGGTGGAGCGCGGCAATGGCGAGCCTTGGTCCATCGGTTGGGACGCAAGACTCTTTACAGTCATCTACTCGGTAAGATCGATCGATGGCTCCTAACCATCAGACCTCTGAACTTATGTATTAAGGCCAAGAACAGGGATGACTTGAGTTAGCTCATCTTGGTGATCACTACAGGGAGTGGTGTGCTCTGGGCTCACCTACTACGTGCAAGGGGTGGTGATGAAGGAGAGGGGGCCTGTCTTTGTTACTGCTTTCAACCCCCTATGCATGATCATAGTTACTGTTCTGGGATCCATCATTCTTAAAGAGGAGATCACTTTAGGGAGGTATGAGCATGCATGCATATAATTCCCGGGAATTTCCAACTCGATCTCTTTGCTTTATCAAGATAAATGAAGCTAATCGGGATACCAATTGCGTATTCTTTTGAACACTTGTAGGATAATTGGTGCGATTATCATTGTGATTGGTCTCTACGCGCTCATATGGGGCAAGAGCAAGGATTACTCGAGCCCGAACTCGGAGGGCTGTGAGAAAGATGCGCTCGAGCTGCCAGTGGCGACCAACGGTAGTGGAGACCTCTGTGATGAAAAACGACTGAGCCTTTAGCTCGATCTCAGCTCCGTCGAACGCTCGTCCAGTTTAAAATGATCTGACTCTGTGAAGTGGTTATGGGGATGTACTAACTATATATAATTGTAGGCATAAGATATGTATTTAGATGGTATCACTGTTGTTGCGATCTGAGGCCCTCGAGCAGTGGAACACAACTCGTGTAGTACCACAAGGGTGGAGACGACCACCGACAAGACCGGACAATAGAATAAACACAAGCAAACTACCTAAGATGTTTCGGCAACGACCGATCAATGGATTAATTAGTATGGAAAAAAACCCGAGTACAAGAACAATTGTCTCTAACCAATCCCTCATACACCCACAAAGAGATCCCTCCAAGGAGAATAGATCCCGCAGCCTTACAACGTACCCGAAGACAAGAAGAAACCCTTCCAGAAAATCCTCGCACAGTGGAACAACAATCACATGTTGCCGCAATTATTAATTGTAAGAATTTGTTAGGCAGTGTCTTGATCATTCCTCTCGTTGGTAATTAACTTTTCTTTTCTTCTGTGAAAGATACTGTCATGATCTTCACCTATTTATCTATACAACTTGTAGGTTTTTATTAGTATAAATTACAAAAACCACCCTTAAACTATACACCTCATTACATATTTAATTGTTCCCTCATTTTTTTTAACAATTTGAACCCCAAACTATGCTCCGTGTTCATTTAGCCCCCTCGGTCATTTTATTCCGAAAATACCTTTGTCCTATTAGACATGAGTTAAATATTTCAAAAAACAATTGATTCTATTTGAGTCTTATTGGAAATTGATAGGCGTACTTTTTGAATAAAAGTTGATGGAGGTAGCTAATGCACACATAGCATAGTTCAGGGGTTCAAATTGTTCAAAAAAAAAAAAAAGTGGAGCCAATATTAAATGTGGTCTACAGGTCATGGAAGGTTCAAATGGGGTTCAAATTATTCTATATGGACAATTGCAAACGGGATTATAATTAGGATTATTTTGACTTTGCCTCCCCCCCCCCCCAATTTTTGCCTTAAATTAGACTTTACCCCCCACATTTCATTAATTAGACTTTACCCCCCAAAACTAACTATTCCATCAGCTCACCCCCCAAAACTTTATTTCTTTCTGGTTTTAAATAAATTATGCTATGATCCACTATTTTTCAAGAACCCAACCTAAAGAAGGGCATAAAAATCAATAGATTGATCATCTTAAACCACTTCGATGATTCATAATTCCATTGAATTTGTTGATAGAAAACAACATATTAGAAAAACATAAAATGAAATTAACTGATAAACTCTTTCCAAAAATATCGGCAAGTTGAGAATTTGACCAAAGTAAACTTTGAGAATTTCATTGACTACAAGATATGGGGAAAAAAAAATGTAACATTTATAAGCTTGATTCCAACATGAACAACCGTGTTAGAGAATGCGACAATGATAGTCATAACAAATGAAGTAGAGAAAGGAAAATGATATTCGCTTCGAGTGACATCGGTTATTTGTGGGTGTAAAAATTGTAAGTAGAACCCCGCAGCCCTACTTGGGGCCCACGATGACAGTGGGATCCCCAGCCATGCTTGGGGCCCATGAACACGGCTCGAGGCTCGGTGACACGGCTACAGGAAACCGCCCTAGGACCCAGCAACCTCTGTTTCCAATAAATAGTAGACTCGACACAAATTACAGATCGAATCTCTCATTCCACAAATCATTCTTCGATTTCTAGAGTTGTAGAACTCAGACGAAGAACTAATCTACTTCTCTCTCTCTCTCTCTCTCTCTCTCTCTCTCTCTCTCTCTCTCTCTCTCTCTCTCTCTCTCTCTCTCTCTCTCTCTCTCTCTCTGATTTCTTATACAAGTGACGCTCAGCCTATCGAGATCACTCTACACCTAGGAGATAGCAGCTCAAGGTTGTGTCTTATTGCACGGAGCATAGGTTATGGTCGAACTTCATCACCACGACTTTGTGTTGACTCTACTCTCTCTCTCTCTCTCTCTCTCTCTCTCTCTCTCTCTAACCCCCTTTTTTTATGCCCTACACCACACCCTATGTCCAGTGTACCATACACTTCGATACCATCGACTGCTAGAGGGTATTTTCTATGCTACGCCCAAAATACAGCTTACCATACACTTCGATACTATCAATTGCTAGAGGGTATTTTCTAGACAGTAAAAAATATCCCCACATTATCCCCGACTGTAGAGTGACATGGCGTGCAACGAAGGAGACGGCAACCAAGTTGCGTCGCCCCAAAACATGTACCTCGTACAAGTCGTATGAAATAACATTGCTCCTAGAGAAAACCATAAGGTGGTTTATAATTAATTTTTTCATAGTATAATACTATGTATAATAATATCCTAAAAATATTTATGAAACTGACATTTCGACTGCTGATATGGTGTGGCAACATCGAAATTTTGATGAAGTTGGCGTCTCAGATGCGACTTTTTAAGCTTAATTTGGATTAATGGGTAATTATAATTCTTATTCAGTTGGGTATAAACAATGCCATTAGTGATAAGAGAAATTGGTGTACCTGACACATTTCATATTGGCATCTATAGTATGCCGTGGGTTCGAACATAATCTCATGTGGTTCAGTGCAATCCACTCTTTTTAGTTTTTAAAACCGGATTGAGCTTGCTGTTGTGAGAAGATAATGATGCAAATCACAATTAAGGTACGTGGTCATTTTAGGATTCAGATGATATCAAATCAATTAATGGTTAGGGATGACGACCATCGGATCTGGTATGGTATCTCTTAATCCTTAGATATGATTAATGGGTGATGATCATTAGGGTTTAACGAATAGGCGTTGACTGACTATATACTAGAGGGAACATAAATTTTTCAAAAACGGAACAAAAAATATTAATATTTTAATAAACGGAACAAAAGTTTTGAAATAGGAAAAAACAGAATAGTATGCCATCTCAAATGGCGTAAAACATTTACGCCATTTGAGATGGCGTAAAAATAAAATGATGATTTTAAATACCGAAAGTGCCCTTAGGCCTTATGAATTTATGCCATCTCAAATGGCGTAAAGCCTTTGAATAAATTGAAAGAGTTAAGAATTTAAGGGGAGTTAAAGAATTTAAAGCCGAGTAAATTTAAAGGAGTTAAAGAATTTAAGGCCTTAAATTCTTTAACACCTTCACCATTAAAGAATTCAAAAGAGTAGATTCTTTAAAACAACATTCGAATGGCTATTTAAGGCCATTTAAGGCTTTACGCCATTTGAGATGGCGTAAAATAAGGGCACTTTTGGTATTTAAAATCATCGCTTCATTTTTACGCCATCTCAAATGGCGTAAATGCTTTACACCATTTGAGATGGCATACTATTCCGTTTTTTCTTATTTCAAAACTTTTGTTTCGTTTATTAAAATATTAATATTTTTTGTTTCGTTTCTGAAAAAATTATGTAGAGGGAACGTCCCCCCTCTCTCTCCACACATTTACGAGCCCCATCAAGAAGTGAGAGGCAGAGTGGAGAAGATGACGCCTTTTGGAAATCGATCATCCCCGCGGAAAGTACGAAGGTATGATTCGCTTTTCTCAATCTACAACAAACTTAGATCTAGGGTTGGAGATTATGTGGGGGATGATCTCCGTGCCGACCCGAAGACTCCGCCCAACCAGTCAATCGAGTCGAGTCGAATGTCTGATCGAACGTTAGTCTAGTTCGTTGACTCGAGTGCTGATGTTTTTGAGTTAAACTTCTGAATAGTCGAAAGGTTGTTGACACGAGATGTGATCTCGGAGTTCAGCCGAAGCCTACGTCTTCGTGCTGTAAGGAGCAACCTGAACTCACTAACACTTGAACTGAAGTGACTTCAACAGGCCGAATATCACTGGTTTCTCTTCGAAAAGAAAATCGAAAGGTTGGGATGTCAGAGCTCTGGATTTTTTGGCAGTCCGATTCAGAAATCAGATATTCGATCCATTACAATCATCGGGTCTGCTATTTATAGAGTTTTTTTGGAAATAAACTGGGGTAAGGGGCGGTTTTTATAGCTGTCGTCTGGATCCCGACGGGAGTCTGGCGGGTCCCATCGTTGTCTCTGTGGACCCTCCAGGCAGGGCTGGTGGGTTCCGTCGTCGTCTCCGTGGACCCCCAGGCAGGGCTGGTGGGTTCCGTCGTCGCCTTCGTGAACCCTCAGGCAGGGCTAGTGGGTCCCGTCGTCGTCTCCGTTGACCCCCAGGCAGGGCTGGTGGGTCCCATTTGCTGGGCGTTTGGCCAAATTTTGCGTCCACATATTATAAAAATCCTTAGATGTGGTATCACTCATGACATATAGGTACATGTTTCTTCTTCTTCTTCATCGATTATGAGAGGTCTTGGTTGTTCTAGGATTTTAGCCGCAAAAGCTTACAAATGGCATCAGAGCAAATCATGCATCATTGTAGAATGAATAAAAAGAGAATACATTATTTTCAGATTTAATATATAGGATCGTGATCGAGGGGCAGTACTTTGCTACCGAGATAGACACGTATCATCCAAATTGTTTGATAGAGATTTCATAATTTGTTGATTTTTTGGAAGGATGATCACCTTGCCTTAGATTGCACACCCGCAAAAAATCAACACATTCTAAAACATCTAAATGCTTCAAATCTAAGTCTTTCTAGATCATTAGTTTTAATAGTTAATTTGAAGAGGACATTTGATAGGTCTAGAGGTTTTAGAATGTGCTGATTTTTGGTGGGTGTGCTATCTAAGGCAAAATGATCATCCTCCAAAAAAAATCAACAAATTATGAAACCTCTATATAATGATTTAGAGATGTGTGTCTAACTTGGTGCTGCGTCATTGTCGATCGTCAATCAGCCTTACATATGAAAATTTTTTATTAAAAAAATGGAGATCATCTAATCGTCAACATTGACGGTGTCACAATCAGGGGTTCGAGGTTGTCGGGGTTTATGCCGTCATAGACGATGCACGACAACTACCGGGATCCAACGGTTTTGGATCTGGTCACGACGGGGCTTAGGCTCTAAGAGTTGGACTGACGGCGGCTCAGGTTGTAAGTGCCGGTATGTGCTGGCGTTAGAGGGATTCGCCGGTGTCGCGCGGCAACTGACTGTGGATGTGGACCCTGGAGGACAGGGTTGGCATAAGGTCGACGAAGCATTGTCGAGAACCATGGTGAGGGTGGCAAGACTGGTTTTCACAGTCGAGGTCGTCGTCGGCAGCCGATTATGACCCAACCTGCAGCGTCAAGAGTTGTAGGGTTGAGGATCATGCGTTCGAGGGAGTCAAAACCTCCTATAGGCTTCCTTCGGGAGAAGCCGAGACCCCATGTAACACGCTATAAATGGCAATCTTTTACTCTTCATTCATAACTCCCCACAACTATAAATGCAAGGATACATAATAAGTAACACATACTCGACTGACAACCAAGGTTCGAAATCTCCATTTCGGTGGAAATTTCGACCTTCTGGATATGGAAATATTTCGTGGAAATATTTCGACAGTGTGGAAATATTGCAATTTTGTAGAAATGGTGGAAATATTGATTTTTTGATGGAATTTTTTAATGAAACTCCGGATAGTCATAAACCAAGTATAGATACACACTTTGGAACACTCACATAATATGTGTACCCTATCAAGGGGTGTAGAGCTTCACATAACATGTATTCAATGTATTAAGTTTGTGAGTGTTGTGCAATCTTATTTAGTTCGGTTTTGATATATATTTTTCAAATATTTTTTAATCTTTTTTTTGGATAAAAATATTTTTGAAATAAAGATTAGTTGATTGTTAAAATAATGTTTCAAACGATTTTGAAAGCGGACTTAAAACAAGAAAGTTATGCAAATTTGAAATTGTGCAAAAATTATGCTGAAATGTGAAACACTGTTTTTTTACTAAGTCTGAAAAAACGAGTTTTTATATAGAAAAGTTTTTATACATTCAAAATTTCCTAAGACGGACCATGGTTTTCTAGATGTACTCGTACTTCTACATCTTGTGGAATTTTTTGAGCTAAAAAGGAGTTGATTGAATCACTTTTCTCACCATGTAGATTTTATAAAAATCCATAAAAACTGTTTTCTCCTACTAAAATTGAAAGTTTACTTTTTGATTCCTTTGTTTTTTGATTTTTTTGATATTTTTATTGAAATCAAATGGGGGGGTATTTGCTTATTTACATATAATAACTTAAAGTAAATGGAGAAAATAAAAATTAAGTAAAACGACATTTACTGCTGAGAACCAGGCCCCCCAGTCCCCTTTTATAACCAATCAGTCACAGAATTTCGGATAAATTTCGCGAAATTTTTCGAAATTTTCGCAAAATTTCGATAAAATATCGCGATATTTCGTGGAGATGGAAATATTTCGTGGAAATATCGCGATATTTCACGAAATTGCTCGATATTTTGATATTTTCAATTATGCTCGAGATTGCATGTAATATTTCGTATCGGGGTTTCATTTTTCCGATATATTTCGCGATATTTCGCAAAATATATCGATTTTTTGTTCCATGCTGACAACCACCCATGCATAACAATTGTCTCCACTAACAACACTCCTAAGACTTTTCCAGCAGACTTTGACCCATTCAACACATAAACACATGGAGATTTTGACGTTTATGCACGTATGTGGTGTGGGGGAAATTTATGTGCTCTCTTGATCAATGCGTATAAGGTACTGATACGTCGGCGTCGAAAAACCGATTAAAGTGGACATGGAGCATGATGCATCTTGACGTGTGGCTTTTCCGATATTCATCTTTATAAGAAGGTGACTTTAAAGAGCTGGGTTTTGGCTCTAGTGTCTCTAAGACGCATCGAATTGCGATAGTTCATCCGTCACTGTTCAGCACCCAATTGCACCTAGTTAGTGTGTTCACTAGGGACTGCAGTCGGGCCCCAGTACGTGATGACATGGCGGTTACCACAGGCCCACCCCCAGGTGAGAGGGGGGATTTTCATGTTCTCTTTTGCTTATAAATAGTACCGGATGCTCATTCTTTTTTTTTTGACATGTGCTTACAGTCCGTTGTTGCTTTACTTGTAGATTACCTTGTACTTGTTCTTTCTTCGTTTCACGATGGAGGTTGATCCAACGCTCACATGGCGGGACATAGTGGCCGAAAAAACTCACAGCAATTGGAAGGAACCGTCATCCCATAAACGATGCCAAAGATTGTGGGAAAAAATTTTGTGTTGTCTTGATCAAAGACCTTATCTCACAATTTTTGATTGAATTGGACGGTTTGTATATTGTGGAGATGAAGATTAAAGAGTAGAGAAAGAGATGACTCGAGGAGTTGTTGTCGGAGTTCGATCTTGCGACCTAGGTCTCCGGGCGAGAGGTGACACCTGGTTTGCACTATAATGTATGTGAAAGAAGGGGGGGGGGGAGCGTTCTCTCGATAGGACGAGAGAAGCTTCTTACAAAATGGATTACACGGAGTAACTAGAAGAGACCAAGAAGAGAACTATGGCTCTTGAATCCTCTCCACTCTTGATCAATTCACCAACCCCTTCTATGTAAGCCAAAGTGGTCCTTTTATAGCTAAGGTACGTGCCTGATATGGCACTAATGATTTGGTGGTGCTGAGATGACCTTGATCATGGGCCTCCTCATTTAGTCCTTACTTGGGCCTCTGTCATACTCCAAATAAGGCTCACTCGATTTGTGGGCCATGTGATGATACTTCATGGGTCTAGACTCATCATTTGGGCCTTTGCGCGGGCCCAAATGGCTTGGTTGCAGTCTCGGATAAATTTTGCACCCACATATGGATCGCGAATAATGAAACCCTAAGGGGCGGCGGCGCAAGAGAGAGGGGGTCTGATAGGGTTATAAACCTAACTATAATCTTGATTTATTTGACCTGGATTGACCCCACTCAACCGGCTTGAACCGGACCTAGACGAACTGATTGAACAGTTATGGACCAAACCGAACCGTCCCAACTATGCTGAGCCAAATCCTACCGAACCAGCCTACATTGTATGAACCAAAACACACTATTCATTAAAAAATGCTCTTTTTGTAACGTTGCTTATCTTTTTTATTTTTAAAATATAGGGCTTGAGAATCAAAATCTTTTTGGACTTAATTGTAACATACTTTATAATTTACATAACTTGTCCGATTTTCGCACATAATATGTCATTTTCTTCTTTTTTGCGAGCCATACATGATGATTTATCTTCCAATGTAAAATTACTCTATTGGGATGCATGTATTTGGGATTGAAGTTATGCTAATTAAGTATGAATATGCTATGATCAAAATTAAATTTTTTTTTGATGTTTTATACTTTTATATCAATGCATGCGTAGAATTAAATTATTTAAATGGTATTAAGTAGTGATAAATCGGATTTGAATGAAACTAAATGTTCTTAGTTTTTCAATTATTTTGAATGCATGTGTAATATTTTTTGGAGCAAAATTATCGTACATTTTAACTTATTCAAATTGTGCTCAGAATATGTGTTGATCATAATTGTTGCATAATAAATAACTCGGTATTTAGATCCATGCTATGAACTTTTAGAGAGATCGCTATGCAGTTGTTTGTGAAGTCTTAATACGAGTAGGTTAGGTCTTGCCTAAAGGTATCCATCCTACAAACATTTAGGATTTTATGAAATATTGAGACCTTTTAGGACTCTTTAAGATTGCTAGTGGCATTGAGCTACATTAAATGTTTAGTCTTGCCCAAAGGTGTCCAGAAACTAAAATATAAGATGCGTGAGACATAATAATTTATGTGTTACAATTAAAGGATAATCTTCTTAACCAAAGGTGTGGATCTCAAGATAGAGCCGTTGTGTGATAAGTTAGTTCCGTGTACGTCAATGATCATTAATTTGGGGGGATGAATTGTATGTCAAAATTTCTTGCCCAAAAGTGTGATTAGACGATGTGCAACCACCTGTCCCGTAGAGTGTATGATAAACCACTCTAGCCAGTTCGGACTAGAATTATATAATGAGGTTAAAGTAATAATTCCCAAGAACAATTGTAAATAAAGTAATAATAATTTACTCAATTGCTTGTGAGATAAGTCATAACATAAAAAAATTATCTTTCAACATAATTGATGGATCTAGTATTAGAATCTTGATTGGAATCGAACCTCTAAGTGGTTCATTTTATAGTTCCAGATGGATGCACTCGCTAGTATTTTAGACTGTCTTGAACTTTTTTTGTTCTCTTTGAGAAAGAGCAGATCAATCCCACGAGTCACTCAATCAGGTCCTTGCATTTTAGGTGGGAGAAAGCCAGAAAGATGGCCATGAGGTTAATTAGAGCTTTCAGACAAAAAGTTAACTTTCAAAAATCGGCTGTGCACTTTGGAGCAGGGGTTGTAGTAAACCTTCGTCCCGTTCTTCTTGCATCTCTAGGGATATCAGCTCTTTCTGGCCCTTTACTTATCTGGGAACACGTATATTCGGTCGACGGATCCAAACCGCTGACCTGGCTCCGATGGTTAGTTGTATTGATAGCGGGAAAGCTCATCTACTGTCCTTCTGGCCAGGGTTACTTTGCTTCAGTAAGTTCTCCAATCCATTCTGGTGTTCCAGTTGGGTGCTGTTTGGATTCCCCATCACATTCTTGACCAACTGGAACATGAGTTTCGTCGTTTCCTCTGGCCCAAGAGTGACACCAAAAATGGGTTACACCTTGTCAAATGGACCGATGTGTGCTTCCCAAAGTTGCATGGGGGTTTGGGCTTTAGGTATCTTCGCTTGTTCCGACAAGCATTAATGGGGAAGAGAGTTTTTCAGGTTCTATCTAACTATAACAACCCCTGGGTGTCATTTGTGCAAGACAAATATAAGATGACTGAGGATCCTTGGCAAAGGCCACGACCCACCAAATGCTCGTAGGCCTGACGTGCTATCTCTGAGGGCCTGGATGTTGTTTGGTATCATATACGGCAACCGGTCTGGGAGGGGGCATCTTTCAACCTCTGGAAGACCCCTTGATGCTTCTCAATTCCTCTTTCCCGGATGGTGTTTCCCTACAACTCTGGCCTAGCTTCTCAATATCGGTCGGTTTTTGACCTCTTCGGCCCTCATGGTTGGCATACAAAAACTCTACAGGCCATCTTTCCATCGGAATGGGTGCCTCTGATGCATGGCATACTGATCCTCCAGCATCAACCCCAGTCCTCTATCACATGGGGGCCTCAGCAGACGATGGGTTTTAATGTGGCCATAGCATATCACCTTTCTCTTTTGAGTGAACCTGCACCGAATGAACGGATACCTGGGATCTGACGTTCCCTTTGGAAGCCACCTATGGAGCCTCATGTTCGGATGTTTTTATGGAAGCCTTTTCATTTGCGCCTTCATGTTCAATCGTACCTTCGTCGTATCGGGATGACAGTCTCCTCGCTTTGCCCCCATTGTGTGATTAATGATGAAACTTTGGACCATGCTTTTTTTCTTTGCTCTTCTGTTAGTCAACTATGGAGATGTGTTAGAACCAAGGTTCGTATACATCTAGCCCCACCGCTGTCACTGAGTTCAGCCTTCTATATAGCCATACTCAAGATCAGGGTGCTGTGTATAACAAGACTGCCAAAGCCTTCCTTGGATATTCACTTTGGCACATATGAAAAGCCAGGAACAAGACTTTATTTGAACCGACAAATCCAACAATCCATACTACTTTTGATTCGATAATAGCATATTTTGATTCTTTTTGTTCTGCTAACTCGATTTCTGTAGACTTGTATAATCATAACATCCCACATCAGATGGAGACAATCCCAATCCAATAGGTTCCACCAACTTTACAGGAGTACAAACTGAATTTTGATGGATCGGTGGATCGAACGAGTATGGCGGCGGGCGCGGCTTTTGCTATCCGTGATCACAATGGAACCCTTCTCATCGCGGGTGTTGTCTCTCTAACCACGGCCTCTGTGCAGGTGGCGGAGACAAGAGGACTATGGGAAGGACTTATCGCAACCATTACGTCGTTCCCCGGGCATGCAATGTGGATCAAAGAGGACTCTCAAAGTGTACTCTCCCAAGTGTCTTCAAATACTGTGTCGCCCCTCCTCATTGCTGACTGCAAATTTCTGTTCCGGTCTACGGCCAGTCCGGTTATCTCACATCTATCGCGAATGAAACTCAGTAGCTGATTGGCTCGCAGGATATGCACGAGCAACTGGAGATGTCAGAGTCTGGACGTCCGATTTCCCCCCAGAAGTTATGAGGCTTGCGCAGAAGGATTGTAGCACATGTCGTTACACCCGTTGGGTGGGTTAACAATGATGTAATCTTTTGACTTATTAAAGTAAGCTGGTTACCGAAAATAAAAAAACTGTGTGAGCTGAACCCGGCCCAGAATCCACGGGCTGTGGATTATAGGTTCGCCAGAAAAGCCCATATAACGTGGGCTCGTTTACGGCAGCCGAGATCTCTGTCGCCGGTGCGTTCTTCCGCCCGCGGTCGAAGTCTCGGAAACTTTTTCTCAAGCGAGGGAGGGAGAGGGATCCTGCTAGGAGGGCAGAAGACGGCCATGGGGGACCGAGCGGTATTCCTGCGGCAGCGCTCCTCTCGCCTCCTCCTCCTCCTCCTCCTCCCGTTGCTGCTGCCCGTCGCGAGCGCCGTGTGGCTGGACCTGCCGGCGACGGGGACGAAGTGCGTGTCGGAGGAAATCCAGCCCAACATCGTCGTCCTGGCTGATTACTCTGTAATTTACGAGGACCACGCACATGGCCCCCCCACCATCTCCGTCAAGGTACTCCCCTATCCATCGGTCGTCGATAAAATTATTGCATCTCTCTCCATTTTAGGGTTTCTTGTTTTCTTCCACTATAGGGGAATTGGGTTTTGAACTTAAAAGAGTAGAATCTGATCTGCATGGGTACTGGGTATTTGGGTCAAGATCAAATTTGGGTTTTTCGAATGGATCCCAAGTATAAATAGTGAATTATGGCACTTTTTTTTGTGGGTTTGTTTGATTGAAAAATAATATGGCTGATTAAACAGCAAGATAGGCTCAAATCCATGATCGGAAGAGAGAGAGCGAGGGAGGGAGGGAGAAAACTACTATAAACATAATTTATTTATCAATCCCTTGTCTCAGAAATCAGAATATTACAGGATTTGAACCCATAGGTGCGATTCAAAAGAAAAAGAAGATGGCTGATTAACAAGAAGATAAGCTCGAATCCATGAGAGAGAGAGAGAGAGAGAGAGAGAGAGAGAGAGAGAGAGAGAGAGAGAGAGAGAGAGAGAGAGAGGACCTTCCATGTCGATCACGATCAAGCTCTGAGTGATAACCAAGCGGATCACATATGCCTCAAGGTAGGTGACCAACCGTGAATGGGGACATCAGACTGTCTCACACCACAAATATCACCAGCCAGATGGAAGAGCGAACTCACACATATGAAGATTGGGTAGAGAAGAAGAGGAGAGGAAGATACCCAGGATCTCTGCAACTTGCAGTTTTACCACGGTTTTTGCTTGTATTTAGGGAAACCTCTCGATCAAAGGGAACGTACATGGAACATTCACCTGTGTACATCCACTTGCCCAACGTACATTACTCATTCACGAACAATACTCCACGCGTAAGAAAATTTTGTACCCCCCCCCCCCTTGTACCCCTCTCTCTCTCTCTCTCTCTCTCTCTCTCCTTTTACTCTTTCTTTTTAAAATAGGGCTTCAAAGGTATGCTCGCACCTCCTTTTGTATAGTCAACTGCTTTCTTAGTTCCCTGAAAATAAGGATTACATACAATACCACCTAGTTGTTCTTGTAAAACTCATATATGGCATATAGCAATATAGGCAGACTTAACTCTAGTTCTTTCTTCTTAAACCATGTAGCAAAAGCCATGAGACCGTCGTGCTCCATTCCTTATCCACGTACCCACTAGTACTGTATCCTTCCTCTTTTACCAAACCATATGCTGATAGCTATTCAAAAATCCTAGAAATGATAGGAAAAACGATACAAATCAAGGGCCAACGAAGTGAAGCATGATTCAAATAACACCAAAAACAAGTTTGAGTGGCCACACTTACACTAGCTTTAGATTGATATGGCTTTTATTTATACTATCAAATAATCGGATTTCGTCACCAATCTTAGGGGTTAATGTCAACTTGATAGTTGGTTGGAAAATTCTTGTGATTTTTTTTGAAGCCCTTTTGAGTAGAGTTTGCTTTATAGTCACATCATGATGGGATAAGACTTGGATGAAGATGCTAACATGGTCAGATTAGGATTGAGACTGATAGAGGATCAAGATAAAGCACTTAAGTCCTTATGGCACACATCAAGTTAGATGGAGGAATAGACAGTGGCCGGTCTTGTACATGCCTCCTCACTACCAACCGAACGAAAGATTTCCACAATATCTCTATTACAAATAGAAAGGGTAGTTTTTTCCCCACTCCATGTGATCTAACTATCTCTTGTTCCTCCTTCTCTTTTGTGCTTTCTTTTTGCCCTGATTTTTATATTTGTTTCTTTTGCATATCTAGAATGTGGATGATGCACGAGCATCCATAGGCCAGTGCATATCGTTAGGTATAGGGCTCTTAAGTGCCAAATTTTGAGTAATATGAGGGTTAGTAGGTGTCATTTGGTGTACTTAGTGTGTCGATTCCTAATTGGGTTGAGTCAAGTTTTTCCATATTTCCCATATTTTTATAGCACTATAGCATTGAAGTCAAGTTTTGGGTAGAAGTATGGGTGCACTTAGTTTTTGGTTATGAGTTTAAATACGAAGTCATAATAGAAAATGCTAAGGTTTGAATTAATATGAGATAAAACAACAATTAGTTACTGATTTGAATGGAAAAAAGTTATGTTTGGAAGCCTAAGAGACTGACTCCAAGAGGACAACGTGGGAACATACTCTCCTGGTCTCTTTCCACACCCCCTCTCCGAAAAATAGGCCACAAAAATCTTTTCCCTGTGCCAATTCCCATGGAAAGTCCTTTCTTTTTGTGTACCCTCTCCTTTCTCCCCTATCTCACGTGCCATTCTCCTTCGTGTGTTGGACTATATTGTTTCCTTTTTTCCTTATATAATGAGGACTTATCCTCCATCGTAAAGGATTGAAATTTACTAGTTCGAATTTTAGTTATTGCTGCATTTTTTATTTAATGAAGCGCTTATTGGCCTTCTAACATCTTTCGTTTCTCTTTCTTCTCGTCTCGTGGATGGCATATTGAAGTAGTCCCGTCTTGTGATTTTCTCCAGTATCAATTCGTATCAAAGCAGGACTTTTGTATTCTATCAAGAAGAAAGTCCCCGACTTTATGGCTCTCTCTTTCCTCTCCCATCTTGTATCGTGGATGGTGCATTGAAGTACCCCCATCTTGTGATGCTTTCTCCGACGTCAATTGGTATCAAAATGAGGCCTTCTTCTTGTTCTTTCGAGAAAGTTTTGATGCCATGGTGAGACCAACACAAGAAGACGAAGGAGCTGTCGAAAAAGATCGTGCATCTCATGCTGGAGGTTCAATTCGTGGAACTCCAATTCAACTGGATTATCTTCGGCGTGATCAAGCATAAAGGGTGGAAGCATGGGCCATCACACCCATTGCCCATTTTTTATCCAGACCCTCAAACTCATTGAAAGCGAAATATGAGGAAGACAAAGTACTCAAATCCTTACATCATCCCCTCTTTGATGAATATCCCTAATAGTCCTACGGAGGAGTTCGAGCCCATGGAGGAAGTTGAAATGTTGATCGTGGGAGAGCCCAAGGAGGAGCTCGTAATGACCACCATGGATGATTATTCACCTTTAGAGGACATCATAAAGTTAACATCATATCCTCCGTGAATTTTCTTCAATTCATAAAAAATCAGAACCAAAGTTGTCGATTGATGTCAGCAAGGACTGCATCTTTTTCAAGTTGAAGATGTGGAATCTACATAAATTTTGGGAGCCATTCGATTTTCAACCCCCCCCCCCCCCCTTTCTTCCACACACACACACACACGCTCACAAATAAGTAAATAAATGTAGTGTCTAGCTAGAGATTCCAACCATAGTATTGTAGTGGAAGCAGAATTCTATATTATTCATGCAAAAGTGGAGTACGAGTGGATCAAATTTTTTTCTTGATCTTGACCGTGAACGGAGTTGATTATCTTGATCTTGACTTGGAACTTAGAGTTTTATAAATATTGTCTCAACTCTCAAGTATTGTTCAATTTATAGGTATAATGATGCACTTTACATACTTTATGTATATATTTTGGTAAACAATTATGATGAGTGGGTGTGGAATCGTAGATTATGATATGAAACTATTAATTTTCATACCTTTCTTTGCTTTTTATATTTTATTTAATTATTAATATTTATTTCTATATTTATTATATATTTAATTAATTAAAACATACACTCACTTGAGGCTTACGCCCACGCCTCGAGGATTTGGCCAGCAAAACGTCTCGCGTCACGCATTCACGTCTGAAAACTTTGGTTAATATGACATAAGACAACAATTTCTTACTGATTTGAATTGGAGAAGACATATCTGGAAGTAAAAAAATAATTGTCAAAACGAGGAAGGCACAAGAAAAGATTCACATGACTCTCTCCACAAGTGGGACCCACCCACTGGAGAAGAGGCCATGGAGATCTTTTTCTCATGGCCAGTTCCCGTGGCATGTCCTTTCCTTTTGCATATGCTTTCTTTCTCTATCTCTCCCTTTATTTCTCTCTCTTATCTCACTTGTCCTGTCTCCTTCAGGTGTTCTATTTTGGGCATCTATAGGCCTACAGTTTTGAGTCTTTTCCCTTCTATTCTACTTTGTTTGCTGCGATTAGGATTATAGAAATTGAAAAAGGGGCAAGTAAATGGGTTGACTAGTAGGACTCATCCTCCATTGAAGTTTATTAAATAGATAGTCAGCTATTGCTATTTTTTTGTTCAAAGAAGGGCCAATTGGCCTTCTCGTCTCTCTTTCCCTGTCTCATGGATCACATTGAAGAACCCCTTGCAATACTTTCTTTGGCATCAGTGGGCCCTATTAGGAAACGTCGGTGTGTCACAGTTAGTTTTTTTGGCAGAATTCAGCGGACATACACTGTATTTGGATTAGAAATTGAGAAAAAACAATATTTATGTTTTCACTTCTTCCCCTCTTTTCCAATTCTTCAACTGAGATCTAGTCCCATTACTCTTTGATTTCTAGCTCTCCTTCCTAAAAATACAGAAAATACTGCATGTAGTTATGAACTTTGTGATTGTGGCCTGGATATGGAGATGAACTGAATCCAATACGCAAACCTTTTGATCTACATTCGTATCACATCAAATTAGGAGACATAATTATATAAATGTGGAGATAATGAAATCTACCCGCTCAATCCTAAGATTCTACTACATAGTGCATCAAATGCTTCTGTTGCATGGATCTCATCGTGAAGCTCTATTTAGATTCCATCGTCATCTCTCATTATAAAGATTTGAAAAGTTGATGGTGAATGATGACTTGGTACTCAAATGAGATCAATGCTTTGGATGGTGGCTGTTTCTCCTTTGTATCGTCGGTCTTGCCTGCATCATCAAATAACAGATTATGTAATTGAACCAGTTCATCACATTGGGATAAGAAGGATCAACAAAATTGATGTACGACAATATATTGAGTTTTTTTTTGGTATGACGAACTGTGATTCACAAATTTCATTTGAGATCTCTAATCACATGATTGGAGTTTATGAATAAATAAATAGTCACCGAGCGGAGATAATTTAGGAAAGACTGAGAAAGAGAATTTTGGAGAGGATGAAGAGATGACTCTTTCCCTCTATATTTGTCCTCCCCCTAGAAATTCTCCTGAGCAGGACCCACACTCGTCACCTTCCTTGTCAGTTAGCCAGTTGAACCCACTACAGTGACACATGCAGGAATATGATATGAACGAGTCTTTGTTTCTTTCCTTTGTTGTTAGCTCTTCGACTTGTTTTCTGAAAGTAACTCATGCTTCGTCCCCTGGCCCTTTCTCAAAACCCCGACTATCTAAGGCAGAGAAGTGGGTTCAGAGAGATTTGTTAATTTTCAAAGCCGAACCCCCATTATAAAGTTGGTTTTACCATGTCACGCCAATTATAGTGGTTTGATTAATTTTTCACATCACTTCATAATTTTTTGTAGGTTGCCTTGTATTAAGTAATTATGGTCTTGATAATTTGTTATAATGGCAACAGTTTTAAACTTGTTGATTTATATTTTAATAATATTGAGATAAAACAATACTAAAAGTAAGCCAAGTTATGTCATTGTGATCTTTAAATTTTAACCGCTGGTGCCTAAACAATTGAGTCTAAACCTAAAGAAAAATAAATTGCAGCAATATACTTGATTTAAAACTAAATTAGGATTAGATGTAAACATACGACCTAACCCCTAAAATACATCAGTTTTCTTTTCTCTTTAATGCCACACCTTTGGCATTTCATGAATACGCATTCAGTTTTCTTTTCTTAATTTCCAACTCGAGGACTGAAAATTTGAACACTCGAGGCCTTCTGCTCATATTGATCAAATTTAGTGACTGCATTTTTCTGTACCTCATAATCCAATGGTGCAAGTTTCTGTTAAAACTGATGCTTCTTGTACGAACAATACTTCACACCAACCGGTGTTGGAGCACGCGGCTTCAACACCTGATTTGAACCGTTGGATGAATGTCACCAGTGACTAGGGGTGGCAATGGGTCGGGTCGGGTTGAGACATAGGTATAAGGGGAAAACATCAAACCCGAACCCGACCCATTTAATAAACGGGTCAAAAACATAAACCCAAACCCGACCCACCAAATCAACGGGTTGACCCGACCCGACCCGACCCGTTTAACCCGTTTAATAAACGGGTCGGGTTGGGTCGAGTAATATCAGGTCGGGTTGTGTCGAAACGGGCCAAGTCCGGCTGAGCACTGCACGCATAGCCGCAGGATCTCCAGGCTTTTGGTTGTTAGTAGGGGTGGCAATCCTTGACCCGACCCACCAACCCGACCCGAACCCAACCCGAAGTTAGCGGGTTTGGGTTTTCCTAAACGGGTTTGGGTCATAAACGGGTTGACCCGAATGACCCGATTATTTATTGGGTCGGGTCCGGGTTCATACATCTGACCCGACTCAACCCGTTTAATTAACGGGTCGTGTCAACCTGGAAGACTGCTTGACCCGATTGACCCGCAAAACCCTTCTGAGTTTGACCTGCACGAGAATTGAGACCAAAGTTTGACTTTTTATATCTTTAAAATAAGAGTCTGTAGTGGAAGTCTGGTGGAAGTGTGGAACAACTTAACAACTCATAACATCAAAAATTCATTGTTTGTTGTTTGACTCTTCAAAATCAATACATAAAAGCTTTAATGTGCTGTACAGCTGTACTTCACATCGCTAACAACCAAAATTGAGATCCTGCGGCTATGCGTGCAGTGCTCAGCCGGACTTGGCCCGTTTCAACCCAACCCGACCTGATATACTCGACCCAACCCGACCCGTTTATTAAACGGGTCGGGTCAGGTCAACCCGTTGATTTGGTGGGTCGAGTTTGGGTTTATGTTTTTGACCCGTTTATTAAACGGGTCGGGTTCGGGTTTGATGTTTTCCCCTTATACCTATGTCTCAACCCGACCCGAACCCGACCCGACCCGACCCGACCCATTGCCACCCTTAGTTGTTAGCAATGTGAAGTACAGCTGTACAGCACATTAAAGCTGTTTATGTATTGATTTTGAAGAGTCAAACAACAAACAGTGAATTTTTGATGTTATGAGTTGTTAAGTTGTTCCACACTTCCACCAGACTTCCACTACAGACCCTTATTTTAAACATATAAAAAGTCAAACTTTGGTCTCAATTCTCATGCAGGTCAGACTCAGAAGGGTTTTGCGGGTCAATCGGGTCAAGCAGTCTTCCGGGTTGACACGACCCGTTAATTAAACGGGTTGAATCGGGCCTATCGGGTCAGATGTATGAACCCGGACCCGACCCAATAAATAATCGGGTCATTCGGGTCAACCCGTTTATGACCCAAACCCGTTTAGGCCAAACCCAAACCCGCTAACTTTGGGTCGGGTTGGCGGGTCGGGTCAAGGATTGCCACCCCTACCAGTGACATTCAGCCGTTCGGAGTTCTGACAGAATATCACTGGCCCGCGTGAATGTCACTAGTGACAATTTGTCAGAACTCCAAACGGCTGAATGTCACTAGTGGCATTCATTCAGCGGTTCACATCGGGGTTGGAGCCGCAAACTCCAACACCGGGTTGGTGTGAAGTATTGTTCTTCTTGTACCTCTCTCTAGAAGTCTGCATCTTGTCTTTTCTTCTACAGCAGACCCAAATTTATATGGCAAGCCGTGTCAGTCCTGGTTATGTTGATGGTTTGTAGGTAATAAACAGCTGCTGTAACATTATAATCTTACTACTCTAGTGATACAAGCACCCAAGGCAATTATTTCTGGACTGACAAGTGTAAGCACATCCTTACGGCATTGTTTGGTTGGATGTAGTTCCAACGCATGATGTAATTTCAACTCCTCCAACAATGTTCACTCTTGTAGAAAAGTGTGGGGTTGGAACTCGCCCCCTATTTGGCGGAGTACAAACAATTCATTTTGACTAAAGTCAAGCTACCTCCCCATGAGCCACCACTACCACTGGCCACGCACATCACTGCCGACCATCTCCTCCAACCTCCGTCGATCACCACCCGCCATAATTGGTCACCACCGCCCCCAGCCATCACTGCCACATGCCACCACTAGCCCGCCCGCCACAACTCTATTGAACCAAATAACTGTTTTGGAATCCCACCGTTAAAACTCCACCCAACCAAACAGGCCATAAGAGTGGTGAAGGATGTATTTGGCAACTGTATTGCATCCTTCATGGCTGATATAATCAATAGAATTGGGCTCTAAAGTCGAGCCTTTCTCGTCCAACCCTTGTTCTTTTAACCTGCCTCAGTCTCAACAAAGAAATCATATACTCTGATGGAATGTTGTAAAGCAACGATTCAATTGGGAAATAAGAAAGAATTAGTGTCTCAGAAAAATGTACTTGTGGGTACAAAGTGGAGTGATGTTATTGTTGAGATAAAATTGTGTCTTGCATCATTGAATTTAACTATTCCTTTGCAGGTGACGTCGCCATATGGAAACACACTTCATCACCAAGAAAATTCTACAATAGGTCAGTTTGCGTTCACAACAACTGAGGCCGGCAACTATCTGGCATGCTTCTCGATGAACAGTGCCAGCAAAGGCGTAGGTACAAGTGTCAGCCTCGACTGGAAGATCGGGATTGCAGCGAAGGACTGGGACTCGGTTGCTAGAAAAGAAAAGATCGAGGTGAGTATACCTTGAACTTCAAAGGAACCAGTTGTGTTCGTTTCCATATCTGATCCGAGAGTTTGCTCGTAACTCAGGGCGTCGAGCTAGAGTTGAGGAAATTAGAAGGCGCTGTCGTGGCGATCCACGAGAACTTGCTGTATCTGAGGACCAGGTTGGCTCTGTGCTTTGTTGATAGTCCAAATACTTCGTTTCAACCTTAAGAAGAGGGGGAAGACAAAAAGAAAGAAAAAAAACGCAATCTTTACCTGAATGAGTGTTGTTTTGTGGACACAGGGAAGCAGAGATGAGGGAAGTGAGCGAGAGGACAAACGCGAGGGTCGCATGGTTCAGCATCATGTCCCTCGGTGTCTGCATCGTAGTTTCCGCTCTGCAGTTGTGGCACCTGAAGGGCTACTTTCAAAAGAAGAAGCTCATCTAGATTCTGTCTCCCTTCGCATGTATTCATGAAATTGTGGAACTCCTGAAACCTCTCGTCTCTATGACTGTATAATCTTTGTTTACTTTCCTTGCAGAGCAGGCCCATCTTGATGTCGCCGCCGAATTGAGTAGTAACTCCAAGAATAGCTCTTGATACAGGACTCTTGATTGTCTTGGAGAAATTTAATCTGCAGCTCTGTTGCCTTCCCACCAAGTGTGGGGGGACTAAAACCTCCATCCTTGATGAAAACAAATCTGTGTCCCAACTTGGTTGCACTAATGGAAATCACCTGACGATTTCTCACCGGATTTTTATGCGGAGATGACCTTGAACTTAGAATGTCCGTCTCCGAGATCAGCTGGATTGATTTGTTTGTGGAATTTGATCTTTATTTGCACTTTTGAACTCATGAAGCTCTGTTTTTTTTTCTCCCAAACTCCTGGGGAGTAACTTTTGGTGTCTTGCTCACCTAGACCTGAACCATGCCTTCAAGAAAGCTTCTTTTCCATCTCAACCAATGTTGTGACTATGCAATGTGTGGTCTGTACGATCCAGAAGTCCAATCACATAGGAGCAGTATATTTGAACACACATCTGACACAAAAAAGCAGGCATACTGATGTGGCGTGCACCGGCCAATGGTTGTATACGCAATTGTGCGGACACATTCATTATCGAGAGGGTCTCCCACGTAAAACGAGAGGGGAATACGTTGGCTGATTGGTTAGCCGGCATGACTTGTCGGACGGGAGCCAGTTTTGCATTCTCCAACGCTTTGGATGCTAAGGGTCACTCCCGATCCTGTGGAGGACGGTGATATGGTTCTGGAGGCTCTTTAGGTCTCTGTAGTATATATTATTAGTAAGAAACCCGGGCAATGCCCAAATGTGTTTGATGCATGCCATTTGGTAAAGACGACATCACAATTGTTTAAAAAATTGTAAAATTTAAAGCGAGTGTGATTCACTTGTTAGAGAAAGAGATTAACATCAACTGACCATTAAATATCATTGAATGAAAATTTATCATCTTTATGGTTGGTTTTTAAATGGATTTAAAAAGGAGCCACCGCATTCACACTCGGAAGAAGAATTCTAACTCTTTAAAAGACGTCCACGTGTCACAACATGGGAGAGAGGCTTCCATTTTAGTATATAGTATAGATTTACCAAAAAAAAAAAAAACAGACATGCTGATGTGGCGTGCATCGGCCAGTGGTTGTATAGGCAATTGTGCGGACACATTCATTATGGTCATCGCAAATTCACAATTAATTTGTTGTTACATTGATATTGCACTTATGAGGGCCATTAGTGAGGTAAATGGTACAGCCGCACAAATTCTCCTTCATAACCCAAAATATATATATATATATATATATATATATATATATATATATATATATATATATATATATATATATATATATATATATATATATATATATATATATATATATATATATATATTGTAGATGGCGTTAGCACCCATAGGTTACATCACACCTCAATCTTATCAAAATTCTAAATACAGTCTTGATTACATAATACTGTGAATTTGAAGATTTAAAAAACAAAAAGTCTTTTTTTTAAAAAAAAACAAAAAAACAAAAGTTAAATCGTGCGGAGCTTGAGCTTGGGCATCATGTTCTGAGTTTGGGCCCTGCTTGAGCCTAGCCCGAAGTCTTAAAACCGGGCTTGGGCATGTCCAATGTGACTTAGGCTGGGTCCGGGTAAGTGGTGGCCAGACCCAAGCCCGGCCCATTAACAGCCCTATTTATGATTCAATAAGGTAGCCCGTACGTAACGTGGCAGGCCTGATTCATCAGAGCCGTTCGGTGGCAGGCAATCCGACAAGTGAAGGGCACTCATCTCAGGACCGACGGCTGTAGAAGCATCAGCCCCGCCGTCTTACGGTGCGGAAGACCTTGTGGAATCACTACTCTTGTAAAATCTGAAAATTTCAGTGATGGGATATTTCCAGATTTGATGTACATTTAGTTAGGAATATGGACCTAATGTGGTTGGCATTTTGTAGTATTCCTAAAACGAATGGGCTAATGTGTTTAGGGTCCCTGACAACAGATCGGTGAACAGGAGGATCCCAAGGGCCTGCTAGTAAATCGGATGTGGGCTAATAAATCGCCTAGATCGGCTAGTAAATCTGATTTATTTCTTGCTGTTTGTATTGACCAGTAAAATAAACCATTACTTCTGGGACAACTATTTGGATTGACTAGTAAAGTAAATCAGAAATAAATCTATTATCGAGGGTTTCTCCTCTTCCCCTCCTTCCTCATCACCGCCGGAGCTGGGACAATTGTCGTCGCCTCCTCATCCTCCTCCATCTTCACCACAAATCCCTAACATAAAAAAAAACCAAAAAATTTAACCGCCACTCCTTTGGTTCGTGCGCCAGACGGGGAGGGGGGGTGCATGCCAACGACGGAGATGGGGTGAGGTGAGCTAGAGGTGGTGGGGTATGAGGTGGGGGGTGGGATAAGGTTGTTGGAGGTTGCGGGGTATGAGAAGAAGGTGGGGTAGTTGGGGGTAAGGCCCAAAATTTTGGGGTATGAATAAAATTTGACATTTGTTGTTGTTGTTGATGGAGTTTTTTATACAAGACGACCCCCAACTCCTCCGATTTGCTAATACCGGTCCTACTTGCTTTTAAAATTACTTTCAGACCGCTTATATCTTTCGAACAAAAATAGCCTTAACATTGCAGTTATCATCCCCTTTTATTAAACCTGTTAATTAAGTCCCTATCACAAGTTCCTTTTCGTTGACTTGCGTTCCATTGGAGTGACTTCCGACTATACAACAGTTAAAGTAAACCTCTGGTGACCTTCGGTGACGTCCTGCAAGAGTTCAACGGCAAGGAAAAATACAAATTGTGGGGTTTCCGACAACCACCACCGAAACATTAAGTAAAGCAAATTTTCAAAGACCTCAAACAAAAGATTCCATGGCAAAGAGGAGGTGAATGGTAAGAGTTTTGATGACATTCTGCAAAACAATGGAGAAAGTAAATTCCTAGCGACCTCCGATGATGGCCCACGGCAAATCGAAACACTAGTGTTGTGGTTTACCGACGACTTTCTAGGCAAAGTAATATGGAAAACAAACTCCCAATAACCTCTGACAAGAGTTCCATGGTAAGAAGAAACATAGGTCATCGAGTTCCCAACGATGACCTCTGCAACCTCTACGAAGGAATGTGAAGCTAACTCCTGACGACCTCCACCAGCAATCGTAAGGCCGATGCACCTAATTTGGTTGGCATTTTGTAGTATTCCTAAAACGAATGGGCTAATGTGTTTAGGGTCCCTGACAACAGATCGGTGAACAGGAGAATCCCAAGGGCCTGCTAGTAAATCGGATGTGGGCTAATAAATCGCCTAGATCGGCTAGTAAATCTGATTTATTTCTTGCTGTTTGTATTGACCAGTAAAATAAACCATTACTTCTGGGACAACTATTTGGATTGACTAGTAAAGTAAATCAGAAATAAATCTTTCGAGGGTTTCTCCTCTTCCCCTCCTTCCTCATCACCGTCGGAGCTGGGACAATTGTCGTCGCCTCCTCATCCTCCTCCATCTTCACCACAAAACCCTAACATAAAAAAAACCCAAAAATTTAACCGCCACTCCTTTGGTTCGTGCGCCAGACGGAAAGGGGGGGTGCATGCCAACGACGGAGATGGGGTGAGGTGAGCTAGAGGTGGTGGGGTATGAGGTGGGGGGTGGGATAAGGTTGTTGGAGGTTGCGGGGTATGAGAAGAAGGTGGGGTAGTTGCGGGTAAGGCCCAAAATTTTGGGGTATGAATAAAATTTACCATTTGTTGTTGTTGTTGATGGAGTTTTTTATACAAGACGACCCCCAACTCCTCCGATTTGCTAATACCGGTCCTACATGCTTTTAAAATTACTTTCAGACCGCTTATATCTTTCGAACAAAAATAGCCTTAACATTGCACTTATCATCCCCTTTTATTAAACCTGTTAAGTCCCTATCACAAGTTCCTTTTCGTTGACTTGCGTTCCATTTGGAGTGACTTCTGACTATACAACAGTTAAAGTAAACCTCTTGTGACCTTCGGTGACGTCCTGCAAGAGTTCAACGGCAAGGAAAAATACAAATTGTGGGGTTTCCGACAACCACCACCGAAACACTAAGTAAAGCAAATTTTCAAAGACCTCAAACAAAAGATTCCATGGCAAAGAGGAGGTGAATGGTAAGAGTTTTGATGACATTATGCAAAACAATGAAGAAAGTAAATTCCTAGGGACCTCCGATGATGGCCCACGGCAAATCGAAACACTAGTGTTGTGGTTTACCGACGACTTTCTAGGCAAAGTAATATGGAAAACAAACTCCCAATAACCTCTGACAAGAGTTCCATGGTAAGAAGAAACATAGGTCATCGGGTTCCCAACGATGACCTCTGCAACCTCTACGAAGGAATGTGAAGCTAACTCCTGACGACCTCCACCAGCAATCGTAAGGCCGATGCAAAGATCTTGCATCGAGAATCAAGGGTGTTTCTAGAGGCAACATTTTTAAATCGGTGCTAGGGTCGACGCAAAAATCTTTCTTCAATGCTAAAATCTTGCGTCGGCCCTGTTGCTTCAACAAAATCTTGTGTCGACCTTGCATGGGGTTGTGTTAACTTGCTGAGGTCACCTATACCTACCTTCACTGTTCGTTTGCCGTTAGTCATCGGGAACCCCACAACTTGCGCTCCTCCTTGCCAGGGAACCCTTGTTGGATGTCGTCCGGTGTTGGGTTTCCCTATTGCTTCGTCAATGTTCATCATGAGTTTGCTTTCTCTAATGCTTCGTTGGTGGTATGATCACTTGCTTTTCTCTTTACTGTGACACCCTCTTTATAGGTGCTCAAGAGGTTTCTTTCTCCATTTATTTTTCAAAGGTTGTCGTGAGGTTCCTATCCCTCTTCCTTCGCTAGAGGTCTCAATAAAACTACGACTTATATTCCTCCATGCCATGGAATCCTTGCCAAAGTCCAACGGGAGATTGTGCTAAGTTTACTTTTCTCATTACTTCATCGGAGGTCATATGTGGAACGCAAGTCCAACACAAGGGATTTGCTTCGGGATACTTTGCAGGTTTTCACACGAAAGAAGACACTAGGTTTTTTTTTTTCGAAAAAAACAAACAAAATATGAGCATGCAACAGTTTCCCTCACGAATGTCATAAGAGTAATGCAAAACGAAGGCCGGTTTGAGAGTTGAGATCAATTTGGGGGAAACCTCTTGAGTCTTGTTTGATGAGTACACCTCAAAGTTAGAGTTATGAAGGAATTTGTGCCCAGGTCTTCGGTTACAATCACTAGAAATAATTGAGCTGGGCTATTCGCACCTCATATTTCTAAGAGCAGCCTCCACTTAAATAAAAAATGATAACTTGCCTCCAAAGGGAACCAGGCCGATGGATAAGAGCAACTCAGGTACTCCACTGCCTTTGCCCATTCCGTGCAGGGCGCCGCCTGCCTTCGTCTTTCATATCCGTTGCCGCCAACCCCTTGCAATCCCCCACCGCCTCCTTCCTTTCTCCTCCCCCTCCTCCTCCTCTCTCTTCCTCCTTATTCTTCTTCCCCGTCCCCGTCCTCCTCCTTCCTCCTACATTAGGTTGTTTTCATATCGAGCCCTGTATTGTGCATCTGATCATTCGAGGCTAAGTGCTTACATAGCTCATTCGATCATTAGAAGGTGAGTACTCAACGGTGGTCGAATGGGAAGGAGATGTATTTGTCCTCTGATAGTCAAATGCACAGTAGAGGGGCCCGACCTAAAATGACTAAGTGTAGGAGGATGGAAGAGGAAGATGAAGAAGGGGAAGAGGAGGAAGAAGTGGAGAAATGAGGAAGAGGAGGAGGCAGTGGCAGTGGGTTGGATGAGACCATCAACAACGGGTGGCGAGCTGTACGGTCCAACAATGGCTGCAGCTTGGGAAAGGAGAAGGGCGTAAGCTACCTGTCTGGAAAAAATTTCCACCTTTGCTTACGGCAATTGCATCACCAAAAAAAATCCATACTGAGTTGCCCTTAGGGTGGCAATGGGTCGGGTCGGATCGGGTTCGGGTCGGATTGAGACATAGGTATAAGGGCAAAACACCCAACCCGAACCAGACCCGTTTAATAAACGGGTCAAAAATTTAAACCCAAACCCGACCCGCCTAATAAATGGGTTGACCCGACCCGACCCGTTAAACCCGTTTACTAAATAGGTCAGGTCGGGTTGGGTCAACATAACCCATGAAAATCTATATAGTTGGGTCAAGATGGGTTAGATTGGGCCGGGTTGGGTCAGGTTGGGTTAGCTCGGGTCGGGTCAGGTTGACACGAGCCATTTGGTAAACGGGTCAAGTCGGGTCAATCAGGTTATAAGTACAAACCCGAACCCGACCCATTAAATAAATGGGTCAATCGGGTCAACCCGTTTATGACCCGAACCCGTTTAGGCCAAACCCAAACCCGCTAACTTCGGGTCGGGTTCGGGTCGGGTCAAGGATTGCCACCCCTAGTTACCTATAAGTTTCCACTTTTACCGACGCCAATTATGTCGCGAAAAAAAATTCATAAATCGGTCATGGAAAACTTCCCACCTTTTGGCGAAGAGGTTTGGCAACAACCTCCTCACCAACGCATACCGGGCACAGTCATCCCTGCATTGGCAAAAAGAGTCACCCAAGAGTATTTCTTGTGTGAAGGGTTGCACACAGAAAATGGGATTTTGCACATAACTCCCTAGTAAATACTGAAATTATAAAAAAACTCCTCAGTTTTAAAGTTTTATAAATAACCCCTCACATATTATAACATTTAATAGAATTCCCACCATTACCTTTTTACCCTTAGGTTAAATGAATAAAACTTAAAAAATGAGGGCAAAAGGGTAACTATGGGGGATTTATTTTAGGTCAGGATATGTGAGGGGATTATTCATAAAACTTAAAAAAATTGCCTAAGAGACACCCAGTATTTTCTAAATTTTAAGTAATTTCATAGGTGCAAATATAAATATCCAATCCAAATCATCCATTTGCTGAGTGCCACCCTACGATGACAAAACAAGCAAAAACAGTTTGACCCGTAAGCTTCTCCCTTCTATTAATGGCATTAATCACTACACTTATGTCGCAATTCTCATCAAAGCAAGAAAAACACCACTTTCTTCTATATGAAATAAATCTATCTATTGGTTAGCAGGAGAAGGTGCAAGTGAAGGCGGGGTCGTCTTCTGGGGGATGGCGCCGCAGAAGGATTCGAGCAGGGGAGGGAAGAACGGGGCGAAGGGGAAGGCGGTGAAGATGACCTTGAAGGAGTGGTCTCCGATCCCCTCGATCGCCTTGCAGCACTCGGGACCTAGATGGATCTGCTTGGTGCCAAAAGAGGTCAGGAGGTCACGCAAGCAGCCCTTGGTCCCCTGTATCGAGTCCCAGCACTGTTTGATCTCCTGGTCAAATATGCCGGCTGTGGGGAGGTGGAAGAAGTCCTCTGCTGGTACATTTAGTTAGGAATATGGACCTCTGGTTGGCATTTTGTAGTATTCCTAAAACGAATGGGCTAATGTGTTTAGGGTTCCTGACAACAGATCGGTGAACAGGATCCCAAGGGCCTGCTAGTAAATCGGATGTGGGCTAATAAATCGCCTAGATCGGCTAGTCAATCTGATTTATTTCTTGCTGTTTGTATTGACCAGTAAAATAAACCATTACTTCTGGGACAGCTATTTGGATTGACTAGTAAAGTAAATCAGAAATAAATCTATCGATCGCTCGCCACCGCTGTCGTCCACGACCTCCCGCCGGCCACCGACAAACATGTCACCTCCCCGATGGCAGGGTGGTGGCGGTGGCCTACAGGGTGGTGGTGGCAGGCGAGGTGGTGGACGGTGGGGTGGCAACACCTAAAATGATGGTGGTGGGGTGGTTGTGGCCGGCAGGGTGGTGGTGGTGGGATGGTTGTGGCCAGTAGGGTGGTAGCGGTGGGGTGGTGGGCAGCGGGGTGGTGGCAGTGGCGGGCGGAGTGGTGGCCGACGAGGTGGTGGACGGTAGGGTGGTGGTGGTGGAATGGTGGCCGGCGGGGTGTTGGGCGGCATGGTGGTGGTGGCCGGCAGGGTAGTGGTGGCGGGGTGGTGGGCGACGGGATGGTGGTGGCCGACGAGGTGCGGGCGGGGTGGTGGTGGTCGACCAGGTGGTGGGCGACGGGGTGGTGGCCGGCGGCGACAGTGAAAGATGGCCGACATGGTCACATGTCACTCCCCAAATAGTGCATCTATCATGTGATGATCTCTTGATTGTGCCATTAGCTGATGTGGCATGGTCAACGAAGCCTTTTACTAATAAATCAAAAGTTCTACTTGATTTTTTTAAAGTAAAACTTTTTTACTACTAGTAAATCTCCTACCATTTACTTTACTACAACTTTCTGAATCCAAACAACAGCAAAGTAAATTTTTTATCCGATTTACTTTACTAGTTAGCCTATTAACCGAATACAAACATGCCCCAAAAGATCCAATTAGTCTAAGGTCCCTGGACCAACAGATCCTTTCGGTGTGAAGGACGGAACATTTCACCGAAACCTGAAAATGCCTTACCAACCAACACTTCCTCCCGTATCTATTGCTCGCCCGCCCGGGTTCCTAGTCTAACAAACCGGTTTGGTGAACCCAACCTCAAGTCGCAGTTGCATACCGCCGTCGGGAGACAAGTGAGTTCGGTTTAGAATTCCTAGGTCTGAATCTTAGATTTTAGGATTAGGTTTACGATCTAGGGTTCAAGGTTAGGAGCGGTTGATTTTAGAGAAGTGACATAGAATAAAAATTTAAAGTGAGATGAGGCATATTTTTATCCACCTAGTTGTCTGTCTTTTAGCTAAAACCGATCTCTTATCAGGACCGTTCAATGAGTCCCCCCCCAAAAAAAAAACCATAAACACATGTAATCGAGGGTATTCAATGGGGGTATATACAGTGGAATATGGAATAGTGGGGTGTTAAGTGAGGAGGGGTAAGCTTGTCAAAAAACAAATAAAGAGGAAGAGGGAAATAAATATTAAGTGCAAACTACAAAAACCTCCCCTGAACTATCACCTCATTTAATATTGGCCCCTCAACTCTTTTTTGACCTATTTGAACTCTCAACTATGCTCTTATGCAGTTAGCCCCATTTGTCAACTTTTATTTCAAAATTAGATCCTAGCCCGAGGTTGCTTACATTTATAACTCTCAACTATGATCAGTAGAAATTAAATTCATAACCTATGTTTATGAGCTTCTCACATGAAACACTCATTTATTTTTCACAAAGCCATAAATATTGTCTCCAACTGTTAGCTTAGTTGGTAAGACGTATGGCGAATTCGGGACAAACCTTCGGGCTGAATAGCATTACTCAAAGTCGAACGCAATTTGTTCACTAAGGATCATCAATGGTCTATATACAAACATCACAGGCTCAGATTTTGCCTCTAAAGATACTGACACCCTTACATATAAGTACTGATTTCTTTCAAGTCCCGGAACAGAAAGGTTCTACTTTAAAGATTTTTTTTTGTAATATATGATTTTTCCTTAAGACAATTATAACCACAAAAACCTACTAAGGAATGGGTAAATTAAAAACTTTCCACTAATTAATGAAAATCAAAGAATCATGATTTCAACCCAAATAACGTATAAACACAGACTAGGGCACCAAGATTTTTAAGTTCCCTCATAAAATACATCGAAGGATCAAGAATGCCTAGGTCATTCATTGGAGATAGCATCAGATAAAAGGACTACTCTAACCACATCTGGTACGAAGATCATAGTCCACTGATCGAAATTACAATAATTTAGAGTATCGACCCAGTGAGGGCGCTGCTTCGTTTCCTTCCTTGGGAGTGAAGTTGATTCTAATTCAACAGTTTGCACTTGATGAGTTCCCTAATGTCATTTATAATGGTTGCGATCTTCCACGGAGGTTCTTCTTCCGATCTCAGACTTCATTTTCTAGAAGCATACTTAGAAGCTACGACATCTATACATTTCTGTCACATTCAGAAACTAAACTTACATCAACTTCAATCTTGTATCAAGAACTAGATTTACTTCCCGTGTGTTTTCTTCTTCATCGTCCTAGTCTTTATCCCGCCAAAAGGGAATCTAATATAGGAAAAAGATAAACAAGAACGTTCTAAAACGGCAATCTCTAAGAATGATGCTGGAAAAACTTTCATCGACAACAGATATTGCCCTAAATAGAAATGAATGGTAAAGTAGGATTCATAAAGCCGACCCCAAGTAGACGGGACATGACTTGATGGTTATGGTTATGGTATGGAATTGACAAGAAACCTAAAAAGCCGATTGGCAAGTAGGAAGACTTATCTTATTAGTTTCGCAGTTTCAGCTCATGCAACCTTCCAAGATTCCCTGAGCTTAGGAAAGAGTCAAGACAAAGAGGGTAGATGACACAATTCATACAAGGCACCACATTAATTTCTGTGGCACAAATTACAAGCTAAGAAACTGAAGTGAAGAAACATTCAACATTCCCAATGTGTTTTCCTGATATTTTGAACTAAACTACTTGAGAGGAGTCAGCCTTCTTCCTTTTACAAGCAATAGACAAATATCATATTTCCAAAACGAATAAAAAACTCAGAGAATAAACATTTGAAGGCTTTCTTTAAGGGAGAAGGTAACAATGCAGTTGGGGTCTCCAAGTAAGGTAATATAAATCAAGGATGGAAAGAAATGTTTTGTGTTTCATTAACTAGTAAGTACGCTAGCGGTACACACCATGAAAAAAGGTTTATCGACATCGACAAACCTACTGATTGTTGGGTTCTATTCACCATGATCAACCCATCCTCTTACATTAGAATAGGACAATAAGGCCACTAAATCGGTTTCTGATTCATTCTAGCTAATATTCCGGAACTTTGCTACGGTTTAGATGTCATGAACAGTAATAGATGGGAAAAGCCTTGATCATTCTTGTTACACATCAGGAACAGCAGTAAGAGCATGCTAAGTTGAGTTTTCTTGTAGTTCAACTTGCATATAATCTATGCTTGCTTCAGAGAAAATTGAGAACTAAATCAAGGTATTTTCACCACATATACCTTTCACGAAGTCACTCTCGCTTAGCATCCACTATAGACAAAGACACCCTAATCATCAACAACTAGGACACAAGCATCCTTTAAGAAGATCGGCCAACCAAGCATTAATCAACATCAAGCACGATCCTATACGTTGATACAAATTGGTTGGAAAGATAAGGAAAAGATTTCCTTAACAGAAATGTTTGGCAAAGAAGGACTGATAAATCTGACACCAAACAGATGGAACAAGGTTCGATGGTTATGGTAAGCATGCTCGTATATGAAGTATGAGCATATGCTTGTATATGCTCGTATATGAAGTATGAGCAAGGGGAAAAGCTAGATATGAACATTCCCAATGCATTTATGATAAAGCCTTAGCAATTACGGACATCTTAGCTATCTTTCTCACAATAGCAACCATATGATCATGAAAAAAATCATCGATATCATGTTGCAGTTTGTGCTCACAAATGCCTCAATTGAATCTCAATGAGAGAAAACAATCTCATCAGAACTTTGAGGTGAACTTCGTCAAATTACACATAAACTCTACCATGTCTAAAGAATACGAAGAGGAAATCAGAATCAAAGTGAAAAATGGTCAATGTTGGCCAAATGACAGTTGAATTCAAAGTCCTGATCAGATAACTTCTGTCAAGTAACTTGAAGAAAGCACCTGTTTATTGGATCTGGACTATCTTGTTATTCATATGCTTTAATTTGCATATCTCCTCAAAGAAATCATCTGCGGTTTCATGGCAGTTCTTCATCTGAGAAATCCTAACAATCATCTTCCGCAGCTTCACACTGTACTGAACCAACGACTCGAGGGTGCTCAGTTTCTGCTCTGCATTCAGCGGCGATCTCACGGTGACGACCACCTCTTCCAAACAAGGAATAGTGAATCTTGAATCCAACTGCAGTAGCAAAATCACCAACACCATTAACAGTTATTCCATCAAAAAAGAAAAGTTATACATCAAACAATCATTAGGAGGCTACGTAGTCAGGTCTATCCATCTTACTCACATTTTTTAGGCTGTTCTTTTGGCACAATGCTGCAAACATTGCCCCATGGATTTCCAAGCTACGCAGCTTCGGATGGTGGTTGAAGAATTCAACCAAGTCAATCTCCGGAAAGGGTTGAAGTGTGTCAAAGTCCCCACTGAACTCAATCTTCATGACTAGGTGCTTCACCTCACTAGCACACTGAAGAATGGAGCTTATCGCACTCCAACTCCATTGGATCCCTCTCACGGATAAATGCTCGAGGTCCACAAGCCTTCCTAAATCAACCTTGTACACTCTACCTGAAAATAAAAGAATATACCGTGATAACAACATCACAATCACCCAACGTATGATTCAAACCAAATACACATCTACAATGTCTAGACTCCTTCAGCATATCGCAATTCTTAAAGTGATCATCAATTCATTCATCAACAGAAGTTAAAAATCATATGGAATCAAAGTGAGGGGGAAAAAAGAACAAAGATCATGCAGGACAATTGACTAGATTTCAGAATGAACAAGTCCAGGGTCTGGATGAGATCAAAGATTATAGTTCTCTAATCTAATAGGACTATAGGAGAACAATTCATGATCAGGACAGCCACCTGTGTTTTTTGCGATGCACAAGCTCCTCAGGCGATGATTCGGGTGAATGAAGACCCAGCTGAAACCTTGAAGCTCAAGAACTTGAAGCATCGGGGAGCTGAGGGAGAGTGAACAGTTCCCAGGTCCGAGGAAATCGAGCCTGCATTTCTCTAACCGCTGCAATTCTATATAAATTGAGCTGACCCCATCGCACCCGAGCAATGCCAAGTCGGTAAGGTTAGGGCAACCTAGAAGAGTATCCCTCAGCACTTCGTCTCTCAGCGTTGCCCCCACGATCTCTAGCGTGTGGAGCTTCTGGAATGTGCCCCAGCTGGGGGATTTGGTCATGGAGAGACCCCAAAGCCTGAGGACCTCAAGCCCCTTCGCGGCGCCAATGCAGTCGAGCCGGCTGGCGGGAGCCTCGTCTCCGCCGGGCGCCGCCTTCTCGACCGCACCATCCATCCGGAGCTCTAGAACACGGAGGAAGCGACTGCAGAGGGAGAGCCACGAGGCGAGGGCGGCGGCCGAGAAGGGGCAGTAGACGACGAGCTCCTCGAGGCGGACAGCCGACGCGACCATGCGGGTGATGGTGGCGTCAGAGTCGGCGCGGACGACGCCGTCGAAGGCGTTGCGGGGGAAGTAGAGGGCGGGGATGAAGGGGACGCAATCCTTCCAGCGCTTGGAGACGCAGGTGCTGGCGGCGATGTCGCGGGCATTGCTCGTCTGGGAGAGGATGTGCTGGATGATGGCGTCGGGCACCGAGTTCATCCTCACCGCTATGACCTGCAAGCAAAGAACCGGATCTATTAGCAGCAGAATGGGCAAGGGTTTGGAAATCCGGTGATGGTGGATGGGTGCTTGACGAAATGCCCAAGTGATCGGAAGTGAAAGGAGGTTATGAAATGGGGGAAAGCAAAAACTGGGCTTCAATCATGCGGCATGGAGGATCGAAGAAGGGGCAAATTTCGAGCTGCAACCCATCCCCATGAGGATGAACTGATAGAGCTGACCCATGAATCCCAGCAAAGAAGGAATTTTTTGTTGATCATAAGGAAAGCCCAAGATGAAGCATCCAAGGATCGAGGAATGAGGGAAGGGAGTGTACCTCTCTCTCTCTTCTTCTTCTTCTTCTCTCTCTCTCCTCTCTCTCTCTCTCTCTCCTTCTTCTTCTTCTTCTTCTTCTCTCTCTCTCTCTCTCTCTCTCTCTCTCTCTCTCTCTCAACCTATACAATACAGGAAGAAACGGGGATTTACGGTGTTTATGAGAGAGAAAGAGAGAGAGAGAGAGAGGGGTAGATTCAAATTTTAAATAAGCTCGATGGTGAAAAGGGAATTTCAGCGGGGTGGGCCCACGTGGTTTTAGGGTGTGCGAGGGACCGTTGGCCCGCTCTTTTTCGCATTTCGAATTTCCGACCGTTCGTGGATTGGTGATCGCGCGCGTGTGTGTGCGCGATGGTTTTGAACTTTTGAATGTAGGGAGTTGATCGGCCCGGCTTGGTCTGTACCAAGGGAGGAGGAACCTAAGATCTAGACCCATGGGTTGGATCATGTGGGTCAAGGACATGAACCTAAATCTTCAACCGGCTGAGCATGGATCTGCCATTGATTGTCCATATTCTATGCATACGAATGGACCTGTCAACGGATCAGATTCGGATCTGAATAGGCTATATCCAAATCCGATGATTCGAATTGTTATCGGATCATCAAATCGATCCATATCCATTTCAGTACGGATTGGATCAGATTCGGATCGTCGACAGGAGTACATCGGATGGTTGCAATATCGTTGAGCATCAAATCTACAAAAGAACGGTCGATTCCGAACTAGGGACTAGGAACGACCAAGATAAAATCCAAGTCTCGATCAGGGGACCATAAGAATCTTTTTTATATTAACCCCTTAGTGCCTTATATCTAAAGCAATCTAATGTAACAGTGGTTAAAATATAATATATTATGCTATAATTTGTCAGATCAGACTAAATCCATATCCGATTTTGTTATCGGATTATCGGATCAGAAAAACCTATCCATGTCCGACTTAACGGATCGGATTCGGATCGAATCCGGATCAATATCCAGTCCATTGATAAGCCTACACACGAACCCAACATAAGGATCGATTCAAATATTCTGGCTCGAGACCAGGAAATCTAGATCTAATGAAACCAACCGCCGCTGCTTTTGGCATTTGGTAGTGGTACCGCTCCTGGTTAGCACTATACAGGGGTTCGATACTCTTTCTCGGCTCGATGTGGCACTTCCGCTTTGTTTGTGCGGCGATTTCTAGGGGCCAGGTGGGCCCTTCATGTGCTCGGTGTGGCGCTCCGCGCATTCATGCAGCGATTTCTGTGGGGGCAGATGGGCCCTTTCCGTGCACGGTGTGGCGTGATCCAGATGATGGTGTAGACATATCTATGGGCCAAGTGGGCCTTCTTATGTGGCTATGTAGCCGTGCACCTGTGTGGTGACTCTTGAGCCCTAGCTAGGGTCCCACTGTTTACCAAAAAAAAAAACACATAATATTAAAATAATTAAGTTCTTGGGTGAATAAACATTATTTCAAATCAAAAGGACCCTAGGTAAAATCTAATCTCACTTGTAAAACCTGACTTTAAACTGTGTCACCTGTTCTACATGCAACTAGTAATTCCAATCTCAAAGCTGTGGCCATGGTGAATGGAGCAGCCTCTGAGTAATGGATTAGAAACTCAGCCCATCTGAAAGAGCTGAAGGTGGGCTGCTCTGAGCTCTAGCAGGCAAAGTATTATCATGTGCAGTCCCTTTCAATAAAGCTCTCTTCATGTAAAAACTGAAAGCCTTGTGGTGTAATAACAATAGTTTATGCTCTATGGCCTTCAAAACTGAATCCTTTAGGGCTTTTTTTTTAATTAGTATTTAAAAAAAAATTATCATAACAGTCATTTGTCATAAATAATTTCAAAAGTGACCAAACTGACAGCCACGTGACGAGGCGACGCCGCAAAGCATCCCGCCACGTCGGCTATCTCTTTTTTTGTGGGTGGCCCTAGAAGTCAGTATCCCACATACTAACTTTAAAGTCGGTATTCCAAATACCGACTTCAATGTTCTATAGCTTTGTATGGATCAGCCTCCCTTGTTTACAACTCAATATTGGATTTTGTATAAATTTCAGACTTCTAACTATTTAAAGTCGGTAATTGGGATATCAGTTTCTGTTGCTACCCAAAAAAAAAAAGGACAGCCAACGTGACGAGACACTTTGCAACGCTTCCTCACCATATGGCTGTCAGTTTGGCCACTTTTAAAATTATTTGTGATAGATGGCTGTTATGATAAAAAAAAATTAAAATGCTAATTTGAGAAAAAAACCCAATCCTTTAAACTCAAGGATGAGATCAATACACGGCCGACGATGCAAAAAAGCACCAGTTTTCTTGCAAGAACGGATATTTAGTTGGCGAGCAAGTGTGGTCCCCATAAGAAAGTACTTTTCTCTAGAAACCGGTTATCCGCATAAAGCCCACAAAAGCATAAAAAACCATGGAGAAGCACGAGAAAGGAAAAGAAAAGTCGAATTCTTGTTTTTTTTTTTTCTGGAAAACTTTCTTGGCGACCAAACAAAGCCTGAGCATGAAGTTTCAATGTGGATGCTTCCATGTCGAGATGGTGACAAACAAATACCCTTCAACCTTACCTTACACACAGTCCCGAATCTCGCTCCTTTTCTGAAAATCCCATGACATATTGCTAAAATTTGTAGAACCGGTCGAAAGCCAAGAAATGATCGGCATAGCCCTAGAATAATCAATACTTCAAGTTAATATTGATGGCATAAGTCGTATATTTATTGCGAAAAATGTGAAAATATGTACTGTGTACGTCACTAATCAACTTTCATCACTTCATTACCATATTTCCACACAGAAGTTTTCCTTTGCCCATAAAAAAATCCGAGAAGCAAATCGGGGTGAAATACCTTGACGAGCAACACTAGCATACAACACGATACATTGGAGCAGCTGTCCTATACTGAGATTGCCGGAAAGGAACTCAAGGAACTGATCACATGCTCATACACTTTGATGCCCTTCAGAAACACAGTATCTTTCAGGAACTGCATTAACAGGCCAACAAAACCGGTGGAGTCGAGTCATGAAAATGAAACAGTGAAAACGGAGAGGAACTAATGAATCCCGCGTACCTCATTGTGTTCATGGAGAAGGATAGGAGTGTTGGCCATCGGTGAAAACCCTAGAGCGGGGATGCCCTTCTGTCTCATGAATCGAGCATCGGTGGTGGAAGGCAAGATCTCGGGCTTAGCAAGCCTCCCGCCGGACGCAATGATCGCTTGTTCGAACACGGACCACCAAGGGTTGGATTCATCGGTCGCTGTTGCTAAGGGGCGCCCTGCATTGTCCCTTATTGGCCCTTTCTGAATCAACTGCCAAATGGTTAAGAGCAAAACCTAAAATCAGCCTATCATTTTAAACTCCTTCCATTTTTAAAAAACTCACTGCAAAAAGAGAAAACAAGATGTTCTCTGCCTTCTTGAGTGCAGACTAGAAGAAGGAAAAGTAGGTCTACGGGAAATCAATATTTCTTTTCCCTGCATGCTGAGTCAAGTCCCTTCTTGAGTGCAGGCTAGAAGAAGGAAATTAAGGTCTAGGGGAAATCAATCTTTCTTTTCCCTGCATGCTGAGCCAAGTCAAGAAGCTCCTTCCATTATTGTTTACCGATGTATAATCCCAATAAGTCGCTACAAGCAGAAACACCGTAAGGACCATTTTTACTTGTTACAAGGCACAGCTAGAACCGAACAAAGGCAACTGATGTTTGAGTTTGATAATAGGTATGTGACACAAACATCCCTTAAAGGTAGGACCATGACCAACCTCCTTGCAGATCGATTGACTAAAGATTACAAACCTATGCGGCTTTTTCTTTGACAAAGTTTGTTCGAATTCTCTTGGTTGGCCCTGTGGTTTGCTTCAGTTGATAGAGAGAGAAAATATCCTGATATTGTTCATGGAGTTAGCTCAAGGCTATATAAACCCATACCAAAAAACAAACCCGAGTCCAGTTCAAGAGATAAAGGATTGCTCCCCAGCTGAAGCTGGGACCATTACCTTGTGAGATCTTTAAAAAGGATAAACCAAGTCTCTCCTTTGCAGTGTGAAGAAACCTTGCAGTGTGAAGAAACCTTGCGTGTTAATAGTAGCATCTGATTAATACTTAATTGCACAAACCCTACGACATCCCAAAGTCTACTTGCCCGGAGTAACAGAGTGATTTTTCCCAAATGTCCCTTTTTATGTCAAGCTATCACTATTTCATCCACAACACATTTCCATCCAGGAGAAATCAATGTCTTACACAAGGCTTGGAAGACACAGAAGGAACCTGCAAACGTGCGAAAAAGGGAACATAGCTAAGAGAACAAAACAACACGTACAAAAGATGAAGAGTACACGAGCATGTACAATTTCCTAAGGCAATGTGAAGATCGTCAGGAGCACGAAACGAAATGGATGATTGGTCAGGAGGCACTGAAGGTGAAAGATGAGACCTCGAAGTGATTCTCTAATGATCTACATGATGCTGCTCAAATCTTGAAGCTAAGAAATTAGTGGTTGACGAAGGTTATCATTGTCCTTAAAAACATCAAAATCCAAACATGAACCTTGCTCAAAAAGAAGGATATACCATCAAAGAAGGTGACATCAACACTTACACATAACGACGTGTAGGATACAAGAAGAGTGAGGAATAATACCCTTTAAGCTCACAAAGTTTGGCGTTTTTTTAAAAAAAACGCATTTAAAACGCGATTTAATGGGCAGCCGATTTGTTACTTTTTTTATCCGATTTTTACAGGTTACTAAATTCGTCGTTTTTATTGAAAAAATGTTAAAAAACGCGTTTTTTTGCTGAACTTTGTGACTGTATCGATGATGAGTCCGATGACATTGAAATTCAACTTTCTTCCAATGATGAGTCCGATGACATTGAATTCATGGAGGATGAAGAGAATGAAGCAAGAGAGGATGATGCAAGTATGACATTGGATGCTCTCGACGACATGATGGATGCTTAGTTTATATTTTCTATTCTATTTTGATTAGTGACTATTGGACAATAGACATATTAAGTATTGAATATTTTCTCTTAGGATGTCGTTATCAACTTATCATGATGTTCGTAACTTAGTTTGTTACTTTGTCGGGTTGTTGCTTTGTTGTTCACTTGCATTTGCATAGTTGCATAATTAACTTAGTTGATTTGTTGTTGTTTGCCTATCTTTATATAAGTCGCGTAGAAATGTCTTAGTTGTATAAATGTAGGCTAAAAACTTGACTTTTGAAGGTCCCGAACTTACCGATTTTTTTCCAAATTTTACCCTCGCCGATTAAAATCCAAGCTTGTTTTTCCCCCGACTTTTACCCGTTTTTTTCCCGAACTTTCCGATTTTCACTGAACTTTCCCGAGTTTTACCCTCGCCGACTTATTGCCGAACCCGAACTTGGTGACTATGCCTTTAAGAACACACAAGGGTTTGTGGTTAATAAGATAGCAAGCTCTTAAAAAAACATTCCCACAAAATTAATTAGAAACATTTATATGTAGCATCAATGTTATGGGAAAAACTTTAATCAAAGGTCTATTCTCACTCTCAGCAACTCCTGTGAATCCCAATTATGGAAACTTAAATCAAATGTATATCTTACGCTCGACAACTCCTGTGAATCAATTCCAATTCAATCGAAGTTGAAGGAAGAATCGAATATTCAGTGATCAAATCAATCATCCATATTCTGACAGATCTTTTCCAAAATTGATTAATCACACAAGAATAAAGAGAGAAACTCATTCTACCTATCAATACCGGATGTTTTGTTGGTGAGTATACCCACATGGAGACTAATAAATAATTACATGATATTCTGCATTATAAGAACGAAAGATTTGAATAAAACAAAATTGAATCTCAGTTTCTTTAAGAAATCATTGAAACATGGAAAACACCTCACAACAGTTTCAGTAAAAATAGCCATGTCTTATGTGGATAATCGTGAATAAAGGTCATGACGTAAGAAAACCCCAACATACATTTATGTCTTGCAGGATCCCAAATATCAAGGTGTCAAATGTAGTGGATTGACGATAATTTTGTTTAGGAAGAAAAGATAGTAGACGATGCTTACCATGTTGGCATGATTCAAACTCTAAAGGTAAGCACAAATTTTAATGATGAAACAAAAAGTTTCGAAGACTACAAAGATGGATGACTGGGACGACAATGTCAATGATGAGGAGAGATACATAAATGAAAAGCCACAACAACAACATCAAGAGCACTATCAAGATAGTAAAGCCATTCTGTTTACTACCACCAATCAACAGCTTCATTTTGAGGCCCTGCAAAACACTTGAAGAAGGGTAAAAGTAATTGAACAGTTAAGAGCTTTAGTTAACCAACCGGCAAATAAAAGATTAAATGGGAATGGAGGAATATAATTAACAAATGATAAACTAAGTGATGAAGTGAGATTAATCGTCCCACAGCCAAGTGCAGTACAAACACTGCCATCAACAAGAATAACTGAAGATTTCGAAGTATGTTACAAAGAGAAAAATAATGTAGCCTTACCAGTCAAACGTGCTAATTCCCCAAAGTCGATGACCCATGAGGATGAAGTAGAAGCAACAAAACAAGTAACATTAACTGGATGTATGAAAGTGGCTACCTACTGGCTACTAGTAGGTATCGGGTGGGCCTTCCCTATTAATGTATGAGGAGACAAGGTGACAAGTTTACTGGCGGGAGAATTGTTGATGGGGTATAAAGATAAAAGGCCAGTTGCGTACAGTACTGGAAAAACCAGCAAATTCTGAAAATACAGTCTGGGGGTCTTTTATGGTGTAAACAATAGTATATTGGGTAAGGGAGGCTAATTTAATATGGATTACTATAGTAATTCAAGGGGAAAGCCTAGTGTACTAGTGAAAACAGTGGGATCTAACATAATATATAAAGAGGCCTATGGCCAAATTTAATCAATCAAATACTATGTTCGCCTCTTATTGTTGCATTATTTTGTGGTTATTGCTTGGTGAGATGTCTCATGATATAAAACATGGGAAATATTAAGGTCGTCGCATTGATGCTCACTAGAAGTAACACTTTTATTAATTGATTTACTATTGTTTTCCTAGAACTTCTACATCAATACTTTTAATTCGACACTTATACTAGTTCTTGTTCCCATGGTTTTAATCTTCGATTTCGTGTCAGGTTTCAGTCCAGGCAAAAAATCAAAATTTGGAGTTCTTGCTAGTCAATCGCACAAAAGAGACTCAAGAACAAATGAAGATAAAAGCCCCTTTGGGACCTATTTATAGAGCGGAGAAGATCTAGCACGTACTAATGTGTCCCTGTGCGCTAACTTCACCCGCTACTGCGATCCCGGCGACAGAGCGATGAGTACAAAGTCGGCACGTGGACAGACATAAAGGACTCACCGCCATCCCGCTTCACAACAATCAAAGTAGGTGTTCAATCGAGGCCAACCGAGCGCGACAGAGCATCGACCGACCAGGAGGGGGTATTGTGTGTAACGGAATTCGCACTAAGGGGTCGATAAGAAAGTCGACAAAAGGAAGGCCGACCGGCCAAAGGGGGTCAAGCCAGCCAACTGACCGATCCGACCGACCAGTGTTGCCAAGGCAGCTAAACGATGCCTAGGTGGTCAAGCCTGCCTAGGCGAGGCGTGGCCTAAGCGGTGCCTAGGCGACAATTTGTTTTTATTTTAAAATGTATATATATGGGATAATATTCGGGTTTGAACAAATAATAAACATAATACCATAAAAAACTTCATATAAAATTAATCAAATAACTGAAATCAAACATTCTTATCCAAAAAGAATATTATCATTGTCATGCTAAATCACTGAAATACGAATACGTCAAATCATATATGTCATACATTATCAACATGTAACAATCAATGAATCAAATTATGTTACTATTAAAAAGTTATAATCTCGTTAGAACATTAAAAACCCTAGGTCCCTAACATTCATTATGAAACAAATCAAGCATAATAAATAAATCATAAATTTTAGCACAACCCTAAAATTGGAGAAATAGAAGCACTAGAAAGGATGAATCACATATTCAAAGAGAAGAAGAAAAATTCCATAAGCAAACAATAACATTAACCCTAGTAAAATGAACATGATACAAACTCTAACTTAGAAGCATAGTTGCCAAGTCGGAAGTCAGGAAAAAATCAGCTAGGAGAGAAGTCGGAAAAATCATGAAAAAGCCTGAAAGGTCGGGAAACAAACAGTCAAATTTTAGAACATATTTATATATAAATTTTATTGAGCAATACATGACACGATAAAAATGTAATAAATCGGGATTAAAACATGAAAATCGTGACTTTTAAAAAAAATCAGGAAAGAGTCGCGTTGTGAACGTTTACTGAATAAGTCGTGTTTTAATCAAGAATTATTCAAAAAATCGGAATTTTTGGTAATAGAGCTTAAGAGATATAGATAGATAGGTAAGAAAAAAAGGCATAGGAAATGATAATTAAGTATGCAGATCATAGTCATACGAACATTGAAAAAGGAAACAAAAAAAATAGAAAAAAAAACCAAAAAAATGTATTATATAGGCCGCCCGCCCGCCTAGGCGACCGAGCTTGAAAAGGCCTAGGCAGCGCCTTGACAATACTGCGACCGATTGACAGAGCCGATCGACCGACCGGGCAGACTAGCCGAACTGACCGACCGACCGATTAACAGAGTCGATCGACCGATCGACGATGCCGACTCGACCAGCTGACCAACTGACTGATAGAGCCAATAGGCCGATTGACCGACAGAGCCGACCGACCGACCAAACCGACTGAACAACCGATGATACAGGCCAGTTACGAGGACATGGATCTCTCCGCATTTAAAAGGCTCAATCAGCTTCGTTACTCTCGCCTTGGGTAGTTCCGAGAAACTCACCTGAAAGACAGCCCACGTTCTGAGATTAACGGTTGGCCAGTCAGGCAAAACGTGTCTCCAGCCATAACGGCCCGGGACATCCTTCCAATGACAAGGCGCCACGTCACTACCCAACGGAACTGCTGCGAACGTTATGAAGACGTGTCAATAATCTCGCCCCACGTGGAGTGCATAACTGACATCGCCAGTAGTTATAAAATGGGACTTACCCCTCTCAGAACAAAGGATCGGATTATGAAGAAAAGGCGTTGATGCATACTTTCCGGAATTCTTGCAAAGAGATTAGACCGGTCATTCTTGGGTGTAAGCGGACCTTGGTGAGAGTTTGTAATTTGTTCAACTAGATGAGCATTTCTCATCCCGCCTCGTAGTTTTTTTTCCCTTAGACGTTGAGAAGGGGTTTTCCCATGTAAACCCGGTCTACTTGATCTTTGGTTTGTTAGATTGTGCTTTCCAATTGAATCGCCCCAAACCAGGGAAAAAAAAAAACCATAGTTTGAATAATTATATGTCATCAAAGAATGTAGATGAGAAGTAAAAGAGCTTGCCTTCGATGCAACACACTCTAGTCCAAATTTCTTTTTGACATTTTCTTGACATCCAAATTGTAAGCAGTTCATGCTAAGCTTATACCATTTAGAGTTGCAATTTCTAACTCATTATTTTTAATAAATGACAAACTAGACATGGATTACTAGATCACAAAACTCACCTGGTATGTCATGTTCCTTGTCGTTGGTACCCATTCCTCGTCGATTCTTTTTCTTACAAGATCTGGATTTACTGATGGTGGCAGACGAACATCAAATCCTACCTCACCTTCTGAAGGCTGCATGTTCATCACAAAACCCTGCAGCTAATTGTCTTTCAGATCTCTATAGGATTGGATTATTTCAGAAATGCTACCACCTATGCAGACCAATCAGCATAGTGGTGATTATAATTTCACGAATCAGCATCACTTTAAGAAATCAAGATCATGCCATATGATGCACCATTACTGTGTAAAGAGAATGGTCAAGCATAGGAGGATAACTTAAGAAGCACTAGTGACCCAAAGCATATGAAATTCTTAAATACAGAATGAAAATAGGAAACATTACATTGCCATAAATGGGCAAAAATTCAATCAGTATTTCTTGAAAAGAAATAAATTTATTGACAAAAATATCACTAAAACATGAACCATTTCTTACACAAATCAAGAAATGTCAATTGTGATCTTTCTACACTGTTTTTGAATTATGCTTAATAGTTTGGTGCCTAAAACGCACTCTTTGCAGATGTCATTAGGTATCAGGCTGCCTGATGGCCCTAATGCTATGATTGCATGGCACAACGATATCCAATAATGAGCATACTAACTCACCTGCAACTCTGTTACTGAAGGGTATTTAAGATATTCAGCTTATTTGACATTAAGGTAATAGTTAGACAATTACATTCCAATCTGATGAAATTAAATATCCAAAGACGAGTTATGTCATGTTGCAAGAGCTTGTTACCAGTGAAGGAAAACAAAATCAAACTCATAAGTTTCTTTTCCTTTGGAATGTCTTTCTTATTGGCAAGGAAAAAAATATATCAACAGTATAAGTCAAATTAACACTTTTATCCATTCAAATCAATTGACAAAATATCCACCATAATTTCAAAATCTATAAAACTTCAATTTGTCTGGATGATTCACATATCTACCAGTTCTTAAATGACTTCATTTTTTCCTTTTGGATATTTGTAATGAAGATACAAAGCATTCCCCTCATGGCTCCAATGTAAAGACTTACCAAAGGATCTTGCACTTTTCATCTGGTCCAACCTAGGATTCGAGCAGAAAGTGATCTCAAAGAACCCACCTCTTCTAGAAGATTATTTTCAATAACTTCATACATTATTTGTAATGAATGGTTTGGAATTTGGACATGTTGTTCTTAAGAGGCAAACTACACATCCCTCATAAAAGAAAATAACATAATGGAAATTTTTTTACAAACTAAGTTTTACGAAATTTATAGAAAGGAAAAAAAAAAGGGTGGGTGGGGTGGGGGTAATGTGGCTAAGGTCCCCAGCAAGAGATGCCTGGTAATTGCAGGACAAGCAAGGGTTTCGTTTAGCCTAATGTCCCTGATTTTTGTTATAAACCCGAAATTACCCCAGGCTCTCTTCTCAGTTCTCCCACCTCTCTCGCAGAGGTGAGCAGCAGAGGCGGCGGCAGCGTCAAGCAGCAGAAGCGGAGGCGACGGCGGTGAGCAACAAAGGCAACGACAGCGGCATCGGCGAGTAACTCCGGCGGCGGCGGCGAGCAGTGGTTCGGTTGTGGTTCCTAGATCTAGGGTTCATTCCATGACCTGTAGATCTTAGAGTTTTGGTTAGGTTTGGTTTGACGGCAGTGGCGAGCAGTTCCAGCGGCAACGGCGGTGGCGTTCGGTGCTTCGGTGGCGACGGCAAGCAGTGGAGATGGTTCGGTGGTTTCGTGGCTCGGTGGCATTCAAATGAAAATTTAAATTACTATGGAGGGCAGTTTCGTCCACAGCATTTGTTTGGATCGGAGCTTAAAAGCATTTTCTTAAAAGAAGTTTCCACCAACTCTCCCCCAAAAAAAAGATAATTCGTTGATTTAGTACAACATGAAATTAATTAAAAAACTGGAACTTATATAAAAACTACATATCTCATTATTAATTAACATTAGCTAGTATGGTAACGATGTATTTCAAAGTAGATTGACGCAGGACGATCGTGGCGATAGCGTAGGGGAGGGGATGGAAGGGTGAAGGGGGTTGTCGGCCTCGCACCGACGGTAATCCGACCTCACGCCGGCGAGCTTCTCGCTCTTTGATCCTCTCTCAGGAACGCAATATGAAACCTCTCACAGGAATCAAAGCAAATAATTGCCATTTTTTTCATTCATCATTCAATCAATACCATTACAATGGGGGGCTTCATGGCCTTTAAATAAATAAAAAAAAAAGAAGACTCTAACAGATAAGATCATAAGAGATAAGCTCATATGATTTAACAAAATAACAAAAAAATAACAACTTCCTAAAATAAAAGATAAAGATGATAACCACGGATGAGATAAAGATCTCACCTAATTAACTTCCTAATCCATCATATCCTTATCTTTAAAATTATCCATAAATAAAGATAACTACTACCAAATTTAAAATACCTAAATCTATCCAAATCTTTCCTAAAAGATATTTTTTAAAACTACCATATTTAATAAATCCGAAAATAACATATTTTCGGATTAAAATAATAATTTCGGAATAAAATAATTATTTTATTCCGAATTTTATATTTTATTCCGAAAATACTATTTTCAAGAATTATTAAATCCGAAAATAATTATATTATTCTTATTCAAGCCTCGAAACACGTGCTTGTCGAATCTGCTCCTGCATCATAGATCCTCATTCTCAAATTACTTGTATGTATCTACATGATAATAGTTGGATTCAATAAAATATTTTATATCATTTGTATTGAAAATAATGATTAGGGATGGCAACAGTGCGGTTACGGACAAAACCGAAACCGCACCGCAAGACCGAATCGCCACACCGAAACCGCACCGCGACAATGTAACATTATGTAAAACCGAAACCTCACCATGCGGTGCGGTGCACCGCGGTTATAATAGCCTATATGGTGCGGTTTTGGTTAAAACCGAAACCGCACTGCTACACCGAAATCGAAACCCGAAACCACATTGCACCGCGATAGTTTTATATTTTGGCAAACCAAAACCGCACCATGAGGTGCGGTTTACTGCGATTTTCGGTTTTAAACCGCACCGCTGCCATCCCTAATAATGATAACTAGAAGTTGTTATTAGGTTGTCATTTCTTTGTGTTTTTATAAAATCAAAACAATATTTGTATGTTTCTTTACATTGTGATGGACGGTATCATCATTTCCATGTGCCAATTGAGAGTATCGAATTCTTAAGACCAATAATGAGGACACCAAAGGCCAATGGGGACATTAATTGGGCTCAATGTGAGAGTTAGGCATAGGTCGGAAATGGGTCAAATGCAAATATTGTGACAAGGATACAAGTTGTGAGATGACTCATTTCAAATAGCATCACTGGCATCAAGGCGGAAGTTATGTAAATGTGTCCTGAAGGAGGTGAAACAGATCATTAAAGCCTATGTCACTTGGAAGAAGGGAAAGCAGGCAGCAAAAAGAAGGCAATAAGCTATCTAGGATGGCCTATAGTCCAAGTCAGATTTGTGCTTTAAGGATCCGTATGATTGCGAGAAGGATGAGAGGGGCAAGAATTCTCATGTCTGTCACAAGAGAGGATGCATAAATATGGTTGCTAGTCATCCTCTCAGCAGACACCATTGTGACATGTGCGTGTGCGTGTGCATGATTGTGTGTGTGTGGTGGTGGGGGGGGTCGATGAAAGCCCAGGTATATCTAGTGTTATTAAAGGCGCGCCTAAGCTCAGGCTTAACTAGGCTTCACCCCCTGCGCCTCAAAAAGCACAAGGCCAGGCTTTGTTAGAAAGGCGCGCGCCTAGGCTCCAGGCGCAAAAAAGGCACGCCTAGTTGAACCATGTGCAACTATGTGCTTGCAATTGATATTTTTAGCAATTTGATTAAGTTATTAAGTAAATTTGATTCATGATTACAGTAGTATGAATATTAGCATATTGATTGAATATTATTTACATTCAAAATTATTTGTTATAGTTCTTAGGTAGGACCATATGAGCATTTGTGGGTTGGATTTGATGACTTTATATTATTTCAACTATTACAAGATTCAATGAGTTTTCTTTTCTTTCTCGATTTGCACATTTCATACTGATTTAGAAGCATGTGCATAAGTACACGGATGAAATAACACATTCAATCATTCATTATTTATTTTTTGTTTGCTATAATATCACATTTGATATCTTATAACTGTTTATTGAATTTGATCTATACATATTTGAAGATTTAATATATTTTAAATGGCTTATTTATAGCCGTAATTCAAACCTACAAGGCTACAACATTTGTGTTGTTGCAACAACGATCTATCTAATTTATCTTTTGTCTTAAGATTCATTTTCTTAGTCTAGTTATGCATGTTTTGAATATATATATATATATATATATATATATATATATATATATATATATATATATATATATATGCACCTTACTTCAATCAAGCGCGCCCCTTGAGTTGCGCCTTGCGCCTAGGCTCTAGGAGACCTTTGTGCCTCATGTGCGCCTTGAGCCTTTTAGAACACTGGGTATATCCGAAAACCATTGTACAACCCAATGTTTATTCAGTAAAGTTGGAAGTTTGAAGATGCCTTCTAGAGAAGCACCCACGACATAAGCTTTACGCTGATCCTACCATAGCCCTAGCAGATTCTCAATTTTAGAGGACAGCAACTAATCGCAAGCCTAGAATTTTCAAAGGCCTCAAGTGTATGAAGAAGACAACTAAAAGGTTACTCTCCTCATGGACATGGTTCACTCACAGCCCCATTCATGCCCATGCGCTATTGCCACCCTATTTCAAGGCGATGACTAGAGACATCCATGATGCACCAAGAGCTATAGATCAATTGACGCGGTATGATAATTGATCCATATTTGGTTGAAGAGGCTAGTGATGTATGGACGAATGTTCAAACCTTCATAGTATCTACTATCTAGGATATGGGAGGTTGTACTTTGACGTGAGATCGATGAATCATGAGTAGTACCGACAAAGATGAACTTGATAAAATCTTCCATCTTGTTTGAATGTCATGGTTTTGAGTCTTGGTAAAAGAACTAGATAGAAATTCTAGTCACGGTTCATGGAGAAATTTATTCAAACACCATAAAGACATCAGCAGATTTTGAAAGGAGAGCAGAGCAGCTCACCGTGGAGGTAGGCGTGCCAGCCTTCACATACACAGGGTTCACCGAGATGACCTCGGAAGCTGCCTTAACCCCTGCCTTCACCAAATCGAACTGGCTCTCCCTGAACCGGGCGATGGCCTCGACGCATTCCATCAGGTTCTCCATCGCCCCATTGTCGTACATCTTGGATCCGTGCCCCGGCGACCCGACGGCCCGGATGATCAGGGACCACGGCGACCGGTCTGCATAGAAGACCCTGAACTCGTCCGTGAGCGAGGCCTGCCCCTCGTCGAGCACGAACCCGACGTTGAGGGCCGAGAACTCCTCCGAGGAGGCCAACCTTGCGGCCCCGTCGGCGCCGCCGATCTCCTCGTCAGGGACGAGGGAGACGTGGATGGAGCGGAGGGGGGTGAAGCCGGCGGCACGGAGGGCGCGGAGGGCCTCGAGGTACTGGACGGCGATGGACTTGTCGTCCTGTGCGCCGCGGGCGAAGATGCGACCGTCGGGGTCGCGGACGGCGGCGAAGGGGGGGTGGATCCACTTGGGGGGCTCGGCGGGGACGGAGTCGAGGTGGGAGTTGAGGAGGATGGAGGGGAGGGAGGGGTCGGAGCCGGGCCAGGAGAGGAGGAGGACGGGCTTTCCGGCGGCGAATTCGAGAGTTTGGGTGCGGAGGCCAATGGATTGGGCCTGGGAGGAGAGGAGGGCGACGGCGGCGGCGTAGTCCGGGTCAGGGTGGGCTGTGCGGATGCGGAGGTACCGTTGGAACCGCTCGATTTGGTCTTCTTGCTCTTGGGTGAAGGAGGAGGCTGCGGCGGAGCAGGAGGAGCGGAGGAGGAGGAGGAGGAGGAGGAGGAGCGCGTACATCATCCTCTGGCTGGTTCACTGACGGTTGGTCGCTGCCTGCGGGAAGAGAAGGAAAGGGTGAGCTCAACCGAGTGAACACCCGAGTGAGCTCACCGTCCTCACCCACCATCTTACTAATAGCACCCTACTACTTTTGGGAAATTTTTATTCACGCCACAAAAATGATGAACTCTTTGGTTTCTTTCTTCCTTGTTTTTCATTTATGTGTGGGGGTATGACCAGCCCCCCCCCCCTCTTCACCATACCCTATCCTTTCCCTTCCATACCCCCATCTCCTCTAGATTTGAACCTCCATTACCTTTCACCTCCTCACTTGCATGTCTGTCGCCGACATACCCCCCGACCCCCGACACCTCCACCACCCACTTTCGACACCACTGCCTCTCCTCCTCCTTCTCTTTCCTCCTATCCCCTCCTCCTTCCCCACCATCGGAGCCCACACCACCTCTCCTCCTCTTTGTCGTCAGAATCGTCGTCGCCTCCTTTTCCTCTTCCCCCATTTTCTCTTCCTCCTTTTCTTTCACTGGAGCCACTATTGGCTTCGCTTCCCCTTCCCATCGCCCAGCATGTTCGGTAGTTAACTGTTGAATATTATTCGGCATGTTCAGTAATTCAGTGCCGAACAAGTTTGATATTGAATTACCGAACATGTTGGACGGTGGAGAGGGAAAAGGAAGGCAATGACGGCTTCGACGATAGAAAAAGAAGAAGATGAGGAGAAGTGGGGAAGGGGAAGAGGAAGGGGAGGCGTTGGAGATGGTGGAGGCATCGACCGTCGAAGATGGGTGTTGGAGGCACCAACGTCATAAGCGGGCAGTGGAGGCTTCAGGCATCAGGGTATACCGTGACGGACGTGCTGGAATGGAGCTGATAGGGTATGGAGGTTCATAAGGGATGGGGTATGGAAAGGGGAAAGAGGATGGGGTGTGTTGGGAAGGGAGAATGGAGTATGGGATAGTGAGAGTATTCTTGCCATAAAAAAAATTAGGGTATGGTTTTCCATTGGAAGCGGCGTATGTTCATCATTTTCCAGGTGTCAATAAATTTTTCCTATTGTTGGATCCATCCGAAGGTTAAATTATGTCTCCTTTCAATTTTTTACACCACTAATATTGGTACCGCTACCAACGAGCTCTTGTCTGATGGACGCCATGAAATAAAACTTTCCTCAAGGTTGTTGTGCCTTGTTTGCACGTGCAAATCCTAACCATTGATGTCATATTCATGAGATTATGGAATTAATAAATAGTTGTTGTTGCCTCATTGTTTTGATCTTTGGACCACTTTGATCCCTTGCTCTAATATTGGTACCGCTCAAATTTCATGAGATTATGAAATTAATAAATAGCAACCTGTTTTGATCTTCAGACCTCCTTGATCCCTTGATTTAGCGCCCTGTCCTATGACTGACTGATCGGTCCAACAACAACAAAAACAATAATAATATCGGTACCACCCAAAAAAATTTATTAAACTACCCATGTTATTTTTTCTTTGTCCCCTGTCGTCCCGCTTCGCCATTTCCTTCTTTGACACCACCCTTAGCCCCCTCGCCAGCCTCTTCCTCCTCCCTCCTGCTCATGTTATTCCTTCTTCCTTCTCCTTCATCATCCTCGCCCCTCCTCCATCTTCCTCGTTCAACGAGGAAAGGGAGGAGGGAGAAAGAGTAACAAGTATGGGGAGGAGTAAGTTGTGGTGGCAACTTGCACAAGCTCCGATGGCATCGATAACCTACAAGAGATCGATGAAAGGTGGTGGAGTCTTATATGTATACTGGCAAGTAGAGGAACAATGAGAAGGTGATGGTGCCGATCATAAATTGGGTTCCATAATAAATCTTTTAAAAAGGGAAGGGGGTGCTAAGCTTAAGTGATATTTTTTTGATGCCATCAATGAAATGGTGGGTATGTATAGACAAAACAGCTCGATGTAGGCCTATCAATGGATCAGATTCGGTCCGGACCAAGGTAGATCCAAATTTCATTCATTTATATTTCGAATTTAGGTCAGATCGTTTTTAATCGAATCTCTGACCAAAATACTTATACCAAACCTAGAGTTTTCGGATTTGGATCGGATTTGAATAATGATTGAGTCATTTGACAGGCATGTGACGTCAAAACAACATAAACAGTCAAGCAAAAACTTCAGACTTCTAAGTTTGAATCATTGATTAGTTCAGGCCAATGGATTTTGCAATTCATAGATTCCGTGGTTAACATAAGACGACTAAGTTTGGCATCAGACAATGGAAAATAACATAACTAGATTTGGGATCACTCCGACTATGATATCTTTATAACAAGGGAAGTCGGTTTTGTGCTGACTAGACAAAACGGAACAAAAAAGCTGACTAGGGCAAGCCGACATGACAAAAATGAACCGAATAGATCTAACCATTCGTTCAAAAATCAATGCATGATCTCTCGTTGGTTTCAAATCCCAACCCATTTAAACTGCACTAAACCCCTAAAATCCCGGCCCATTAAAACTGCACTAAACTTGACCGTTCATCCCGTGATCGTTGTTCGCATCAACGGCTATAAACACACTTGCTGAAATTTCTACCGCCGCAAACCATCGGGTCGATCTCGAGGAATCCGTTCGAACAGAGACAGCTGTGATTGATCGATTATAGGGGAGGGAGAGTTGGTCCCGCCGAAGGCGGTCGCTTTGTGCCAATCGGCACGGGCAATAAAATGGGTGTCTCTATGAATGTTGGTGTTGTCTTCGAAAGTGTTTTGTTGCCGAAGGAGTTTAGGTATGTTTGCCGCCGAAGGTGGCCCGCTACAGTGCCGACAGGCATGGGCATGCACTAGTATGTTATAATGCTGACTAAATGTATTGGATTGGATCTTATTTGGATCGGATCAGGGTAGATCCATATTTGATCTAATTATATTCTGAATCGGGTCAGATCGTTTTTAATTGAACATCGGACCAAAAAACTAAGACTAAATCTGGGATTTCTGGATCAGATTCGGATCATGATCCGGTCCATTGACAGGCATAGCTCGATGGCCATAAACTAAATGTCCTTAATGACGCAGAACCACCCCCTCTTCCGCCCCTCCTCCTTCATTTTACCCCCTTCCTCCTCTACGTCTTTCTTTTCCATATGAACCTAAACCCATCCTGACAACACCGATAGAGGGTGCCAGTCGGGATGGGTTCGGGCTCGATAGGAAAGAAGAGGAGGGAAAAGGAGAAAGAGGGAGGAGAGAGGAGGTTGGTGAAGGGGGCTGGGTTGGCATCAAAAAATGAAGCGTGGCGGGGTGGAGCAGTCTAGCAGATGGAGGGGGAGGGAGAGAGGGATGACGTTGGAAAGAGAGGGGTTGATTGGCCGGAGGTTGAGGATGAGGGTTGTGTAGGGATTAAAAATACAAAAATTTTGGATGGCAATAGTAAAACCAAATTTGGTATAAAGGATACACTTAATTAGTAATAACTCGGGAAACAAGCAAGGTGATACATCACGTCGAATCAAAACAAGCAGATTCGGTGGAACGATCTCATTCCAGTATACCAGAGAAGTAGCGGTTTTTGCCCACGTAGCCAAAAGGTTGGCTGCTTGATTTGCTTCACGAAAAGCATGACTGATGCGCACCCCCAGGAGTTTCCAAAGCAGGAGGTTGATATCGGAACAGAGGAAGTGATCACCCACTCCTTGGATCACCCAATTAATGATAGTAGCGGAATCTCCCTCCACCCAAAAAGGATTATTGAAGAAGTACTTGATGCACATTTCAGACCTTTCCAAAGAGCCCATTGTCTCCGTGTCTATAACCGATGCACTGCTGAGAGGTATTGCTCCAGCCATGAAGATTCGCCCCGGTATGAGTTATGATGAGAAAACCCGCACCCACATTCTTTGTTCCTTGCTCGAGTGCACCGTCAAAGTTCAATTTGAGTTCACCCTCCTCTGGTGCAATCTGCTTTGACATAAATTGTGTTAGGGCTCTTAGCTGTATCCTGCATTGATAAAGAGATATTATTAGTCAGCCAATACTCCAATGAACTAGCATGACAGACTTGTGCCACATGCTCAGGTTGTTTTTTACTCCCCTTAAAAAGTTCATGGTTACGGTCTAGCCAAATGCTCAACACAACATTGATCAGCATGCTACGATGGAAGTCCGCAATCCACTTATCCTGCCCATACGGGGCAATGATATCGATTTACTCCCGAATACCCATAGGAGGAGGAAATGGGAGATGAATTTTCTCTTAGACCTTACGAGCACAGGGACACACAAAGATAGCATGATATGCATCTTCCAAATCCCCTGCACAACGGCTGCAAAGAGGGTCAAGGTTAATGCCATGTTTGATAAGAAGATCCTTAACCGAAATGCGATTCCTCATAAGTTTCCAGCCAAACGCCACCGCTCTAGGAGATGCCTTGCACCGCCAAAGGTTTCTCCACCGATTGATAACAGTTAAAGAAACTTCCTCTTACCCGTCAAAAAAAATAAAAAATAAAAAATAAAAAATAAAGAAACTTCCTCTTCATTTTGACCTCCAGTCTCTGCGACTGTCACAACCATAGAATTATCAACCCTTGCAAGGAAATAGTAAGCAACCTTAGTATTAAATGCAACAACCTTGTTTGGGCCCCAACACACAGTAGGGACTTCACTAGTTGAAAGAGTTGGAGTGTTACTGTTCCTTGCGGCAAGATTCGGGCCAAAAGTGTCATTCATGCTTTGAGGGCACCAAGCCCCACCTCGCATCAAATCAGTAACTACTTCAATTCTTTCTCTAGCATTAGTTTTAACAGTCGTTTCAGATCCGGTGCAAGGGGCACCGGGTTCAACCATGGGTCATCTCACACATTGAGCGAGGATCCTTTGTGGATATTGAATTTGAGATGATCTCGCACTACAACCAAACCCTCATAAACAACCTTCCATGCCTTGGAGCAGCCCTTAGATTTAGGCCACTGCCACATGTTAGAGGGCAAATCATACTTAATGGTACAAAAATTACTCCAGAGGCCATTACTACTAGTAGCAATTTCAAACACCTTCATTCCCATGTGAGCTTGCTTCATCGTTCCCAAGGATCAAACACCTATGCCACCATCAGCTTTAGGTTTACACACATTCGACCATTTTCACTAGGTGGATATCCTTTCCATCCTGTCTAGAGCCCCACAGAAATTGCCTCATCACTCTCTCCAAAGTATTGATGAGGTGTTTAGGGAACCATGAATTCGCCATGGTAAAGATAGATATAGAGCAAAGAAACGACTTAAGCTAGCAACATGATTTTTCCTAGAAAAGACATAGTCTCAGCCTTCCACCCAGTAAGCTTCCGGGTAACTTTGTTGAGGCGATCAGATGCGAGAATCCTAGCTAGAATTTGCTTCCCCCAAATGGTAATGCCAAGGTATTTAAAAGGTTCATTTATCTCTTGTATACCCAGGCTTCTAGCAAGCATCTTTTCTGTGCTTGTGATGCACTTTTTTCACAAAAATCAAAGAGGATTTGGCGAGATTGATTTTCTGCCCTGAGGCAGTACAATAGGACTTGAGAGCCTCCTTAATGGTGTCACACTGATACAAATCTACCCTAGTGAACACCAAACAGTCGTCAGTAAAAGCCAACATAGGTAAGCTAGTTAATTCAGCAATAGTAAATCTAGGGGTGCATGTTGGAGCACCACCCCCCCCCCCCCCCCCCCCCCCCCCCCCTCTCAAGGCGAGGATTTTTTGGGCACTTTAGGAGGACATGAAAATTGAAAGAGATTGCCGCGATTGCGTGAGATAAAAGCAAGCAAGCGGGTCTGGATTGGGTGAGATTTGGAGAATGACGTCGCCACCCCCGCACCCGTGGTTCCCGGCTTGCAATTCACCCGGCGGCGGCAGAGTCGCCCCCTGCCACCTAATCACCGTCGCCTCCTCCCTGCGGTTGGGCCACCTCCTCCGCCTCAACTGCAGCAACCACCTCCACCGCCTTCTCCTCTTCTGCTCTCCCGTGCCGGTACGTATTCGAACTAAACTCCGCAGATTCCTCCCCTTCCTTCCAGCTTCTCCCAATTCCCCCCTATTTTGCTTCTCTCTCTCTCTCTCTCTCTCGCTCGCTCTCTCTCTCCTCCCGCGAAAAATGCAGGCCATTAATAAATCTGCAGTTTTGTTTTCCTTCTGGTTCACACTACGCCACCAATCGAGTCTGGATTTTGAGAGTAATTCATGGGGTTAAATGCTGAACTAGATCCTTTGTACACAACCCATCTCTGACCAAGATTCGAATGACCCACTAGTTTGGTATATGCGACGGGCCCATGTAATTCAGAGAAAGAGGTTAGAATGTAAGAGAGCAGAGGAGTTGTGAAGGGATGCCATTCACATGGAATAATCATTAGTTCATAACTCAAGCTCCTTGCCCGCATACAAGAACCAAAATATCGTCGAATATCGCCAAATATCTTGTTTTTTTTCTCATATACTGAGATGGAACATATCAAAAAATACCTTTTTTTTTTTCGATCTCGATATATAGGTTGATATGGAGATTTTCAACGCTGCCATCCTCATTATCTGAGTCTTATCCCATTAAGATGGGGTTGAAATACAGAGCACAACTCTAATTAGGAAGGCTCCGTAGAAGATTGGGAAGAGTTTTCCTATCGATTGTCAACGTGAACATCAACCCTCTTAAGATTGGTGCCGAAAATCTAACCAAGGCAACGTGACAATAGAGGCAAATGCCAAGAAATCTTAAAAGCCAGTTGGTGGCTAGGAATGAAAGAGATAAGACTCGTTTCATCTGCTCTTAGTTTAAAGAGAGTGCTTGTCTGTTTGTTTGAATTTGAATTTATTTCTTTACTCATTTTTCCCTTCTTCTCTCTCTCATCGTGGTTCCAATCTCGACCATGAACTTTTTCATGGTATTAGACCGGTCAACCTCCTGCTATCATTTTTCTCCTCCCTTTCGCCCATCAGCCAAGATCCAACTCCATACCAATAAAGAGCTACCAAACACTGCTCATCCCTGCTCACGTGCCCTCCTTGTGAGTGCTACTATTGTTGCTCGCCTCACCGATCGACTCTTCATAAAAAAGAAATGTTTCCTCCAACATCATGCGGGTACCAGCACTGTGGTGCATAGGCTTACCCTCGCCTGACCCCTACTTGAGATTTGGCGAACACCTTTAACATCAGACGTCGACAATCATTTGTGAATTGCTGCATCCGCCGTTACCTGTTAAGTGTTAGCCCTCTTCTGCCACAGTTAGCGGTGCAACTTGGGTTGGGTAAAATCGAGAACTGACCCAACCCGACCTAAATGGGTTCGGTTGGTTCGGGTATTTTGACTAAACGGGTTGGTTCGGTCCTAAGTTTTGTGGACCCGATATGGGTTGTTTCCGAGTTGGGACTCGGGCAGACCCGACCCAACTCGAGAACCAAACTCATATATATTAGGCCGCATATATATGTCACGTGATGGACTTTTGGACTACATCACACTAGCACCCGAGTAAACATTAGTTGTTTGCTAACGTTGAACCAACTACCAAGAGAACTCAACGGGTGGCTAAAACCTAAAGCCCAATGTGGACCTCCGGCTTGTAAGTAAATAGCCGATGGCCATTATTTTTTAAGATCAACTACCAACCCCAGAACCGACTCGAGCCAACCTGACCTTAGTGTGGGTTGGGTTGGTTTGGGTTTATGCCCAAGTCAGGTTGGTTCGGGTTTCAATATGGTAGAACCGAACTAGTTCGGTTCGGTTCCGGGTTAGCTCAAACCCGAACCAACCTGACCCGACTTGTACCCCTAGCCACAGTCAACCTTCTAGTCGCCACATGCCATTAACACTATGTCCATCAAAGTCCTATCTACGCCATCGACCACAACAATACGCTTTTAGAGATCCACCAATATCGATGGCAATATGGTCGTGACCTGCATTGTTCTAAAAAGCGATTCAAGTGACTGACTAGGCGTTTTGAGCCTCATATTGCTCAATAGAAGTTGTGACCACTTTCCTCAGCGTCCAAAAGAGAAAGATTGTTGATGTGACCATCTTAACCATCCACTTCATAATTCATTTCTCCTTTCATTTCCTTCAAGTTGTTCTTTTTAGTCTTTTCTTTTTTCTTCTTTAGCTAATACACTATCTTATTGCTACTAATGTGGCTCCCTTGGCCCACTGTGATCACTTGAAAGAAGGGTGAAATAGATCCCATGACCCATTATGAACACCTGAAAGAAGAATTATAGTGACAAATGACAATATAGTAATTACATATATATATATATATATTTAATGTTATAATTTTGTAAAACTTTGGGTGCTTTTGAATCCCCCCCCCCCCCCCCCCTGTGTCTTATGTTTGGCTAGCGTTTTTTAAAATATTGGTGATGGGAATCAAGCTATAGATGATGAAGATCAAAGGCCTACAACGTATGGATTGAGGACTTATCATAGAAGACTTCGTCGGATGTGACTTTTGACATCGCAAATGAATCTTGAGCAATGACTTTTGATAGAAAACCACCTTTTATTTTTATTCTCTGCATTTATTTAATCCAATTTAGTTGTAATCTTTAGTTTTGGACATGGCATGGACTTATGTTAGCACGAGTCTGAGTCAGATCGAGCCTACTTTATCATAGGGTAATAGTTGTGGAAAAAGGTAATAAAAAAAATAAAGGGACGGACCCTGGGGAGGATTCCCATCCTTATGGTGTCCGTACGTCTTGGAGAGTTCTCCAAGCTGTCTGCCTCTATTTGGGCGTCACATCTCTCCCTCCCTCTCTCTTGTTTGCCTACATAAGGCCATGATGTATTAGGGTTTGAACATCTTATGCTATATTGAATAAAACATATTTATTTGCTGCGTTTGCTTGCAAATTCATCATCTTCTTTGTGGATTCGAAGCCCCGGGGCGTGAGCCTTTAAGTCGGTGTAGTCCGGTACCAATCTTATTCTCCGGTGAGTTCATTCTATCTTTATGTCTTTTCTTTTGTGCAATTTCTGGATTAAAATCACAGTGAAAGAAAACCATCTTAAAACTTTAATCCAATCCCCTCCCTCTTCACAAAGAAACCATCCCATATTGCCATCCAATAATTTACCCTATAAAAACCCTAAAGCTGAACGTATAAAATACTTATATCCCCAAACCTATGATCCAAATTCCACCAAACTTAATCCCTATCTTCATTCCATCTCCTTAAAGCCATCCCACACAAAAGTTCCAATTAGATTCATTGAACTCCACTTAGGAGTTAGGACTCAGAAACAAATATGAAAATACAGTCCAGATCTGATCCAGACTTGATATCTCAAGATCTGATGATCCGATTGACCCCAAATTCGACCCACATATCCATCTTAACTTTAACCACCAACCCACCAGGCTTATTTATAATTGATTACTCTATTAATTGTGTTTATCTTGATCATTGAGTGCTTGCATATGGATTTCGATTGCACCCTGGCACGGATTCCGCATCATCAAACTTAGATTAGACGCCCAGACTCGCCCTTAATTTTGCCCTACATCAATTGGTTGCATGTGCCCGTCGCCCTGAGAAGCACTGGCAAATAACAACCCCATGAGCACCAAGCATCGCCATCATTGTTGATGTCATCGTTGTTGTCGCTACGTGAGCTGCATTGGCTTTGATGCCAATCTGCTTGCGCTTCGATCTTTAAAACCACATTTCCTAACCAAAAGCCCTAATGAGCCCCATGGGCCCTATATTATACTAAGTGAATTTTAAACCCGTTAATCTACAAGTAACCTAACCCAATATCTGAAATTAACAATCACTTAAACCTGAAACATTAACCCCACCTGAATTTCTTGTATCGGACCCATTCTTTGATATGGCTTGCTACTTGTTATCTAAACCTGCATGCCCATGTAGCCATACTTTAGGCTTAGGCCTTGTTCGATAACGCTGAAACGGGATCCACGGACCCGCGTTTCAGCGTTTTATTAGATTTCGTATGTTTGATAATGCTAAAACGGTTTCGCCCAGATCTGCTTTTTATCAAAACCATGGGAAAACCCATCGCAGCCCGAGGCTCAGATGCACTTTTATGCGAAATCGTGGAAAAACCCATTGCATCAGTGCACATTTCAATGAAATAGCCATCCACCGGATTTCCAGATACCTATTGTCAAACAAGGGCTTAATTAGTCCGTTTTTTATCAAAATTTTAATCCTTGGGACCTATATTATACTACGTGAATTTTAAACCTTGTTAACCTACAACCTGACCTGATATCTGAAATTAACAATCACTTGAACCTAAAACATTAACCCCACCTGAAATTCCTGTATCGGATCCGTTTCCTTGTTATCTAAACCTCCATGCCCATGTTGCCATATCCTAGGCTTAATTAGTCCGTTTTTGTTTTTCATCAAAATTATAATCATTTTGGTTCTCACGAAGCACCAATCATCACTGCATTACTAGGAAAAGTTAGTGGGTTGTCTTTTCAAAGCCAAAGCTAGGAGCATTGTCAGAGCTATAGCCTAAGTCTGAGCCATAGATAGAGCTAGAGTCTAAGCCAAGGCTAGAGCCTGAACCAGAGCCAGATCTCGAGCCTAAGCCAGAGCAAGAAGAGTTCGAGCCAACTCCAAACCTAATGAGAGCTCCAATCTATTGTGCAAACTGAAGATGAACATGCCATGCTCAGTTTTAGGGGAGTGAAAGAACTATGATTTACATCATCTGCCCTTAATTTAAACTTTAAAGAAATAGTGCCCGTCTATTAGTTTAGATTTATTAGATTTGTAATTAAACCTACTAATAAAGTTCTCTGTTTTAAGTTCTATAAAAGCGATGTACCAGCTGATTATTGAATTAACGAAGATCAATTTTCTTCATCATCTTCTCATCTCCTCTGTCACACCATGCTACCATTCTTAGATGGACCATGAACTTTCTCAAGGGAGATCTGTTTTGTTGGTTATGCTGGTTTAGCTCATGAAACTAGGGAGTACTTACGCACGTGTAAGAATTAAGAAGGCTAGAATATTGCGCTAAATTCAATTCTATATATAAAGTGCGCACAAATGCTTGTGAAAGTACTATTTTAAATGGATTCACCGAAAGTAGAACTCCCTGCACCTTACAACTTGGATGATTACATGGGGACAAGTCCTTCAAACCTTGATGCATCCTTTTATTAATCTGATTCTGATAGCACTTAGTTGCCTCTTAAGCATTGGAAAAAGAAATACCCTCTAGTATTACATTCTTAAGATACCATGTATCTAGTACCATTTGATTGTTCTGAACTTTAATATGCCCCAAAATACCTTGCTGTTTTGATGGTCACTTTACATTAATTTTAGCTCATTACATTCTTTATCCTCACACCTCTACTGCGATACATGGAGTGCAATTTAGATTACCAGTAATTTGTTTCTTCGGATCATTTACCATTTCTTTTTCCACCATAGGTAGTGTACTGAGTGCCCATGTACTTCCCTTGTTTGAATGCCTCAACCTTACGTTCTTTATGAAACTCTCAGTTATGATTCATTTTGAGTCTTGATGTCCTTGTTTATACTGGATTTTAGTCCAGTAGTGGATCTTTGCAATCCATGCTCGTCCTCAATATTACATCACAATGGTCCTCAGTAAACATTTGATTTTGAACTTCAGTACTTCATGTTATGCATCTTCAGTTACAATGTTTATTTATTTTCCTTTTCCTTTCTTTCTTTCTATATTATTATTATTAATTTTTTTTTTTTTTTTGGGGGGGGGGGAGGTTGCATAGGATGATGATTGTTAAGATATTCTACTAACATTAACTATGTCCTGACTCAATTTTATTTGATGATCATTCTTTAATTTTGATTTTATTTCTCTGCTACATTAAACATCCTGTAATGTATTCCGCAAGAACATGTGAGTAATGATTACTTTTCCCGCAAATGATATGTATGCCTTTTGCAGCTTCCTAAATGAATAAATATAGCTACACATCCATTTAAGTTGTAAAGTACCTGATGAATCTTAAGCAAGTATTTCGAATTTAATACCTTACATTTTGCTACCTGTCAACTGGATATGTACATGGTGTTCAATTTGTACACTTGGATAGGATCTTGAAGATTTAGAGCCAAAATAGGATTAGTGGATACATTTGCATTTACAATTTCTAATTTTTTGTTTATTGTATATACTGAAATGAGGAAAGCATGGTTCATTTATCACTGGTTTCCTGAATCTTGTACAATTTGGTTAATAGCTGCCTCTCTGAGTTTTCCCTTTCTGTATTTTTAACTTTAATATTTGTTCTACTCGTGAGTCGTGGAATTACTATGTTTCTATGTTTTATTAACTTCTGCCAATCTGCCCTAATTTTAATTGTGTGATTAAACGTATTTATGTGGTTATGCATGTTAGGAGATGACGGCTAGGGTTTGGAGAGGAATGCAATCCTCTCTATTGAGGGACTCAAGCCCAATATATATGTACATGCATGACCATACAACCCGACCCGACTGTACATGTAACCCGACCCATCTATATACATTAACACTCCCCCTCAAACTCACGGTGGATCATGACCGAGAGTTTGCCGATAAAGTGCCGGAAGCGAGCAATCGTAAGGGGCTTCGTCAGAAAATCTGCAATCTGCTCCGATGATGAAATAAATGGCAAGGAGATGGTGTGGTCGAGAAACTCCTGGCGAGCATAATGACAATCAACCTCAATATGTTTTGTTCGCTCATGAAAGACCGGGTTGCTAGCAATTTGAATAACACTCTGGTTGTCACAGAAGAGAGGCGTGGGCCCGGATAGCACAACTCCCAAGTCGAACAGAAGGCGACGAAGCCAGACAATCTCTGCGGTGGTGGAAGCCATAGCCCTGTATTCGGCTTCGGTGCTGGAGCGAGCAACATACTCCTGTTTCTTGCTGCGCCACGAAATAAGCGAATCACCCAGAAACACGCAGTATCCTGTAGTAGAGCGGCGAGTGGCTGCATCTCCTGCCCAATCTGCATCGGAGTAGGCACGCAGCACCAACGGGGAGGTGGAGGGAAACAGGAGTGAACGGGTGATGGTGACCCGGAGGTAGCGGATAATCCGAAGGACAGCTGCATAGTGAACTGAACGTGGCGCCTGAACAAACTGACTGACAATGCCAACAGCATGAGCAATGTCTGGCCGGGTCATGGTGAGATAGACGAGCATCCCAACCAGCCTCTGGTAGCGGGAGGCATCCTGGAGCGGCTCACTATCTGTAGCTAGAAGCTTCAAATTGAGCTCCATGGGTGTATCAGCAGTGCGAGAGTCAGTAAGAGCATCATCAGCAAAGATGTCGGAGATGTACTTTTGCTGGGAGACCAACAGACCACGAGCGGACCGGGCAATCTCAAGGCCCAAAAAGTAGCGAAGAGAGCCCAAATCTTTCATCTCAAACTGACTCTGGAGGTGTCGCTGAAGGGATGCTATGGTGACACTGTCATCCCCAGTGATGATTATATCATCCACATAGAGAAGAAGAACTGCAATACCCTGACTAGAGGAGCGAGTGAACAGGGCATAGTCGAAGTGACGCTCAACAAACCCGGCGGCCAGGACTGCGCTGCGGAATCGCTCAAACCAGGCACGAGGGGCCTGCTTGAGCCCATAGATGGCTCGGCGCAAACGGCACACGTGCCCTGGAGGAACTGAAACGCCTGGAGGAGGAGCCATGTAGACTTCCTCGGAGAGATCACCGTGGAGGAACGCATTGGTGACATCCATCTGATGGAGAGGCCACCCTCGAGCAGCTGCCACAGCTAAGAGGGTGCGCACCGTAGTCATCCAAGCAACTAGAGCAAACGTCTCCTCGTAATCGATCCATACTCCTGGGGGAAGCCATGAGCAACGAGGCGAGCCTTGTGCCGCTCAATGGATCCGTCAGGTCGAGTCTTGACCTTGAATATCCACTTGCAGCTAACAGGCACCACACCTGAGGGACAAGGCACCAAATCCCATGTCTGGGTCCGCTGAAAAGCCTCAAGCTCAACTGACATGGCCTGCCGCCACTCTGGAAGTAAAGCTGCCTCACGGTACGATTGGGGCTCCCGATGGGTATGTATAGCAGTGAGAAAAGCCTGAAAAGATGGTGAATAGGAGGCACTGGCAGAGTAGCCAGAGGAGTCAGGAGAGTCAGAGGGAAAGGCAGAGTAGCCAAACCTGTCAGGAGAGTAGTCATATCTGTCAGGAGGGTGATGTTCGCGCGCTGGGTAGCGCCGAACAGGAGCAGGATCCACGACCGGGGAGGAGGGGGCAGCAGCATCAGGTGAGGGAGTACCAGTGTGAACCGACTCTGGAGGAGGAGCTGCAGACCGACGAACATAGACACGAGTAACAGGTGGTGGTGGAGGTGTCGAGGAAGACGGAGGAGGTGGTGGCGGTGGTGAAGGTGGTGGTGGAGGTGGCGGGGAAGATGGAGAAGGAGTAGGCGTGGATGGAATAACAGAAAACGGGGGTAGAACGGGGATGTGGAGATGTGAGGAAGGCGAGGAGGGTGACCCAGGAGGCAAGGGAAGATCCCGAGACTCAGGTGAGAAGTACGGGACATCCTCAACAAAGGAAACGTGACGGGATACACGGATCCGGCGAGCCAAGGGATCGTAGCACCGATACCCCTTGTGCTCCCGACTGAGCCCCAAGTGAACACACCTAACAGACCTCGCAGAGAGTTTGGTGCGCTCATGGGGAGGAAGAAGAACGAAGCACGTGCAGCCAAACGTGCGAAAAAGAGAGTAGTCAGGTGGGCTGGAGTGGAGGCGCTCATATGGGGTGGCACCGGACAGAGCAGACGACGGAGTGATATTGATGAGGTGGACAGCCGTCATGACAACTTCAGCCCAGTAGGAGTGAGGAACAGACGCAGAGAGAAGCAAGGCTCGTGCAGTCTCAAGGACATGACGATGCTTGCGTTCGGCAACGCCGTTCTGCTCATGGGTGTGGGGACAGGACTGCTGGTGAAGAGTGCCGTGAGACTGAAGAATCTCACGTATCTCAGAGGAGAGATACTCCTTGGCACAATCAGACCGAAAGGTCTTGATGCGCCGACCAAACTGAGTGTGTATCATAGTGGTGAATCTCCTAAAGATGTGAGGTACTTCAGATCGATGACGCATAAGATAAACCCAGGTGCATCTAGAATAGTCATCGATAAAGCACACATAATACATGTAACCCGAAATAGATGCAACAGGAGCAGGACCCCAAATGTTCGAATGGACTAAATCAAATAAAGCATCAGACTGGGAAGCACTAGCAGAGAATGGAAGAGCTGGGTGATTTGCCAGTCTGCAACCCGTACAAACAAAGAGGGGGGAGAAAGACGCTCGACCCAAAGCGCCCGAACGGAATACGCTTTTGAGTCGATCACTCGATATATGACCTAACATTCTGTGCCACAGGTCGGCATCAGAGGTGACAGACATGACAGACGCAACAGGATCGGAAGACACATGTAGATGGTCTAGCTGGTAAAGTCCTCCTGCTCTACGGCCCAGCCCAATCCTCTGACCCGTCCGCGAATCCTGCACAACACAAACAGAAGGGGTGAAGGTGACAGTCAGGCCAGAGTCGTAAAGAGAACTGATAGAGATTAGATTAATGTTAAGACGAGGGGCATGATGGACATGGGGTAGGGTCAGGCGACCATAAGGGTCAGAGGTGGTAGTGATGGATCCACATTGCGGAATAGGGACGAGAGTCCCATCCGCAGTGCGAACCTCCTAGTGGGTGGTAGTGGGAGAACAGTTCGTGAGGACAGTGGAGTCAAAGGTGAGGTGACAGGAGGCACCCGAATCGAAGATCCATGGAGCAATAGTACCAGAGGTGGCAGACAAGCCGTGAGCAGTCGCGGAGCCGGTGGAGGCTAGGTGGCGAAGAAGGAGCTCCTCGAGGCGCTGAAGACGGTCAGGCTCAGGCTGAGAAGGTGCTGTGGTAGCAGTGGGGAGCGTCGAAGCCTCTACAGTGGCCGCTGTACCACCAAAGTGGCGGAAGGAGGACGAACCACGTCCACGGCTCCGTCAACACGCGATCTAGTGTCGATCATCGCGGGAAGTCGACGCCCAGCGTGTGGCTCTCTCGTCCGGACCCCAGCGGCGGTTGCGTGGAGGACGTGTAGGGCATTCGCGCTTCATGTGTCCAGGCTCCTTGCAGTAGTGACAGAAGACAGCCTCATCGGAGAACCCGGCCGCCAGGACAGTGTCGGAGCTAGGAGCAAATGGAGGAGGACGAGCGCCCTGAGTCTGAAGGCGGGTCTCCTTATCGACCAGGGCGAGTAGAGCATCCTCTAGCCGAGGGAGTGGCTCACGGTGCAGGAGCTGAGTAGCGATGAGAGCAAAGTCCGGTCGAAGCGCTGCCAGGAACTGGTGCAGGTGGCCCTCATCGAGGTAGCGCTGGAAATCCCGGGAGCGGGGGCAAGCACACCGCTCGGGGATCAGTGAGTCCAGCTCATGCTAGTATGCACTCATCCGACTGAAGAAGTCCTAAATGGTGCGCTCTCCCTGACGTGCAGACTGCGAGTCACAGATGAGCTGATGCCGGCGTGCACCGCCGCGCGGGAGAAACCGGTCCCGGAGATACTCCCACATCGCGCGCGCTGTAGGAAGGCGGCCGATGGGAGCAAGGAGCGGACGAGCAACATAGTCCAGGAGATAGGCCCGGATGGCCTGATCGTGACGTCGCCACGTGAGAGCAGCAGCCGTGGCGGCGGTGAGAGTAGTCGGGACAGTAGCAGTCGCAGCAGAGGACGCGGCACTGCTGGTGACAGAGGAGGAGCCGGAGAGGACATCTGGAGGAGGATCATCGCCGGTGATGTGACCCCACAGATCTCGACTGGAGAGCGCGGCCTCGACGGTGAGTGACCAATCAGGCCAGTCGCTGGCCGATGACAACTGAAAGGCGACCGCCATCAGCGGTGGAGAGATCGCAACGACGGACGGCACGACAGGAGAAGCCATGGAGTAGGCTTAACAGAGGGGCCGGGTGGACTGAGGGAAGGGGTGGGAGGGCCAGTCGGGTGGAGGAAGGGGGGTCGGGGGGTGGAGGAGAGGGGCCGGGGCTGGTGGGTGGAGGAAGGGGGGTTGGGAGGTGGAGGAGGGGGGGGGGGGGGGGGGGGGGGGGGGGGGGGGCGGGGCTGTCGGACAGCGGAAGGGGGGTCGGGGGGTGGAGGAGGGGGCCGGGGGCTGTCGGGGCGGCGGAAGGGGGGGGATCGGGGGGCTGTCGGGCGGCGGAGGGGGGTCGGGCGGGTGGACAGGTGGAGGAGGGGGGTCGGGCGGGTGGAAGTAGGGGGGGGGCTGTCGGGCGGGGGGGAGGGGGCCGGGGGGCTGTCGGGCAGCGGAAAGGGGGGCCGGGCGGGGTGGTCAGGTGGAGGAGGGGTGTCGGACGGGTGAGGAGAGGCCGTAGGAGAGGTGTTGCCGGAGGGAGAAAAGCGTCGTCGTCGTCGCCGCGCGTCGGAGAACCTTAGAGCTCTGATACCATGTTAGGAGATGACGGCTAGGGTTTGGAGAGGAATGCAATCCTCTCTATTGAGGGACTCAAGCCCAATATATATGTACATGTATGACCATACAACCCGACGGACTGCACATGTAACCCGACCCATCTATATACATTAACAATGCACAAGGCATAACTACATCTGCAAGATACATTTCTTGAGTTGTTTTAATTTTTAATTTTTAAAGGACAATATGACATTGGAATGAATTCATTCTACTATTTATTGGATGCAACCTTCAGGGTACATGGAGTGTAGGTTTCTCATTAGGATATAACCTCCCTGATTTTTAGTGATATGTATATCAAGTTTAACAAGTGTCCTAGCTAAACATAATGACAATTTTTTTTCTCTTTTTATAGCTGTGACAAGTGTCCTAGCTAAACATGTTGTTACCTCTATCATTGGTTCCGAGTTAAAATATTAATTTCAAGAGTCTGTTAATGATTAACATCAAGGTGCATGTAACATATGCAAGAATTGCCATTTATTTGTTGACGAGGTATTTACTTCTCTAGTTGATCATTCAAAATCATTTTGAAAGAAGAGATGTTTTGTTGATGCACTTCAAGGAAGTGCACTTCCAGTTCAACTTTTTGACAATCAGATAGATATATCGTTTTATAAATGTTGATATTGTGTACATTGTAAGTCTGTATTTCTTATCCTTATTCAGACTCTTGCTGTCAACAGGAAGGTTGCCATACTGATAAATTTCCTAGAATCAAGGATATATGGTGTCAAAGATCATATTCATTTAGGAGATATTCTCTTCTGCAAACATTGGCTGACACTCTCTCGGCACCATGTTCATGTTGCTTATCCTTCTTAGTGGAAAGAAACCCGGAAAGAAAGATATTGATAATAGCAATTCTCAATTTAGGATTTCTGGAGGAAATTCTTTCAATGGAAGGCTCTGGACCAATGTTATTCTCGCCCTTAATGTCCTGTGAGTGCCAATTTTTTTACACACTTGTGATACTAAACTTGCTCACTCCACATATATATACTAGAAATACTAACGTGCGATGCACATTTGCGAAGGGGATGATATATATATATATATATATATATATATATATATATATATATAGAGAGAGAGAGAGAGAGAGAGAGAGAGAGAGAGAGAGAGAGAGAGAGGTTGGTGAAATTGAGTTCACCATTAAATGGTGACATTGATTTTTAAAGAAGGCATGCGTCCCCTTTTTTGTAAATAAAACAACACGGTTTCTTCATACAAGTTATAAAAACCACCCTTATTAATGCCCATATGGACTTGTAAGGAGGAAAAAGGTGGGAATGTGGCATGACTAAAACAATGTTTTACTATTCAATGGTGAACTCGAGTTCAACACCCCAGTGCTTTTATATATATATATATATATATATATATATATATATATATATATATATATATATATATATATATATATATATATATATATATATATAAACCCCTTATTTGCGAAACCTTGTGCGAAACCCCCCTAGAGGTTTCAGAATTTGATGAAACTTGGTAGGCATGCTACCTATGCCATGTTGATCATCTTCACAAAATTTCATCAAATTCTAAAACTTCTAGGGGCATCAAATGTTAGAAGATTTACCGACCTTTCATAAAAACCTTTAACTTGATTATCAAATTTGATGCCCCTAGAAGTTTTAGAATTTGATGAAATTTTGTGAAGATGATCAACGTGTCATAGGTAGTATGCCTACCAAGTTTCATCAAATTCTGAAACCTCTAGTGGGGTTTCGCACAAGGTTTCGCAAATAAGGAGTTTCTCACTGGATCGACCCTCTCTCTCTCTCTCTATATATATATATAGAGTAGTGATACATTGCAGCCGGGTAACGTGCGGCCACCCCCTTCGGGGGTATTTTCGGAATTTTTTTTTGGGGGATTGATCACCCACCCTTGGATTGGACACACAAAAAATTTCAGCCCGATCCAAGATTTGTAGGCCGTCCAAATGTGTTGATCTATTATCGGTCGTTCATTTTTTTTGCCATTTTGATCAACACATTTGAACGGCCTACAGGTCTTGGATCGGGCTGAAATTTTTTGTGTGTCCAATCCAAGGGTAGGTGATCAATCCCAAAAAAAAAAAATTCCCAAAATACCCCCGAAGGGGGTGCCACACGATAAGCCCGCACGTTACCCGGCCGCAATGTATCACTACTCTCTCTCTCTCTCTCTATATATATATATATATATATATATATATATATATATATAGAGAGAGAGAGAGAGAGAGAGAGAGAGAGAGAGCGAGAGAGAGAGTAGTGATACATTGCGGCCGGGTAACGTGCGGCCACCCCTTTCGGGGGTATTTTCGGATTTGTTTTTTGGCGATTGATCACCCACCCTTGGATTGGACATACAAAAAATTTCAGCCCGATCCAAGACTTGTAGACTGTCCAAATGTGTTGATCTTTTATCGGTCGTTCATTTTTTTCGCCATTTTGATCAACACATTTGGATGGCTTACAGGTCTTGGATCGGGCTGAAATTTTTTGTGTGTCCAATCCAAGGGTAGGTGATCAATCCCAAAAAAAAAAAATTCTGAAAATACCCCCAAAGGGGTGCCGCACGTTAAGGCCGCACGTTACCCGCCGCAATGTATCACTACTCTCTCTCTATATATATATTGTGTGTGTGTGCGCGGCATGCGCGTGTTGAGTTTGGCATTGATACCGGGTAATGAAGAAGTGCGTACTTCCACCCATTTTGGTGGAACTCTGGTCTCATTATTTTTCAAAAGTTATACTTTTGATTATATGGCGAAGCATGCCCTTAAGGACAGTTATCTTGTCAAAATGGTTAAACTAGATTTAGTTATCTACCACAGGATTCTGTAAAGATCAAGACACTTGTTTGATAATTGAGCATTAGATAAAATTCACGATTTCTAATGTGTATACCATCATTTTCTTATTGTCACAACCTTTCTTTGCAGCAATCACAACATGTTTGGTATGTATCCAATTTAGTGATGATTTTGAACGAGAACATTTTTCCATACACTTCAGTAATTTTCAGCAATATGCAACTTGAAATATCACTTTGCCTGTTTTATATTCCTAGGGCCTTTCTACTTCTCTGACTTCTTTCTTCTTGCTTTCTTGATATCATCTTCTATACAATGGGAGGTAGCAAGTCTAATGTTTTTAATTTTTATTATTTTTTCTTCTCAGGGTTTATGTTGCTCAGATTGCAACCCAAGGGAGGTTGATCTTTTGGGGAGCTAAGGTTAGATGTTTTAGAAGAACCTCTTTCTTTTGTACCTATTGAAGCTTGTCCTATCTATGTTCTATCCATATGAATGCACTTATATAGGTCAATAGCCATATTAATAGAGGACAGTTATGGAGATTGGTTACATCATCCTTTCTGCATGCAAATATCGGGCACCTCATGGTCTGGCTTTAAAACTCCGTCACAAAATATTTCATTTGCAAGTATTATTATCGAGTCTGAAAGACATGCTTCAACAGATCAACTCTTACTCTTTGAACTCCATTGGTCCTACTGTGGAGCAAATCACTGGGCCTAGACGGTTTCTTGCAGTTTACTTCACTTCAGCAATAGCAAGTAACAGCTCATATACCTGTTTGGAAGAGGAACTGCCTTTTTTCATAGTTCATATTACAATTGCTTCGACTTTGAGGTTAAATCCTGATTCATGTTTGTAAGGCCAGGTTCAGTGATGAGTTACCGGTTCTGCCAGTCACCTGCTGTTGGTGCATCAGGAGCTATTTTTGGATTAGTAAGTTTTCTGGAAATTCTATTGTTTCTGATACTCCAATATTATGCCCTTCAATTTGGAAATAGCCGACAAATACACTACTCATATATGGAACATATATTCTTGGTCTTGTATAATACTTTTCTTAATCTTATAGAATATTACCTTTCAGTAAGTAATGGAAGCTTCTTCATCGATCTTTCATCATACCTTTACACGACACGACACGGACACGCCGACACGATATTTTTCAAAAAACCAGGACACGGACACGTTAGGGGACACGTTGAATTATATATATATATATATATATATAACAAGTCTAATAATATGATTCATAATCAAACATAAAGCTAATAGTTAACTAAAAAGTCTCCAACAAACAATAATAACATCATTGCATCTGACATCATCAATGATTAAGTGTATAGTTTCAAACTTTCAAAACACAAAAAAGCAAGTAAAACACGCATACAATCATCATCAAGACCAATATCAAGTGTCACTGCATCATCACTATTGACGCCATCATCCGTAAAGACCACGACCTACATATCCAGCACATTGATAAAAAGATTCACAATCTTAAGAACCCTAATATCTTCAAATGAGAAAAAGCCTCTCCGATAATGTCTGACACGCTCCGACATGTGCCGAACAACCTTTCTTTATAGAGGACACGTTTTTGGTGTGTCAGACACGTGTCGGAGAGTGTCGGACGAGTGTCGGTGTCCGACACGTATCGGACACGGATACGTAGAGGTCCCGAGAGTGTCGGTGCTTCATAGTGTTACACTCATTGCTGTTATTTCACCAAAACTTCCTTTCAACTCATTATTTGGTAGTACTAATGAAAATTGATGGCCAAGAATCAATGGTAGGACTCATTATTTGGTAGGAAAAATGGAAATAAAAATTTTAATGAAGCCCATTTCATATTTAATGGCTAAGAAGTACAACAATGTGATTGTTTCCAGTATCTTCGGTATATTATACAGAAGAATGGAGAGATAGACGATTATATATATCCAATAGAATTAGAGCTGGTTGGATGAAGTGGAGAGGAGCCTTGGGAGTGCTATGTGACTGACACATGCTTTTAAGACAAGGGTGAATTTTACAAGATAACAAAAAAATCGCAATGTTATATGGTTCAGAATGTTGGCCATGGTAGAGATGAGGATGTTGAGGTGGATGTGCGGAAAAACTAGGAGGGAGCGAGGAATGAGTTTATTTGAGAAACTGTTGGAGTGGCACCAATTGAGGACATGATAATGGATAACAGGTTAAGGTTGTTTGGGAGTGTACAGCATATAGTAGGGGCGGCCCTGATTGGGAGGATCCCAAATTAGTATGGAAGGTCCAAGGAGGAGGGGAAGACGTAGAATAACGTTGATGGAAGTTAAAAAGGGCATGGAAAATTTTTCATTGACAAAAAATTTTCATTGGCAACTTATACACAGCCCTAAATAGAAATGAATGACGAAGAAGGATTCATAAAGCCGATCCCAAGTAGATGGGACATGGCTTGATGGTTATGATGATGACGACTAATGAGAATTGATAATGGATTGAGAGTGTAATAATCTTATTGCCTATATGTTTGTTTTATTATTCTTCATTATCAATTTTATGTCTCTGTTCATGGTGCTTAATCTTCCAATATACCTGTGTGCTACTTCATGCGCTACTTCTGTCATCCTTTGTTCAGGTTTCAGACATTATTTTCTTGTGTATATTATGATAATTCTCGTGAACAAATGACTTAACTCATGCGTCTCAATTTTCCTTTTTTTTTTTTTGAGGTGGGATCTTTTGCTGTGTTTGTTTTGAGGCATCGAAGCCTCTTTGGAGGTGGAAAGCAGGATATACAGCATATTGCACGTGTGATCGCCCTAAATATGGTTGGTAATCACTGGTACATATATGAAGTGCTCTATTTCTCAAAGTTTGCTCTTCATTGATGATAATTTGTTCCACAGGTTATTGGGCTTCTCTCCAGGGGCATTGATAACTGGGGTCATGTAAGTCACGGTAAACTTATTTTCTATTTAGATTTTCCACTTACGTCTTGCATTTGAGATTCAATGCACTAACACATAATTTCAGCTGGGAGGCTTGCTGGGTGGAGCTGCTATGTCATGGTTTCTGGGCCCGGCATGGAGATCTGAAGTCAAATCTGATGATGGAAGATTGGTTTTTGCTGATAGGGCTCCTATATTTCATTTCATCAACCAGAGAAGATTACGATAGGATTGTGCATGTGTAAGTAAATGATATCTGGCACACACACTGAATTCAGTATTTTGATTCTTAAATTAAAAAGGGTTATAAGTTTGTTGATGGCTTTCAAAGATGAATAGTGTGCAGTAAGCTATCAGTTGGTTGATAGAGCTTTAGGGCCTAATCTGCCACTCCTTTGGATTAACCAACTATTTGGGAGATCTACAGGCTTTCTTTAGGTATCTTTAGGGTATTGTTCATATTTATCCAACTTATTTGTTTACAAACAAGGTTTCATGCCACCAACCTTATTTTTCACAATTGTCTGTTTATTATACAGATCTTAGCTGATAGGGCTCCTTATTTTTTGCAATGGTCTGTCATCCAATCATCAACACCATATAGATCTTGTGGAAACTTGCTACGTGGCCATGAGTTACTATTATGTTTATTTTTTGAACCCATCGAATTTAACTTTGAAATTCTCCAGGAAAAGGGGCTCCCATTTAACTGCTCAGCAGCACAAAAATCTTTTGTGCACATTAAATAGATTTAACAACAAAACGTGAAATTCCCTTACTTCCATAGTTCCATCGAATTCTTTATCGTTCCTAGCCTTCCAGAGACTTTAAACTGCTTAAATAAGAAGGCATCATCATTGGGAGGCACGAGAGGATTATGGAAAGAAGGAATGAAGGTAGTGATCCAATTGTCAACACCATACAGATCTTGTGGAAACTTGCTATGTGGCCATGAGTTACTATTATGCTTATTTTTTTGCCCCATCGAATTTAACTTTAAACCATAGTGACAAAGTTCGGGTTCGGCAAAAAGTCGGCGAGGGAAAAACTCGGAAAAGTTCGGCGAAAATCGGAAAGTTCGGGAAAAAAACGGGTAAAAGTCGGGAAAAAAAACGGGTTCGGGTTTTAATCGGCGAGGGTGAAATATGGAAAAAATCGGAAAGTTCGGGGCCTTCAAAATTTCAATTTTTAACCTATATTTAAGCACCTAAGACATTTCTACATGACGTGGCATCCGATCACAGCTCACAGGAATTGACACCAATGGCTGTGATCAGGACACACATGTGTCCTGGATTGTGTCACAAAAATCGGTAAAAAAACGCGTTTTTTAAACATTTTTTTTCAAAAAAACGGCAAAACATCGGCGATTTTTGTAACTTATAAAAATCGGGAAAAAATCGGCAACAAGTCGACAGCCCATAAAATCGCGTTTAAAACACGTTTTTTTGAAAAAATCGGCGAACTTTGTTACTATGCTTTAAACTCCTAATCTACAAGGGGCGCCCATTTAACTACTCAGCAACACATAAATCTTGTGTGACACATTAGAAAGATCAACAACAAAACGAGAAATTCCCTTCCTTTCAGTCTTTATCGTTCCTAGCGTTCCATTGACTTCAAATTGCTTGAATAAGGTGGCATCATCAGTTGGAAGTGAGGAGAGGATTATGGAAAGATGGGATGGAGGCTGTGATCCAATCGTCAACTCCATATAGATCTTGTGGAAACTTGCTACGTGGCCATGAGTTACTATTATGTTTATTTTTTGGACCCAACGGATATAACTTTGAAATCCTCTTGTAAAAGGGGCTCCCATTTAACTGCTCAGCAGCACAGAAATCTTGTGCGTAAATAGATTTAACAACATAACGCTAAATTCCCTTCCTTCCATCGAATTCTTTGTCGTTCCTAGCCTTCTAGAGACTTCAAATTGCTTGAATAAGAAGGCATCATCGATTGGGAGGCAGGAGAGGATTGTGGAAAGAAGGAATGAAACCAATCGTCAACACCATATAGATCTTGTGGAAACTTGCTATGTGGCCATTAGTTACTATTATGTTTTTTTTGTGCCCCATCGAATTTAAATTTAACCCCTCCAATAAAAGGGACTTTTTTTGCCCCATCGAAAACTTTGAACTCCTCTAGTAGAAGGGGCTCCCATATAACTGCTTAGAAGCACATAAATCTTGTGTGGTGCATTAAATTGATTTAACAACAAAACACGAAATTGTCTTCCTTCCATCGAAGTCTTTATCATTCCTATGCTTCCCGAGACTTCAAACTTCTTGAATAAGAAGGCAACGTCGCTTGGGAGCGAGGAGAGGATTATGGAAAAATGGGATGAAGGTGTTGGAATTGGATCCGCTTATCAGAGTCGCAGCGGAAGCAAAAGATAGATCCGAAGATCATACGGTGTATGTTTCATTATAATTAATTCTACAAAACAATCTACATGCAAATCTATGATCTTAGCATATGTGCAGATACCCTAGAGGCATACTACGATCTACGGAAGACATGCATGCATCTAGTTAGGTGTTTAGAATCATCATACCTTATGGATCTATGATCCGGAGAGGACGGAACGATGAAGAACCATACTTGAATCGCAAGGGAAGCTGTCGGATAGCACCTTGTCCTTTGCGAATTGAGGAATCCTCGAAGTCCCATCTCTCAGTGCAAGGACTATGAGCCGACGGAGGAATTCGTTGCGAAGACGACGGCGTGCCGGTAGATCTCCTCCTTCTCTTTCTTTCTTCAGGGTTTCCAAGTGTCTATCGTGAAGCCTGGACGAAAACGCCCTTCACGAAAAGTGAAAAACTGAAAGAGAGATTGAGTGAGGTGTGCTACTTGGAATCGAGTTCCGTCAGCGCCTATGAGCTCCTGGAATTATTCTGCTCATTCTAAGATCCATATTCAATATGTTCTGAGCCATATTTCAGTATTTACTAAAATACCCCTATGACCCCTAACACATGTGAATTAGGTTCTTAGGCTCCGGGCTTGCGTTCCATCGCACTACTTCGCATCCAACGTATCCAACCAGGTCGTGGAACAATTCCTATACGCAACGACAGGGTGGAACCTTCAGGGTTCGGGATCTCTAGCTCCAACCGGATCCCTGATTAACCGTTCCAGTGACACACCGAAAGTTCCGTTAATCAGCCCTAATCCGATTAACCCGCGTAGCCACCTAGAGTGCGACGCGAGTTGAACTTTAGTGATCCTAAACTTATGTTACTCCCTCGTAACCCTGTTCTCTACTATACTCCGATAATACTTAGTCCCTCCTATTACTGGTGCCATGATACGACTCGGGCGGTGGGGAGCACCGTCAGATCCCAATCGATCATCTGACTAGGAATTGATGACTTGTCATCTATAACACCACACACCTTCCAGTGCTATGCCTAGCATCCGGAACGTCGTCAGTCATACTGACAACCACCTGGCCTGGGTTAATTGTGTGGACAGATTGACTCATCAAAACGCACCCATCCATCACTGGACGTCGGATAACCTGTAGGGATTGCATGCCACCCAAGCGCCAGCCGGGTAACCAAACGTACCGTGGTATTGGACTATGGAAGGTTCGCACACGTTGGCACATCAAAGCACCACACAACTGGTTGGCCCAGTGCGCATGGTCCCTCAGGGTTAAGGACGGATTATCTATAGTAGTAAGACGGTTTATGCACCAGTGTCTGAATCACTGAACTATGCACCGTCTTGGTTTCTGTTCAACACGATCATCGTGCTTGGTCAGGTGAATGGGAATCCCACGTTCCCGTGGTGGAGATTTCATCACATCCTCTACCTGCCAACAACTTATTCTCGGTGAAGCGACCGGCATCACCAAAGCTGTGAACTAGTTCTAGGTCTACACAGAACTGGTCCACTGGGTCTTCCAAGCATGGATCCACCATGCGCCTCAGTGGCCTACTGTGTTCCCTAGAGTCCTTTTATTATATGTGTATTAACATATACCAAAGTAGTATTCTAATTAAAGCAATAACCAAAGTCATCTTTATTAATGTTAATATAGAAAATCCACGCTCAGGACACATGAGCTACAACAGAAGGCTGTGATCCAATCATCTACACCATATAGATCTTGTCGAAATTTGCTATGTGACCATGAGGCATGAATTACTATTATGTTTTTTTTTTTCGCCCCATCGAATTTAACTTTGGACTCCTCCAGTTAAAGAGGCTCCCATTTAACTGCTCAGCAGCATGTAAATCTTGTGTTACACATTAAATAGATTTAATAAAAAAACACGAAATTCCCTTCCATTGAAGTCTTTATCATTCTTAGCCTTCTAGACTATGAAGCACGGGTACTCGTACGGGTACGTGTACGGGTACGATACGGGTATGCTGATACGGCAAAATCTTAAAAAACTAGGGTACGGGTACGGCGAGGTATATATATATATATATATATATATATATATATATATATATATATATATATATGTATGTATATATATATGTATGTACTTTTAGTATAATATCGCTATTGATATGAATAAGATCCAAATGCAACCATAATTTCTTCATCATTAAAGCTCTAGCTTCAAAGTTCCAAAACTATAAAAACAAGATTATTCGATGCGAGCCATACGACGATATGATAATGCATTCATACAAGAAATACATTGTAATCTCATGTATAGTAATTTTTAAGCATGAGCTATATGACGATACGGTCCATTACATTAGAACCAAACCAAGCAAAGTAGCAATACAAAACAAAATGCATAGCAAAGTTCATTCTCATCATCATCTCCGAATAGCACGACCTCCAAGTCAGGCTAATCAAGTGTTAGATTTGCAATTACAAGTAAATCGGCACCCTCCAAAGACCGACTGCCGTACCGGAGCCGTACCGAAGCCGTACCGGAGCCGTACCGAAGACTGTCTGCCGTACCGGAGCCGTACCGAAGGCTGTTTGCCGTACTGGGTACGGATTATGCCGTACCCGTACCCGTACCCGGTACTGGTACGGTATCTGTTCGGAGTACCCGTGCTTCATAGCTTCTAGAGAGAGACTTCGAACTGCTAGAATAAGAAGGCATCATCAGTTAGGAGGGAGGAGAGGATTATGAAAAGATGGGATGAATGTTGTATTCCAATCGTCCACACCATTTAGATCTTGCGGAAACTTGCTATTTGGTCATGAGTTACTATTATGTTTTTTTTTTGCCCCATCGGATTTAACTTTGAACTCCTCCAGTAAAAGGGGCTCCCATTTACCTGCTTAGCGTCACAGAAATCTTACGTGGCACATTGAATAGATTTAACAACAAAACTTGAAATTTCCTTTCTTCCATCAAAATTTTTATCGTTCCTTGGCTTCCAGAGACTTCAAACTGCTTGAATAAGAATGCATCATCGGTTGGGAGGGAGGAGAGGATTATGGAAAGATGGGATGAAGGCGGTGATCCAATCATCAACACCATATAGGTCTTGTGAAAACTCGCTACGTGGCCATGAGTTACTATTTTGTTTTTTTTTCTCTCTCTACGATATCAATTCTTCTTTATAAAGAAGCATATCTTAATCACATGAAATTATTTACTACTGAGTTTATTTATTTCCCTTAGTGGTCTGAACTAGAGTCAACTCCCCTGTTTCTTCTTTTAAAACGTTTACACAAATTATTGGATGCACCTCTTTTAGCTATAATCAAGAAACTCCAAGCCGAAGTGCGTAGGGAAACTTCTAAGTGGGCCAGTGTGCATTCCCGGAGGGACTAGTCCGAACCCGAAGTGGGCCCATTTCCCAAAGTGTCTGGGGACACACCCCGATTAAAAAAAATCCACAATTTTTAGTAAATGTGGAAAACTAATGAATTTTTCTCTCCTTCAATTTTGTAATATACATGTCTTCTATTGATTCCTTGTCATAGATTAGAATCTAGTGCAAACTATGGTGCTTTCTTCTCTTTGATGAGATAGAATGGATATAATAGCCTCAATAGTAATTTCATCCATGGAAAGAAACTTTTAAGTTTCCCCTTCTAAGTCACGACTAGTTTCATCATAATTCGAGGGTTCATAGCACAGACGTCGTTGGAGAGATTGCACTTGTCTCCTCGGATGTCGTTGGAGTTGTCACACTTATTTTTTCAATTAATCAAATTTGAGGTTTGGATATTGTCTTCGCAAATATAAGCTTATTATGTATTTCATTCCTTCATATAGCGTTTGACCATGAATTTAGGACCAATTTATCATTCGAAACGAAGAGAAGAGGAGAGGGTGCGAGTGAAAGATAAAGATAACAAGATTGCACCATCCGAATCTATCAGAATGAGATAAGAGGAATGATACAAGAAGTCCCTCTTAATGGAAAAAGGATTTCTTTTCATCATACATCTCTAGGGCTTAAATATATATAAAATGATACATGGTCCCACCCATCGATACCGACATTATACCAGGACATGTCTGGAGTTTAATGACAAATCCCTATCTTGCGTAATTTTGTTTAGCTTACGAATTACACATCAATTGATGAATGAGTAGTGCTAAGTTGTGAGTCAGCCATAATATTCTGCTCATTTATTTTGTATAACTTTTTTTTTTAATAGAGTTTTGCTATTTTGTAGAACTTTTTTTTAATAGAGTTTCGGCATAGCTGTCTCCATCTTGATGGGACAAATCTTGTGAGTGCGGCCGCGTCTCAATGGTAAAGCCTCTCAGTCTACTGAGAGGTCGCATGTTCGAACCAAGTCTCCCGCGATGAAGTATGAAAGTTTGGATCTTTCTTGGCTTTTGGGTTAGCTCTTCATGATCATGTGATTGGGTTTTTGTCCTCTTTTTGTCTTTTAACTGAATGGATTTCTTGTAGTCATTTATGCTGGAAGTAGACACTGTCTTCTTTTCCTATATCAAAAATTTCTGCATAAAAATAATTCATCTTTCCACTTAAATTGAATACAAGGAAAAAAGAAAACCTTTATCGTATATATGGACTAGCCTGAACCTCAGGCGACGCCTGTGCCGTGTGAGACACTGTGAAATAGAATCGCAGCCTTTAACCGCACGATCAGGGGTGTAAATTGTGTGCATGTACAAGTAAAATCGCGTCTATGAACCGAACCTACGTTCATGATGTCACACTTCTGGCTGAAGGATTTACTGATGCCGAATACTGTGTATTAATACAAGGAGAAGGCAGTGAAGATTTGCGAGGGATCTATTCAGACCCGACGAGACCATGCATGGTCTGCGTGTTGGGTTTGGTTAAATATATGTGATCCTGTGGGTTTTAGAAAACAGGAGTGGTTTTATCTTTGGTAGGAGACAAATGAGAAGATGTGACTTTAATCAATTTGGCTTATATTTGTTTCAAACTTTTCATTGAAAGCTTTGTTGGGTTTTTTTTTCAAAACAGCATTTTAAAAAAAAATTAATTTAATGGTCACATGTCAAAAATAATTTCAAAAGTGACCATTTATCTGCTACGCAGTCATCACATCAGCTCTTTAGTGAATTTTTTTATCTAATAAAATCGGTAAGTGAGATACCGACTTTGAAATTAGTATTTTATTTATCGATTTACACTACAAGTCACATGTGAATGTGATGGTCCCCTTTTTTAAAAGCAAACTTTAAAGCTGAAAGTGGTATTGGAAACCGATATTTCACCTACCAATTTTACTGGATGTAAAAATTTCAACACATAGCTGACATGGTGGCCACGTGGCAGGCTACTTTTGAAATTATTTTTGACAGGTGGCTATTAAAATAATATATTTTTTTAAAATGCTGTTTTGAAAAAAAACCTAACTTTGTTTTCAAAAGCTTCCCACCAAAATCTTGTGGCGAAACGAAAAATGTGTTTGCATCCTCTTTCTCTCCAAAGCTGGCTGCTTTGTTGGATGAGAACTGCATGTAGTCTCACATTGCTTGCGGGAATTAAGTAAGATGGGGATATATGGAAGCTCTTTTAGCTCACTTGTATGGAGTGATAAGAGGAGGGTTTTGTTGTGCATTTGAGCCACCTTATGATGCAGGTGTGATGCACCGTATCGTGCGCGTGGGCTATGGGCTATAGCCTATAGGGGTTTGACACATGCACCGTATCGTGCGCGTGAGCTATGGGCTATAGCATCTCTAAGGCTATAGCTGCTCCCTATTATTTGGAGGTATATGGGCTTTTCAATAAAATAGGGAGCCACTTTTTAGAACCCACTCACTCCAAGGGACTCCCAATTATGGGCAGTCATATTTGAAATAACTATATGCGCAGAGCTATGTGCTAGTCTCCACGTGCCGTTGTTCTGTTTTAAAATAATAATCACCCAATTTTCAAACGTACGGCTATGCAATGTACATCTAGTGGGGTCCAGCAGGTAGTGAGGGGTGCTCACTCGCCAAAAGTGGCGAGCGGAGAACCCAAAGCCTATTATAGCGAGCAGCTGTAGGAGCCCGTTGGAGCGGATCTTTTGCTACACCTCTCGCAATTGTAGCCAAGGTGGGGGAATGCCAGGCTGCTTGGAGATGCTCTTCGGCGAGAGGAAGGCCCGGTGCTACAGAGTGGGAGGAAATATGCAGTAGCATTTATTAGGAAGGCCACAAGTTGATTATCTTACCAACTTAGCTATCACTTGCATCATAGTAGAAAAAACCTCTCTCTCTCTCTCTCTCTCTCTCTCTCTCTCTCTCTCTCTCTCTCTCTCTCTCTCTCTCTCTCTCTCTCTCTCTCTCTCTCTCTCTCTCTCTCTCTCTCTCTCTCTCTCTCTTATCTAATCTAATAGTATCTATATCTATACTAAAACGGAGCCCTCTCTTCCGTGTTAGAACACGTGTCACCCTATTTAACAACGATTGCTCCATGACTTGCCGTAACGCCTAAGCATCGGCACAATCGTAGTGGAATTTGAAAGGAATCAAAAGTTGCACAACAGATGGTTGTGATTTGGCCGACACCATAATACGGAATAGAGATCGATCAGTGAGTGCCGGCTCCTTTTCGTTCGGGAATGAAGCATCCGGCGGTTGTGATCGTGAGCCACTTCAGGGATACCAAGGGTCATGAGTCAGATCATTCGATCGTTGCTTCATGACTATTCCAATTCCCAATAGTGTAATATGATCGTTGAATCATCCTCTTTAGTCTAGACTCAACACATTAATTTCCACAGTAACTATGTCATATATATATATATATATATATATATATATATATATATATATATATATATATATATATATATATATATATATATATATATATATATATATATATATATATATATAGGGATGATACGTTGCGCTGTGCGCTGCCGCGAGTAAATGAGCTGCGATTGTCAGCCGTCCGATCAAGTGTAACCAACGGCTGATATTCACCCCCAAAAAAACAAAATCGTTGTTACTGTAGCGATTACAGTAACAGCGAATCCTGCGTGCCATCGTCCCGAGCTGAGGGACTCTCCGGTGAACGGCTCCGACCGGCCCTGTCCCGCCCTCCTTCTCAGACTCCGGCCCCTCCCTCCTTCTCCGACAGCGACCCCGCCCTCCGACTCCGGCCCCGGCCCGCCCTCCTTCTCCAACTCCGGTCATGCCCCGCCCTTCTTCTCCGACTCCGGCCCCGCCTCGGCCCGCCCTCCTTCTCCAACTCCGGCCCCAGACCCGCCCTCCTTCTCCGACTCCGACCCCACTTCCTCTGACTCCGGTCCTCGGTACAACGATCCATCGGAGAAGGAGGGAGGGGTGGCGCTGGACTCGGAGGAGGAGGGCGGGGCGGATCTGCAGTCGGAGAAGGAGGGCGGGCGGGGCAGGAGTCGGAGAAGGAGGGAAGGTGGTGCCGGAGTCGGGTCGGGCCGGTCGGAGCCGTTCACCGGAGAGCCCCTCAGCTATGGACGATGGCACACAGGATTCGCTGTTACTATAATCGCTACAGTAACAGCGATTTTGTTTTCTGGGGGGTGAATTTCAGCCGTTGGTTACACTTGATCGGACGGCTGACAATCGCAGCTCATTTACTCGCAGCAGCGCACAGCGCAACGTATCATCCCTCTATATATATATATATATATATATATATATATATATATATATATATATATATATATATATATATATATATATATATATATATATATATATATATATATATATATATATATATATATATATATATATATATATATATATATATATATATATATATATATATATATATATATATATATATATATATATATATATATATATATATATATATATATATATATAGTAGTGATACAATGCGGCGGGTAACGTGCGGGCTTAACGTGCGGCACCCCCTTAGGGGGTATTTTTGAAATATTTTTTTTGGGGATTGATCACCTATCCTTGGATTGGACACACAAAAAATTTTAGCTCAATTCAAGACCTGTAGGCCGTCCAAATGTGTTGATCAAAATGGCGAAAAAAATGAACGATCGATAAAAGATCAACACATTTAGACGGCTTACAAGTCTTGGATCTGGCTGAAATTTTTTTTGTGTCCAATCCAAGGGTGGGTGATCAATCCCCTAAAAAAAATTCCAAAAATACCCCCGAAGGGGGTGGCCGCATGTTACCCGGCCGCAATGTATCACTACTCTCTCTCTCTCTCTCTCTCTCTCTCTCTCTCTCTCTCTATATATATATATATATATATATATATATATATATATATATATATATATATATATATATATATATATATATATATATATATATATATATATATATATATATATATATATATATATATATATATATCATCTAACCCCGAGATTCAATGGAAATGTTGTGAGAAAGGGAAGGTGCATGGCGGTATGAGTATGGGCCATTATTGTTGGCAAGCAAAAAATAGAGAGAGGTTAAGGGAAGGAGTGCTTTTTCGTTGCACACAAGGAGAATCAAAAGATGTGAAGGCCTCTCTCTCTCTCTCTCTCTCTCTCTCTCTCTCTCTCTCTCTCATACAAACAAGAAAGATCTATGTTGGGTTTGGAATCTGACCTCTCTCCCTCTCATTTCTAGTATTGGGTTTGAAGGCTAATATTTCTCTCATCCATTTATCAATTTGTAAATTTGTATGTCACTATAAATAAATTATTGTTTATTTTATCGAGATGCAATCGAGAGAGTAGAATAGCAAGGAAAAAATGGGTCAGGACCAGGGACGTAACTAGGATTTTATATTGGGAGGGGCCAAAGCATAATAATTTCTTCTAGGAGGGCCAAAGCATGAACTAGAAAAAATTTATATACTACGATTCAAGACTTTTACTATATAATTTTTTTTTAAAATTAATTAAGGGGGGGCCATGTCCCCCCTTGGCCCATACATAGTTCCATCCCTGGTCAAGACAGAGAGCGACCATCACCAGCTCGCCCATGTCAAGGTCCTAAACTTAATTATTGCTATGGGTATGAAGTATTTATTAAATTTTTTTTCTGATTGCTTTGGCCTCCGAGGCATCGCCCGGGTTTAGACTAGTATAATACTAAAATGGAAACATCTCTTCCGCGTTGTGACATGTTGACTTCTTTTGAAGAGCCTGAATCCTTCTCCCGTGTGTGAACACGTTTCCCTCTCATAAATCCATTAAAAAATCTAGTATAATGACGATAAATATCCATTTAATGGTCATTTGACATTAATTACTCTCTCTCTCTAACAAGTGAATCACATCCTAACGAGTGAATTGCACTCACTCATGATTGTACATTTCTTTAGACAATTGAGATGTCGTCTGCATCAAAAGGCGTGCATCAAGTTTATCCGGGAATGGGCCCTGGACACGGTTGCGTTGTGCGAGACAGAGGTGACCTAGCTGCAAACAAAGTTGATTTGTTGCCAGTGTTTTATCCTCGAGCATGCATCCCCATCTGTCCCCACCTCACCTCACCTGTTGGGTTCCTCATCTATTTTTAATCACGAGATTGCGATAGGATCGAGCTGATGGGGTCATAGTTCTAAGTCATCAGCTTCAATCTTTCATATCACCTACTACTCGTGTGTTTATCATCTACAACATAAGGGAGTCATTCTCACTGATATGTAACAATCTGAATTCACGATTTTTTTATTTTTTATTATATTTTTTTGGGGGAGGGGATTCATTGAAAGGGGGGGATCATGATCGGATCCCCAGGAGGCGCAACAGTCTGGCACAAGCACATACAAGACCGCCACCCTCAACGGAAAGAAAAGGAGACATCACATCACCACACAATCACCACCGCCACTCCGGCGGACCAAGAGGCAATTAAACCCCTAAGAAACTAGTACAAAAACATGTCGCACCGGGCAGAAGATCAGGAGCACCAGCCCCAGATAAGGAAAGAGAAAAAAACCCGAAAACAATTCTAAATTTTGGAACCCATCGGCTTCGGGGAAGACCACCACTAGAAGCACAGCTCAGATGATTTGGAGACGTTGACGAACCCCTCGAGCTGCCTTCGATCCCGCTGTCTCCACCACGTGCCACTTGGTCTGCCCCGTCGAGTAAAGGAGGGGGATCCTGCGATCCATCATCGGAACATCCACCATCGACGGGCCGGAGTCCAGATTAGCCACTCCCGCTGCAGATCAGACAAGGTTGCTACCCCGACGTCAGACCTTGGCCGGTGAATCAGGCAGAGGTGCCGCGCTGCCTCCGAGAAACCGATCACAAAACACCCCACCGTTGGGTACCCTCTATCTACACAGTGAGGGAAGGGGGGACCAAATCCTACCCTCTTGAAGAGCGATCCGACATCCTGGCCTCCCTGGAGCTACCAATGGTGGCGTCCGAGGAGGCCAAGAGGGGCACACTGAAACCCTAAAACTAGGGGAAAGGGGAGGCCGGTGTACCGAGCCTATAATTTACAAGATTTTAATAAACACTTTTTCCTAATTGTCAGATAGTCCACCGGTTTAGTCTCACATCGGTAGCAGGGTCGCCCATTAGCCGCTTCATATACCCTCTATGGACCTCCCCTTATGACCCCGGTTTTGGGGTATGAGGGTATTTAACACCTAATACTAGCCCTCAAGTTGGCATCTTTAATGTATATATTTTAAGATAATTTGTTTCTAATCGAAGCATATATAGCCATACTCTCAGCCATGGAGCCATGGCGGGGGTGGGAGGTTATTGGTTTAAGGCCCTTCTAACTAACGATGTATTACAATAAACCCGTGTATCTATTTCGTTTATCGTTAAATCCCTCCCTTTCTCATTTTTTAAAAATAACAATTTTACCCCTTTATTATTTATTTATTATGCTGGAGTTAATCCCTAAGTATCAATTCGGCAAGTTAGAGTAACAATTCGGTAAAAGTGCATGCATAATTACTACTACAATGATTTCATTGCAGCAGAGTACCGATCCGAGCAAGAGTGAATTTAATATAGCTACAATGAAAGCACTGTCACAAACAGATTGTTACTTTGCTGCCTGAATTGATACTTCAAATAGCTACAGTCAGCTTCAATCTTTCAGTCACCTACTACTTGTGTGCTTATCATCTCCAACACAAGGCAATCATTCTCATTTATCTATAACAATTTGAAGTCTTGATTTTTTTTTTTTTGGGTTCATTGGAAGGGGGGATCACGACCGGATCCCCAGGAGGTGCAACAGTCTGGCGTGAGCACATACAGGACCACCCTCTTCTTCTCCCCTGTACTTCTCTTATTTTTTAATGCACTGGTAGGGGTCAAGCTGAACCCCCCCTCATCTCCGAGAGGGATTTTTCAAAAAAAAAAAACTTCTCATCTCCCGACCATACTTCATATGGTTCGGGATCTCCCGACTCAAAGGTGGGTGGTAGCCACCCGTTACTTACACAAAACCATGTCTCCTCACTCATGCCACGAAGGAAGGCTTGCATTTTAGCCTTCTAAGGTGCATAGTTGTTCCCATTTAACAAATGAGGCCTAATGATAGTACTTCCTTCTCTTCGCGATTCAATCGCTAGAGGTAAAATGTAAAACACACAAATCCCCAAAGGAGAAAATCATAAAAAAAAAAAAAGTGATCACGATCACCAAGTTTACAAAAACCAAAAATTAACCCTAAAGAGGGTTACCCCCCCCCCCCCAACACACACACACACCCACCAAAACCTTGTAGAGAACAAGTGATCAAGTGTTGATGATTGGCAACCTAACGGATTTACTCCAGGAGTGTTAGCTCCAACAAGAGAGACCACTCTGATACCAATTGAAATTTTTTATCTAAGATTGGCTAGCTAATCACCGTGCATTAAAGTACCAACTAGACGAAGCTAGATGATGTGCCCTATAACAGGCAGATGCAAGCACGGATTAGGTTGCCATAAATGCAGAAAAGATATAGCAACAATCACAAAAATAACTTCAAAGAAAAACAAGTTATTTTTTCTAGGTGGAGACCCCTAACCAAGAAAAAACCCACCATCCGGCAAGCAAGCCTAGGCCGCAGCCTAGTCTTCCCTACGCACCCACAAAAATAGAGCAAACACTAATAGTTACAAAAAGGATATCCCGGCTACCCCTGAGCAACACCCCGCTTCGATGGTAAAGTTGATCGCAACCACCTTTCAAAGGGTCCGCTCGCAATCCTCCGTGCTCCAATCTGAGTTCCTCCGAACTGACTCGGTGCCGTAGAGGCCCACCCCACCTTCAATGGTAATGAGTGCTGGTGTGATCGCAATTACCCCAAGTACTCCCACAAGTGCCTTCAACTCGGCGGTGGGAAAGAATCAAAGTTGTATGTGGAGAAAATAAAGAAAAGAAAAAAAAAAAGCTTGATCGAGATTAGTGACAATGATAGATGAAGATCTTGATCTCCAAGGAGATCTCAATCTATCAAACCTAGCACGCCAACAAAGATCAAAGCCCAAACAACCCTCAAGAACTAGCAAGGGTCAAAGAGTTGGATGACACCTTGGATCATAGCATAGTATTGTCCTTTCTTTTTTGTATGATCTCATGGTGTTGGAAAACACTCAAGAGACCATGAAAAGGATGAGTGCAATCTTCATGGATATGGAACTAATAAAAGGTTGAAAAGAGGAGGAGAAGGGAAAGAAGGTAGGAGATGGAGTTCAAAGAGATAAATACACTAAAACTAAAACTCTCTTCTAATTCCTCACTAAACCCAGAAACACATTAGAAGCTAAAGGGTATAGGGGTGGGTTATTTATACTCCAAGGGAGCCCTTAGGTGGATGACTAAGACCAAATAAGATATCCCTATCTCTAAGGGTCTGTCTTAGCTAAGTCGTGCGCACGACCTACACGTGGCAAAAGGGTATTGGCTGAGCCTACCGACTCAACCCTTCTAGTAGGTTATAGACCGGGTCATGCACACGACTTTACTATCATACGCACGACTTTCCACATGTCATCGTGCTATAGAACCATTCCATGCGGGGCATAAGGTGTACATCAGATAGTGTGCTGCCGACTAGGATCATGCGCGCGACTTGGGAAAGTCGTGTGCACAACTTTTAGTCTGGCAGACACTATTCTGTGCAGCAATTCTGAGTGCAGAAAAAGCTAAGGCAAAGTCGTTCGCACAATATTAGTCTGGCAGACAACCTGTTGTCCACCAAAGACTAAGGCATAGTCGTGCGCACGACTAGCCTACTATGCACACACTACATGCAGGGCTTCAACCCTTGCTCTGAAACAAATGATCGAAGAAGTTTATTATGCTCATATGGTCAATCATATCATATAAATACCCGTACATCTTGATTTAAAGGTTTGGAATGAACATGCATGCATCGACTTAACCGAAGAAACAATCGATTGAATAAGCATGCGTGTGTGTGCGATAGATAGTCATGCACCCTAAAAACATACACAAAAGAGTAAAGTTTATTCCCAGTTAGAGTTGTGCTTTCCATGACTAAGCATGATGGGAGAGGATGGTAGGAGTAGTTTTGACTGCAACAATATTTTTTTTATCATAAAGGAGTCAAACCTAACTCTACCCTCCCAACTTTAGCTGGTAGCTACTCACTATACTGATAAAGTACGTTTGTTTAAGTCTCTAATAACTAAAAACAACATAAGGAGACCTAACAGCTTTGTTGAAGACGACGGGTGTAGCGCCGCTTCGGATATCATTTCCCAAGCTTTTTTTTTAGTGAATGGAGCAGATATTTGTTGAAGACGACGGGTGTGGTATTGCTTCGGGTATCCTTCTCCAAGCTTTATTTTTCGTGAAGTGACGGATGTAGTGCCACTTCGATCTTCGACTTCAGGCTTCTTTGACGTTTTCGAAGCTGAAGGCTTCGAAAACGACGGGGTGGTATCGACTTCGGGTCTTCCTCTCTGAGCTTTCTTCTTCGTGAACGGAGTTGAAGCTTTAATCTCCTGTACACGATCTTCACATTGATGAGGGCTTTTGTGGGCTAAGTCGTTCCTGTGGGTAGGGGTGTTCATGGTTCGGGTTGGTTCGGTTTTTTGATAAATTTGGAACCGAACCAAAATTGATCGGTTCTCTGGAAAATGGAACCAAAACAAACCATTACTTTGTAAAAACCGAACCAAACCAAACCAGAAAAGTTCGGTTTGGTTCGGTTCGGTTCTACGGGTCTTTCAAATTGCTCGTCATCACACCGTGAGGCGTGAATGGTTGAGCCGCTGAGTTGGTTCAGATTTTATTTTTAAGCCTTTAACTTTGGGTGCTGCTATTTGCCCCTATAGAATTACTAGTAACACCCTTAATTTTTCACTTTGAAATATTTCATAAGTTGGGATTTGTGGGTGCTAGTAATTATGTGGGCAAACACCCTTCACTTTTCAATTTCATCACACCGTTGAATACTTGAAAGTTTTGAATGCACCGAATGGTGGTAATTGGGGTCACCACCATGTAATGTACAATATTAGTGAAACTGTACACTATATAGTAGTAACTACTGAGGTTATAATACCAATGGTTCGAGTTGGGTTGGTTTGGGTTAAAAAACTCACAACCCAGAACCGAACCGACCATAGCGGGTTTTTTTTTTGGGAACCGAACCAAACCAAACAGCCAAAAATATCCGACCCAAACTGAACCAAAAAGATCGGTTCGGTTCGGTTTGGCGGGTCAACCCGAACCGATGAACACCCCTACCTGTGGGATACGATTGCCCATGCCTCGTGAAGCTTGGAGTCATCGAGAGTGAACCTTCTTCTTTGTAGAACCTTCAAGTCTCTAGCTTGCGACCTTTGAAGCCATCCCCCTGCCCCTTTATTTATAGACGAAGGGGGGTGGATTGGAGAGATATGACTGCTCTTTTTGAATCCCTTGAATCTCCCTCCTTATAACCATTGGGATTTATCTTCTCTTTATTTTGGAAAAATAATATTTATCCCTTTTATTTTTTGTAGCGGCGGTTATGGGCTAGATATGGCTCAATCTTTTGGGATATGAACCATCCTTGCACATTTAATCGATGACGACACTACTTCACATCTTGTCTATTAAATCGAGGGATCGACATGGATCCACGGTTTGTGTAGATGTCCATGTTATCTCCCTCCGCACTAGGCGGATTTCTTTAATTTCCTTTTATTTTCTTTTTCTTTCTTTTTTTTTTTTCTTTTTTCTTTCTTTCTTTTTTGGCCGACCATACCTCCCCATAGGGGAAGAGCCACGATTTTGCATGAAGGGCGCGATGGGCCCCATTTTCAAGCGGACCTATCCATCCCCTTTTTGGGCTTGAGTGAACATGGTGGGCCCAACTTGCATAGGGTGGGCCCACTATTGTCCATCCGAGTCGGGTTTGATCATTTTTCTTTGCAGGCCATTGTGCATGAGCTGAGCTTCGTGTACGGGCCGTTGTGCGTGGGCTAATTTCGATACCCACAATCGCCGGTAAGGTCCTTTACTCCATGGCACCTCCAACCGTCACAAAGACTCTCTGGCATGTCTAAGTTCATCCATCAAAACCCTAGAACATAATATATATAACCCTCCTCAAAATATCCCTGCTGGACTCGCAACCCGTACAAACCCATCAGGCTTTGTCCTGGTGCCCGGGATGAAGCCTGAAACTTTGTTTTGGCAGAATCGGTGTCCGGGCACCCAGCAGTGTTTGCCCAGGCGCCCATGGTCTGCTACCTAAAGGGAGGAGGGCTCTGCATCGATCGGTGCCCAGGCAAATCCGATCGGGCTTCACTCTGGAGCAAAGTGGGAAATGCCGAGCGGATCGGGCTTCACTCCCGGAGGGGTTAGTCCGAGCCTGAAGTGTGGGTCATTACCCGAAAGGTTTGGAGACACCCGTCGATTCTCAAAAAGAAAAAGAAAAAAAAAAATTGTGTTGATCTAGAAGGCTTGATCGAAAAAGCCAAGCATTTGAAGCAACTTTGACCTTTGGAAGTTTCTCATTCGATCTTCGAAATGCTTGAATTGAAAAGCAGGCTGTACCAAGTCTTCTATCCCCATGGGTGGAAAGTGTGGATTGGAGGGAAACATCATACAAACTATAATAGAGGCAAGATTGGAGACTGAACCAGTTGAATATGATGGACCACTATTAGGTGTTTGAAGAATGTAGAGAGCCAGGCTTCTTTTTTTATTTTTTGAGATGGGTACGTGCCCCGAAACCTTTCAGGCAATGGATCCACTTCAGGCTCGGACTAATTCCTCCGAGAATACACACCGACCCACTCAAAAGTTTCCCTACGCACTCCTGAGCAACTGGGGAGGGGAGGAATCGAACCCACAACCTCCTCACCCAAGCATCAATTGCTTTGCCAACTCGCCCTATCCCCTGAAGGGTATATATAGGGCCAAAATTTATCGTATGGCTACTAAACAAATGGGATAAGGAATGCATGTATCTACTCAATTAAAGGTGGATTAACAAGAAGGTTGAGCTGCACCCAACAAGTTTATTAATCAAAGATCAAGTTACAATTAGGTTATAGAGATTTTTAGCTTCATCGGTTGAGTCAATTTAATCAATTGAAAAACATTGAAAAATCGGCTAGGTTTATAACTTCAACTTAAACCGCTCTATAAGGGTTTTAATTGGCTTAAGAGCTTCAATGCCAATTTCGGCAAGCTTGACATCTTTTTAGCATACATTGCATAAACTTTCTGACACTTGCACATGAGATGTGTAAATCCACATGTGGGAGATATGAGTTCAATGTACACACCTAAGTGGGTTTGCAGCCAATGATAAGAATGGACACCCAGTGTTATAAAGACTAACACCTTGACCTTTTTGATAAAGAGAAGTGGTTTATCTCGACCACTGGAATGTTGATTCCGAGTCAGGAGTGTTGATACACATGGTATGTATTGAACATAATCAGGAGATGATACCTTGGTTATTAATACTATTATTCATACCAATGTCACCTCTACTACTAGTTGATTTAACCCTAAATCCATGGATGTGATGTGAACCCTGGGTTCAATGTTCATCACTTTGACCTAATATACAGTGAGATCTATCGCAGACCTAAAATTGGATAGATTGAGTGGTTTGCATTTGGCATTAGGATGAGTCATAAATGTCCACCTAGGCGAATGATTACTATTCTCTCTCAGATTCATTAATTCTATTGGACTAAGGATTATATCCCTATTATTTATAAAATTATGGTAGGTGTCCACAGTGGATAATGACTAATTATTTAATTAATATACTCTCGTTAATGGTTACCTAATTGGATTACGAGAGGTCATCGCTTTAAGTTAGGACTCCCTAGCAGTGTTTTGAAGACTGGACTGGATCGGGCAGTTAGATTGGTTTGGACCAAAATCGGAGCATGGTTCAATTCGGTCTTTGAATAAACCGGTTCGTTTGGAAAATTGTATTAAAAAATAAATCTAATAGTATAAAACTAAAATGGAACCATCTCTTCCGTGTTGTGACACGTGGACGTCTTTTGAAGAGCCAGAATCCTTCTTTAGTGTGTGAACTCAGCTCTCTTTAAAATCATATTAGAAACCTGCCATAAAGATGATAAATACTAATTCAATTAATGGCATTTAATAGTCTATATACAGGAAGGCTCGGACCCGGGCCCTTCCGTGCCTAAAAACCACCAGCCCTAGCCCGACCATTCGAGGGTCCGGGCCGGGCGCGGGCCTATAAATTATATGGAATTGTTTTTAGAAAATAAATATTAATTATTTTTTTTTACAAAAAACTGGGATTAGAGAAAAACTGGGATTGATGATATTTACCCAATTTTTTTACCAAAAAAAAAAAAAAACAGATCTAATAAGTCTAATAATCAGATCTTGGTTGATAAATTAAGAGAGAGAGAGAGAGAGAGAGAGAGAGAGAGAGAGAGAGAGAGAGAGAGAGAGAGAATAGATGATCTTTAGTCTTTACTCTTTACCCAACAACAAAAAAAAAAACTCGAAATAAAACTGAACAAGAACGAGACTGTGAACGATCACGCCGATTAGAGATGAGAGAACTCAGAGAACCATTTGGAAGCGTCGAGGACTCAAGGCGATGATCCGATCATACCAATCTGGGTCGAGAGACAGACAACGAGAGAGAAACAGTCGGCGACGTGCTGAGATTAGGGTTAGGGTTTGAGCGAGAGACAAATAACATTAAAAACCAAAACCAAATGATATCATATAGCCCCGGATTTGAAACCCTCTTCAAATCAATTGAGCGAGATAGAGGGGGGGTTTTAGTTTCGATCTGGCCCATCTAGGTCAACCCAATCAACCTGAGCCCCCCCCCCCCCCTTCTCACTTCTCAGTTATATATAAAAAAATTTAATATATTTATTATATATATAACTGTATATTCTAGTCGGGCCGGGCCCGACCCGTTGATAGAAAATGCCGGGCTGGATGTCCTTCTTGGAGGGCCTAATTGACAGGCCTATCCGATCCAGCAGTCTTTACTTTGTGGGTCGGAAAAACAAACAGGCCCTTAGCCTAACTATCTTTCTCAAAGCCCAATTATCAAATCTATGGGCCTCAAGCCAGGGGGGGGGGGGGGGGGGGGGGGGTTCATTACTTGGTCAGAAAGTTTTGCCCAATCCGACGGGGTCAAGGACTCTATCACTCTGCATCAAACCGCCGAAGCTGGAGTCGGCGGAGCCAGACCGAAACAAGCCAGGAAAGGAACCACATAGGCACATCCCCCCCTCTTCCAACCGTCGGATACGAATCCGACACGCCACGTCCCAACAAAAAAACCCGGCCTTCGAGCCCACGCTGCCCACCAGTTGGGTTAAAAAGTCCCCCCCCGCCCCCCTGTTGAGAGCCTCGCTCTCCCCCTTCGCGTCGATCCGAACAAGAAGTCCCTTTCTCTCTCTCTCTCTCTCTCTCTCTCTCTCTCTCTCTCTCTTCTGCTCCAACCTCCATGAATCCCAACTCCGTCTCCCTCCTCGGGGTCTTTGGATACAGGATCTCACCGCGAGCCCTGTAGTGGAAGCAATGGAAGGGTCGAAGGGCAAGCTGACAAGGACCCCCTCCTCGCTCCTCCGCTCCCCCACCGTCCGATCCTCGGTCCAGAGCCTCTCAGCCGTGGACGAGGCCGACGCCCACCCGGACGCAGACGACGACAAGAAGTCCCACAAGCCCCGCCCATCCGCCGTCCGCCGCGCCGCTCTTCCCCTCCTCCTCCTCACCCTCCTCTTCTCCTCGCCCTTCATCATCCTGCTCCTCCTCCTCCACCTCCGCGAGGAGTCCCCCACCCTCGGAAACCTCGTCCTCGCCTCCGCCGCCGTCGCCGCCGCCGCAGTCGCCGCCCGCCTCCTCCGCCCCCGCGCCTTCCGGAGCAGCGGGTCCGTCCAGTGGTTCATCGGCGACGAGGGGAGGGAGCGGAGGGCGGCGAGGAGGAGGGGCAAGAACGTTCGGGAGGGGGTGGAGTTCTACAGCAACGGCGACTTCTACGAGGGGGAGTTCCACCAGGGGCGCTGCAACGGAGCGGCGTGTACAACTTCTTCGCCTCCAAGGGGCGGTACGAGGGGGAGTGGGTCGACGGAAGTACGACGGGTACGGGATCGAGACCTGGGCCAAGGGGAGCCGCTACCGTGGCCACTACCACCAGGGGCTGCGGCACGGGCTTGGAGTGTACCGGTTCTACAGCGGGGACAGCTACGCCGGCGAGTGGTCCTGCGGGCAGAGCCACGGCGCCGGCGTCCAGACCTGCTCCGACGGGAGCCGCTACGTCGGGGAGTTCAAGTGCGGGGTCAAGCACGGCCTCGGTTACTACCACTTCAGGTGATCACCCCTGATCTTCTCTTCCGCTACCCTCTGCTCTGCGTCTGCTCTATCCGATTGTTTGCGTTTTTGCCCGTCGAGTAATTCAAATTTGTGTTTGGTATGATCGTTCGTCTCTTTTCCCCCAATTTTTTTCGGTTTTGGACCAATTACCAATTTCTGATTTTACTGGATGTCACAATTTTATCACTGTATTGCTTCCGAAATCAATAGAACAGTAAAGTTATGTGATGACCCACTGACTTCAACTGCTTGATAAGTGATTGGATTTCTTCGAATAGAGAGATCTTAGAACTAACTGAATCCAGATGAATCTTTGATTCCCGAAGGTTCCGGTGAAATTGAATTCTGGGGACTTGGAAGTCTGGATGGACTAGAGATGGAGTGGTTTTTGTACGACGATCGGCGTCCGATGCTTACGGTTTTTGCTTTGTGAATCCATAGCAAGCGATTCAACCACGAGTTCCTCGTGATTCAATTGCCTCTTCCTTGCTTAAATTTCAGCCCAATGTTCACTGCCTCTGGATCGATTCGGGGTTAAACCGCGTGGTTCTTGCTCCCGGTTGCGAATCTATAGTTTCTAGTTTGGACCCTCTGATTCCCAATGTTTGTCACTGTTAATTTTCTTGTATTGCAATATTTGAATTAGGTGAAAATTTAGCTTCACTGCAACTTGTTGGGTTAATCTCTGTGCTTCAAGCTTGGTTTTCCTTGATGGAGTACTGATGGTGAATTGCTTTGATTTGTTTTAGGAACGGTGATCGTTACTCCGGGGAGTACTTTGGGGACAGAATCCATGGCTTTGGGATCTATCATTTTGCTAATGGCCACCGCTACGAGGGCTCGTGGCACGAGGGACAGAAACAAGGCTTCGGATGTACACATTCCGAAACGGCGACATGAGATGCGGAGAGTGGGACTGTGGTGTTCTGAAGAACACCCAACCCTCTCCTGACTCTGCCGTCCTGCGCGCCGTTCAGGTATAAATTCCCTCTGCACTCTTGTCTCCAGCTTCACCCTCTCATAATCTGGCTTCTTACTAATTGGGTTCTTTTCATTGCTTCAGGCTGCTAGAAAAACCGCGGAGAACGCTGTTCTCCTCCCCCGGGTCGAAGCTCAGGTGAACAACGCGGTCACCGCTGCAAATAAGGCGGCCACCGCCGCGCGGGTGGCTGCGGTTAAGGCCGTGCAGAACCGGATCAATGGGAAGTTCTGCGACACCGATGTGTGAGAGATGCGGTTTTTCCTCGACCTGTACAGTTTAGCTACCTAATAATCGCTAATTCTCTGAGTTTGCGACCGGGTAGGGTAATCGCCTGCCTTGTCGCAGTGAGAGAGAGAGAGAAGCTGACAACCTTAGAGGTTTGGGATCTTTGTATACATACCACAACCCTCCCACAGTGCAACTGGAGCAATGTACATACATGCATATGGTTAAGGTTTTGAATGAGATTTCAGAGTTTAACTTCTCTACAGTTTTAGGGTTTGCAAAGCAGGAGGAGATGAGGAAGCCATGTGCTTTGATCCTTCAGGTTTGATTGTGTTTGGATGTGAACATGTGAATGGGCTACTTTTTTCTTTTCTTCATAAAGTACTGTTGGGCCCTCATAAAATACAGCAGCTGTTGAATTGAATTGATAGTTTCCCCTCTCTACCACTACTGTGATGTGGTCCATTGGAACATTTGAATGCCCATGGGATTTCAAATCTTGAATCTGGGTGGGATTTGGGGGGGGCAGTGGGTAGCCAGCATCTCTTCAAACTCTCTCCCCCCCCCCCCCCCCCATACCATCTTTTTCCTGTCTGATCCAACCACCCCCCACCCCCATTGAGAAAGTGAGTGCTTTTGATGGAGGTTGCCATCTTTTTGGGGACAAGTGGGTTGCATGAGGTCTTCTTGTGATTCGACGATCACAAAGCGTGGACAATGTACTTCCTCATCCTTGATCGTGAGGCTGCAAAGGTGCCGTCGGCTTTCGTTAGACGTTAAGACACTCGCATCTCGATAGGATTACCATGTGTTTATCTATTGAAAAGCAAAACATTGGTCCCCTTGTTGCAAGGGGACCAATGTTGATTAAAGCATTGGTTACCTTGTAATGGGGGGAGGGTCTTAACTGAGGCAACCCTACACTCAGCTCAATGATCAGGACTCTTAAAGCCAATAGTTTAACTTGGAGTTTGACTGTTCTCTCTCTCTCTCCCTCTAGTGGGCTCTGTATTTAATTGGGTCTAATCACAGTCATCTGATCAATCGGAATCTGATTGATCAGATGGCTGAAGCTTTTCAAAAGGTTTTTCTATTGTGTGGATTGGGGGAGGTGAGATCATGCATGGGGGGAAGAAAGTTAGGGACAGCTGATTAGTTTGTGTTCAGATGTTTATGTGGGACATAATGTCTGCTTAGCAAGCTTAACACGCGATCTAGTGTGT